>CM055124.1:280774624-281149624 GCA_029206835.1 Rana muscosa
ATAGTAAACAAATATATATATATATATTTTTTTAAATGTAGTTGTATATTTCTTGCTCCTACCATAACCTTCCACCAAAGAACACAAAATAAATTCCCCTGCTCCTGACAATCGCAGCGATACCACTTACGCTATATTGTCAAAAGTATTGTGACACCTGCCTTTACACGCACATGAACTTTAATGACATCGCAGTCTAAAGCCCCCCCCCCCCCCCCCCCCGTACACACAGTCTGACTTTTTGACAACAATCTTCTAAATTTCCAGGTTTCAAAAAAATCTGACCGCGTGTACTACGCTCCATCGGACAAACTTTTTTGGTTTTCATCGGACAAATGTTCGCTCTGCAAACGGACAAACTTTTCGGCAACAAAAGTCCTACGGTGCAAAGTCCTATCCTGTGTACAGAGATCCATCGGACTTTAGTCCGAAGTACAAACACGCATGCTCAGAACCAATGTTAAAATCAACCAACAATAGCAGAAGTTGACCAAAGGGTGGCGGAAAAGAGCAGAAAAACCACGTGATGTTGGGAAAGTTGGCTGAAAAAGTCCTGTCGTGTGTATGCATGCCAAGTTCACGGGCAGCGCCCTTCAAACAAAAATCTACAGAAAAGTTTGTTTGAAGTCCGACTGTGTGTACAGGCTTTAGTCCGTAGGGTTCAATATTGAGTTGGCCCCGCCCTTTGCAGCTATAACAGCTTCATCTCTTCTGGGAAGGCCGTCCACAAGGTTTAGGAGGGTGTCTATGGGAATGTTTGATCATTCTTCCAGAAGAGCATTTGTGAGGTCAGGTACTGATGTTGGACAAGAAGGCCTGGCTCGCAGTCTCCGCTCTAATTCATCTCAATGGAGTTTTATCGGGTTGAGGTCAGGACTCTGTGCAGGCCAGTCAACTTCCTCCACCCCAAACTGGCTCATCCATGTCTTTATGGACCGTGCTTTGTGCACTGGTGCGCAGTCATGTTGGAACAGGAAGGGGCCATCCCCAAACTGTTCCCACAAAGTTGGGAGTATGAAATTGTCCAAAATGTCTTGGTATGCTGACGTCTTAAGAGTTCCCTTCACTGGAACTAAGGAGCCAAACTCAACCCCTGAAAAACAACCCCAAACCATAATCCCCCCTCCACCAAATGATTTGGACCAGTGCACAAAGCAAGGTCCATAAAGACACGGATGAGCGAGTTTGGGGTGGAGGAACTTGACTGGTCTGCACAGAGTCCTGACCTCAACCCGATAGAACACCTTTGGGATGAATTAGAGCAGAGACTGCGAGTCAGGCCTTCTCATACTTTTCTTTTAACAGCCAGCTATTCTTCACACAGAATTCGGATCAATATTTTTAATTCGATTCAAACTGGAATCCCTCCAAAAAGTTGGAATTCCTTCGAAAACAAATAAAAGAAACAAAACTAAAGGAAATTCCAAAAACGAATCGGTGAAACAAAATTAGTAACATTACGAATCTATCCGAAATAAAGCGAAACACATTTTTCCATTCTGCACCTGTCTAGTTTTAACCCTGAAAAGCCTGCACCACCGCCCCCCAACCACATGCATTACATGAAGGTGCAGGGCGCTTTTAGCGAGGCCCTATCCACTTGAATTGGTCGCGTTTGGCAGCGGTATTGCCTGCCAAACCCAACACAAAACTTCAGCTCAATCGCAAAACCCCCCTATATTGGGGACAAGGGCCTGTTCCCCATAACCCTGGGTGGTGGTTGTGGGGATCTGCAGGCAGGGGGCTTATTGGAATCTGGAAGCCCCCTTGGTAAAGAGGGTCCCCAGATTCTGTCCCCATAATTGTTGCTGCAGACCAGTGGCGGTGCGTCCATAGTGGGCGCAGGAGCGCCGCCCCCTCTCTCTCCTGCGCCCGTCACTCATAACAACAATACATAGGTTTATGCATTGCATGAACCTATGTATTGTCGCCGTTGCCGTCCACTATTCAGATGGCCGGCCCCCTGTTGAGCGCCGGCCATCTGAATAACAGCGGCTGGCTGGTTTTTGGAAGTGCCTATCAGAGCCAGCGGCTCTTATAGGCTTTCCGATTACAGCCTGTGGGCTGTAATCGGCTTCCAAATAGTTAACCAGGGGACGCACGGGGGGTGCGTTCCTTGGTTACTGGAATACTTGTTACTGGGTAACTCAGGTTCACTGGGTCTGGTTACCGGTAACCTAATTGGCTGAAGCGACATCGAGGGCGGGAGAAGACATCGAGGACGGAAGAAGGACGGCGCTGACCCGAGGAAGGTAAGTGACGGGCTGGGGGGAAACTGGCTGCATTTGGGGACAAACTGTCTGTATTTGGGGAAAACTGTCTGTATTTGGGTGAAACTGGCTGTATTTGGGGGAAACTGTCTGTATTAGGGGGAAACTGTTTGTATTTGGGGGGAAACTGGCTGTATTTGGGGACAAACTGGCTGCATTTGGGGACAAACTGTCTGTATTTGGGTGAAACTGTCTGTATTTGGGAGGAAACTGTCTGTATTTGGGGGGAAACTGGCTGTATTTGGGGACAAACTGGCTGCATTTGAGGGGGCAAACTGGTGGCATTTGGGCACAGTGGCTGCGTTTAATGGGCACAGTGGCGGCAATTGTTTATTTTATTTGTTTCAGTTTGTTTGCGCCACCCAAAAAATTTTGACCACCAGCCGCCACTGCTGCAGATGGGAAGCATCGTAACCATGGCATGTGTACCACCCTGTTTGGCCACTGTTGTAGTCTAAGGTGGGCAGTCAGGGGGAGGGGGAAGTGAAACTACAGCTCAATCGCAACCCCCCCCCTCCATCCCCCTCCCCTGGCCAAAAGGGTTTTTATTTAAAAAAAATACATTTTTTGATGAAGTTTCCTCCTTCATGAAAAATAGGAAGGTGTGGGTGCCGGATCAGGACATCTTTGAGACAGATGTATTGCCTTCTATTATCTCTGCCTGTAAGTACATATATCATGAGCCTGGAGCAGAGGATCTGAAGTGCAGACTACTGTCTCGCTCTGCAGTAGGGATGAGCTTCGTGTTCGAGTCGAACATACGTTCAACTCGAACATCGGCTGTTCGATCGTTCGACGAAGATCGAATGATTTGGGCCGTTCGCGCCAAATTCGAGTGACGCGAACGGCCCACAATGCACTACGCCATCGCAGTGTCATCCAGGCGCTGTGATTGGCCAAGCATGCACTGTGACCCCGCATGCTTGGCCAATCACAGCGCCGGCAGCGAGGAGAGCAATGATTGGCCACAGGCAGGATGCCTGTGGCCAATTATTGCTGAGGGGGTTTAGTACACGCCCCACACTATAAAAGGCCGCCAGCACGGCGGCCTTGTGTAGTGTGTTCCGGAGCAGGGAAAGAGAAGCATAGGCAGGGACAGTGACATTTTTTTTCCTTTACTAATCCTGGATTCCTTGTGTTTAGGGACAAATAAGGATAGGTAGGGAGAGTGTCAGTGACAGTGTGCTATTCTGTGCTAATCCTTGTTTGTAGGGACAGAGAGGTACAGTGAGGGAAACTGACAGTGTGCTATTCTGTTCTAAAACTATTTTGCTGAACCATATTTTCAATCCTTGAGTTGAGGGACAGAGAGGTACAGTGAGTGAAACTGACAGTGTGCTATTCTGTTCTAAACCAATTTTGCTGTTCCATATTTTCAATCCTTGAGTTTAGGGACAGAGAAGGACACTCGTAGAAATTATCAGTGTGCTATTCTGTGCTAAATCTTGTTTGTAGGGAGGGACAGAGTAGGACAGTGAGGGAAAGTGTCAGTGTGCTATTCTGTTCTAAAACTTTTTTGCTGAACCATATTTTCAATCCTTGTGTTTAGGGACAGAGAAGGATAGGCAGGGGACAGTGTCAGTGTCATTGTTGCTAAGCCTCCTGCACAATATACACCTGAAGGTAGCCCTTATTGCTGTTTTTCCCATCTCCCTGCAGGCCATCCATTAAAATGTCTGGAAGGCAACCAAGGAGAGGCAGACAGTCAGGAGGCAAAAAAAGAGGGCAAGCAGGCTCTGTGTCTGGGGGCAACAGTGCTGGTCATGGACGCGGTGCATTGTCATCAGCACATGGCCATGGGGCACGCTTGTCCTTGTTTTCGGCAGCTGGACATGTTGAGCCACATCATGCCGAAGACTTGGTAGAGTGGATGACCAAGCCCACCTCATCCTCCTCATCCTCTCTCACCCAGGCTCAGGGTACTGGCAAAGCAGCTGCCAAAGCGCCCTTTTCTCTGGTATCATTATCTTCATTAGTCAATCCTTCCCTAGACCCACCATGCCCTCCTCCTGAGGAGTCCCCCGAACTGTTTGAGCACAGTGTTGGGTACATGCTCCAGGAGGATGCCCAGCGTTTGGAAGGATCTGATGATGATACCCAGCTAGAGGAAGGCAGCAGCGTGAGAGCAGAGAGAGGGGATGCTCAAGAAGGACACCAATCTGGCAGTCATGTTCCAGCAGCTGCAGCATACTGCCAGATTGGCTCCAGTGATGAGGAGGGAGGGGATGATGAGGTCACTGACTCCACGTGGGTGCCTAATAGGAGAGAGGAGGAGGAGGAGGATGAGGAGGAGGCACATCTCCAACGAGGCAGGATGCCCTTGAGTGGCCAGCGTATGGGCAGCACACCGACGGAATCACACCGCAGAGCTCCGCCTGTGCAGGGCGCTGCCTCTGCCCGTCATTCAAAAAGTTCTTTGGTGTGGGCCTTTTTTGAGGCGAGTGCATCAGATCGCACAGCTGCTGTTTGCAACATATGTCTGAAGCGTATATCGCGTGGCCAAAACATCAGCCACTTGGGCACCACATGCTTGATCAGACATATGTTGACCTGCCATGCAGCTCGTTGGCAAGCCTACCTTAAAGACCCACACCAAAGAACAAAGCTGACCTCTTCTTGCACCGCATCAGCTGGGATCTCCAACCCCACTATACCTTCACTCCTCTCTGAAACCTGCTCTGAGAGGAATGAAGGTGTAGAATTAGGTGTGTCACAGGCAAGTACTTGCGGGCACTCTGCTAGCAGTACACCAACGTCCGATTCTAGCAGGCAAATTTCCCTGCCCCAGCTGCTGGACCGTCTAAAGAAGTTCACTCCCAGCCATCCACATGCCCAGCGGTTGAATGCTAGCTTGGCTAAATTGCTAGCGCTTCAACTGCTGCCTTTTCAGTTGGTAGACTCGGCCCCCTTCCGTGAGTTTGTGCAATGTGCGGTTCCTCAGTGGCAGGTTCCCAAACGACACTTTTTCGCACGGAAGGCTATTCCGGCTCTCTACAGGCATGTGGAAGGCAATGTCTTGGCCTCGCTGGACAGGGCGGTCAGCGGTAAGGTGCATATTACCGCTGACTCATGGTCCAGCAGGCATGGACAGGGACGTTACCTTTCTTTCACGGCCCATTGGGTCACTCTTTTGGCAGCTGGGAAGGATGCAGGACAAGGTGCAGTAGTGTTGGAGGTTGTTCCATCGCCACGCCTCCAAAATGCTACTACTGGTTGTGACACACCTCTCTCCTCCACCCCCTCCTCTTCTTCTTCCTCCATGGCCTCTTCCTGTGGTTTGTCCTCGGAACCAGCGGTGCTCCGTAGGCGTTCAAGGGGCTACGCAAGTACGCAGGCAAAAAGATGCCATGCCGTGCTTGCGCTGGTGTGTTTGGGGGACAGGAGCCACACTGGGGCAGAGGTCCTGTCTGCTCTGCAGGGGCAGGCCGAGAGGTGGTTGACGCCACACCAGCTTAAGCCAGGAATGGTGGTTTGCGACAATGGCACCAACCTCCTCTCCGCCCTCCGACAGGGACAACTGACCCATGTGCCCTGTATGGCTCACGTCCTTAACCTGGTGGTGCAGCGGTTCTTGGGCAGGTACCCGGGCTTACAGGATGTCCTGAGGCAGGCCAGGAAAGTCTGTGTGCATTTCCGCAGATCTTATAATGCCAGTGCTCGCCTGGCTGAGCTTCAAAAGGAGTTGAACCTGCCCAAGAACCGCCTTATATGTGACATGCCCACCAGGTGGAACTCAACGTTGGCCATGCTGCAGCGGCTGCACACGCAGCAGAGGGCCATCAATGAGTACCTGTGCGACTACGGCACCAGGACAGGGTCAGGGGAGCTCGGGTTTTTTTCACCACGCCAGTGGGGCATGATCAGGGATGCATGCACTGTCCTGGCACCATTTGAGGAGGCCACGAGGATGGTGAGCAGTGACAGTGCATGCATCAGTGACACTGTACCTCTTGTCCACCTGTTGGAGCACACGCTGCGTGGAATAATGGACAGGGCACTTGAGGCAGAACAGAGGCAGGAAGAGGAGGACTTCCTTGCCTCTCAAGGCCCCCTTTACCCAGACAGTGTTCCTTCTGTCCCACCCATCGCACAGGAAGAGGAGGAGGAGGAGGAGGAGGAGGATTGTGTCAGCATGGAGGTGGAGGCTGGCACTCAGCATCATCAGCAGCAGTCTTTTAGGGATGATTTACAGTCCCAAGAAACCAGTGGACTTGTACGTGGCTGGGAGGAGGTGGCTGCGGATCATGTCGTCCTTAGTGACCCAGAGGACTCCGGACTGAATGCCTCAGCTAACCTACGCTGCATGGCCTCCCTGATCCTGCAAAGTCTGCGGAAGGATCCTCGTATTCTTCGGATCAAGGAGAGGGACCATTACTGGCTGGCCACTCTCCTTGATCCACGGTACAAGGGTAAGGTTGCGGACCTTATCATACCGTCGCAGAGGGAGCAGAGGATGAGACAACTCTGGGAGGCCTTGCAGAAAGGTCTGTGCAACGCGTTCCCAGAGACTGGGAGGTTACAAACTCCTGGTCCTGGACAACGAGTTGCTGAGGCTTCGGGCAGTCAAAGAAGGAGCGGTGGGGAAGGTGGCCGTCTGACCGATGCGTTCAGACAATTCTTTAGTCCGCAGCCCCAAAGTATGATCGGTTCCAGCAACCATCGCCAGCGTCTGATATACATGGTGCAGGAATACCTAGGGGCAAGGTCAGACTTGGACACCTTCCCCACCGAAAATCCTCTGGCTTACTGGGTCTTGAGGATGGATCACTGGCCAGAGCTTGCACAGTATGCAATTGAGCTACTGGCCTGTCCTGCATCCAGCGTTCTTTCAGAACGCACATTCAGTGCTGCTGGAGGATTTGTCACGGATCACAGGGTGCGCCTGTCCACCGACTCGGTTGATCGACTGACTTTCATCAAGATGAACCAGTCTTGGATCACCACCAGCTACCACACACCAGATGCTGATATAACAGACTAATTGATTTTAAAATGTCACATCCCTTCAAGACTGATGCTGATGCTGAGTGCCTGTGCTGTTATGTTGACTGGCTATCCTCCTCCTCCTCCTCAATGATACGATTAACGATGATAGCTTGGAAGATCATTTTGGTTTATGGGTGACGCCACCAGTGGCTAAGGCCCAATTTTTCAGCCCCTGTTTAACAGGGGCGTGTAATTAAAATTTTTGATGCAATACTTTGCAACAGGCCTCATTGCTGTGCTCCAAGTACAGTATCTGTGAGGGGTTGCAGTGTTGTGCCACCAGTGCCTAAGGCCCAATTTTTCAGCCCCTGTTCAACAGGGGCATGCAATTATAATTATTGATCTAATAATTCACAGCAGGGAGCATTGCTGCGCCCACCAAGAGTAACTGTCAGGCCTTACAGTGTTGTGGCACCATCACCACCATCACCACCACCACCACCACCAAAGGCCCAATTTTTCAGCCCCTGTTCAACAGGGGCATGCAATTATAATTATTGATCTAATAATTCACAGCAGGGAGCATTGCTGCGCCCACCAAGAGTAACTGTCAGGCCTTACAGTGTTGTGGCACCAGCACCACCATCACCACCACCACCACCACCAAAGGCCCAATTTTTCAGCCCCTGTTCAACAGGGGCATGCAATTATAATTATTGATCTAATAATTCACAGCAGGGAGCATTGCTGCGCCCACCAAGAGTAACTGTCAGGCCTTACAGTGTTGTGGCACCAGCACCACCATCACCACCACCACCACCACCAAAGGCCCAATTTTTCAGCCCCTGTTCAACAGGGGCATGCAATTATAATTATTGATCTAATAATTCACAGCAGGGCCCATTGCTGCGCCCACCAAGAGTAACTGTCAGGCCTTACAGTGTTGGGGCACCAGCACCACCATCAAAGGCCCAATTTTTACTACCACTGATCAACAATTATATGTTATTACAATTCCTGATATTATACTTGACAGCAGGGCGTTCCAGCACCCACCAAGAGTAACTGTGAGTGCTTTCAGTGTTGTGCCAACACCAACACCTAAGGGCCCAATTTCTGCAGAGTATATACGGAAGGTCCCTACTTTCAAACATCCAACTTACAAACTACTACTACTTGCAAACGGAAGAAGACAACAGGAAGTGAGAGGAAATCTACCCCTTGGAAGGAAAATTCTCTCCTGTAATGCCCCATACACACGATCATTTTTAATGTCATTTTTAAAACTGACGTTTTTCTCGTCATTTTTTTTCTTGTTTCCTCTCAAGCCTGTATTGCGTACACACCATCATTTTAAAAAATGTTCAAGCAAAGCGCGGTGACGTACACCACGTACGATGGTACTATAAAGGGGAAGTTCCGTTCGAATGGCGCCACCCTTCATGTTAGCAAAGTTTGGTGAGAGACGATTCGCTCTTTTCAGTCTAGTGCTTTTCAGTCCGTTACAGCGTGACGAATGTGCTATCTCCATTACGAACGCTAGTTTTACCAGAACGAGCGCTCCCGTCTCATACTTGATTCTGAGCATGCGCATTTTTTTTCACGTCGTTAAAGCATACACACTATCGTTTTTCACGTCGTTAAAAAAAACGACATGAAAAACGACGTGAAAAAAGAGAGCATGTTCGAAATTTTTAATGCCCGTTTTTCATGTCCTTAAAAATGCTCTGGAGCATACACACGATCATTTTTAATGGCCATTTTTTTTAATGACATTTTTAACGGCATGAAAAATGATCGTGTGTATGGGGCATTAGAATTAATATGGGAGAAAGGTGTCTCCTCTCTACTGATGCTTTATCACCAATCCTTGTTTCAATAAAAACACCACATTTCAAAAACAGTTGTCATTGGGACGCAAAGTGAGGTGAAATGTTCTGAACAGGGGCACAGACAGCAAAAAAAATGTGACAGGGGTGATAATAACCCTTACCTATGTTTTCCAAAAAACTAAAAAAAAGGAATTTGCCATGGAGCTCCACTTAAACAATGCAGCTGTTCAAAATTATAAACACATTCTACATAAGAACAAACCTACAGTCCCTGTCTTGTATGCACCGCCTGTATACGGCTGTTCAGAGTATATAGGGCCTTTTTTATTTTATGTGCGGGGTTCCCCTTAATATCCATACAAGACCCAAAGGGGCTGGTAATGGGCTGGGGTAGGGGGGGGGGGGGGGGTTGATGGGGTAGCTATGCCATTTTTCCTAAAGATTTTCATCCATATTACCGGGACCAGACATTACATTAAAGCCGCAAGCAGTTTTAAATGGCTTTTTTTTCCTTTAGAAGTGTCATTTTGTGCAGGGACAGTTCTAAACACGGGAAACACGTGGCACTTCACAGGCATACTTTAGACACCCCCCAGGTACGATATTTAAAGGAATATTTGACTTTTTTTTTTTCACTTTATGCATCATTAAAATGACTGCTCCCGGAAAACGTCCGTTTTTAAAACTTCTTTTTGCATTGATACATGTCCCCTGGTGCACAACCCGGGTTCCCAAACTCTGTTTCGGACAATAACATGGATAATAGTCGTTATAATTAGCACTTTAGAATCCGAACGTTCGCATCCATTGTATTTAATAGGGTTCTAATGTTCGCGCGAACTTTCGGTCCGTTCGCGGGTTCTGGTGCGAACCGAACCCGGGGGTGTTCGGCTCATCACTAGTCTGCAGTCCTCGAAGACGGATTGTGGTTCCACTTTGCCTTATCAGTACCATCTGATGTAGACTGTTATCACGCCGTACCTTCTAAATTAATGGGGGGAAAAAAAGCAGACAGTAGATTTTAGCATAATAACAGTAGCCAGATGTTAACCAGACTTAAAGCGGAGGTCCACCCTGAAAGAAATTTTACACTAAAATTCATTTAAAAAAAAAAGAAAAAAATGAATAGAACTTTTTTTTTTTTTTTTATACTCACCCGAAATGCCTGTTGCTATGCGGAAGTCCCCTAATCTGCCTCTTCCTTATCCTCGGAATGAGAACTTTCGTTTCCTCTTCTTGTGAATGGGGCGCGCTGCCTTCTCGGAACTGTGTGTATCCCAGGAGGCAAGCCGCCCATTCACAAAGCGCCGTGCGAGTGGCGCATGCGCAGTAGGAAACGGGCAGTGAAGTCGTAAGGCCTCACTCCCTGTTTCCCTTAGTCAGGATGGAGGAGCCGGGACCTGCCAGCAGCGATCGATCGCTGTCGGGGGACCGACATCGCGGGCGAGTAGGACAAGGTAAGTGTCCTTATTAAAAGACAGCAGCTACACTGTTAGTAGCTGCTGACTTAAAAAAAAAAAATAATCTGGGTGGACCTCCGCTTTAAAGTGGATGTAAACCCGAAATTTTATTTTTTATGTTTTGCTTTTGCACAAAGAGTTAATCCAGCTCTGAGCAATCCTCTTTTATTGTTCAGTGAGATAAAACGGACAAACAGAGAAAAACCTTTGTCCGTTCCGCCCCCTTGCTTTGAGTGACAGGTTATTTACATATCTCGTGCACTAGCTTTAGACAGGCATTATTTTTTAATTCCCACCCCCACTCCTTTTCTGAAGTCATGTGGTTACTTTTCTGGATTTTGACTGGATGTTAGTGATCATAGCAGAAGGAATACACAGGAGAAAATGCATGTTGACAAGGGGAGTGCAGAGGTGGGCGGGGAGTCTACTGACATCATGACTCCACCCACCGAGCTCCAGACAACAGATCCACCCACAGAATCTGCAGTTTTTCAGTTCTTATAACAGACAGAGGGGAGACATTTGACAGATAAGGATACATGCAGGAGGCGTCTATATCCTTATAGATCAGCACTATGGCAGTAGATTAGAAAGGATGAGAGTGGCTTTACATCCACTTTAAAGCTGAACTCCGGGGGAATTTTTAAAACTACCCTTCCAGGTGTTCTCCCCTTGCACCGCAAGAACGCTCGTTTTTGTTTAGCCACTTCCAACCTCCAGAAGAATTATGCCCTGTACACACGACCGGATTGTCCGTCGGAAAAAGTCCGATGGTTTGTCCGACGGAATTCCTCTCAAGCTGTCTTGCATACACATGGTCACACTAAAAACCGACCGTCAAAAACGCGGTGACGTACGACGAGCCGAGATCAATGAAGTTCAATAGGCAGTTCGGCTCTTCTGCTTGATTCTGAGCATGCGTGTTTATTTGCGCGTCGGAATTGCATACAGACGAACGGATTTTCCTATAGAAATTTTTGTCCGTCGGAAAAATAGAGAACATGTTCTCTATCTAAGTCCGTCGGAATTTCCGAGGGAAAAGGTCTGATGGGGCATACACACGGTCGGAATATCCGATGAAAAGAGCCAGTCTGACTTTTTCCATCGGCACACGACCGGCCATTTTTTGCGATGCGGCACTGCGTTACTTTAACTGACAATTGCGCTGTCATGTGACGCTGTACCCAAATAAAATCGATGTCCTTTTTTCCCTACAGATAGAGCTTTCTTTTGGTGGTATTTGATCACTTCTGCGTTTTTTTTTCTTGAGCTATAAACAAAAAAAGACCAAAAAATTTTTAAAAAAATATTTTTTTACTTTCTGCTATAAAAAAAACAATAATTTTTTTAAAAAAAATCTAATTTCTTCATCAATTTAGGCCAATATGTACTCTGCTACATATTTTTGCTAAAACAAAATCCCAATAAGTGTAGATTGATTGGTTTGCGTAAAAGTTATAGTGTCTACAAACTATGGGATATTTTTATTTATTTATTCTTACTAGTAATGGCGGCAATCAGCGACTTATTCTGCGATATTCAGTGTTAATTTAGTCGACTAAATGAATACTATTTTAGTCGACTAAAATACGACTAAAACTAAAACAATTCAGATGACTAAAATACGACTAAAACTAAAATGGCATTTTAGTCAAAAGATTAAATCTAAAACTAAATTGAAATTTGACTTGAAAATTAAAGCAGGGTTCCGGGCATAATTTTTTTTTTTTTGCAAGCTAAAATTAATCACATTAAATAGTCCCTAAAACATAATAATAGCTCCCCAATTGTTTCCAGAAATCATTGCAAACACTTGCCTTACATCCTCCAGCTCATGTTGTGGTCGTATCCATCATATGTGTGGGCATGTGAAGCCCAGTTCCTTTTTCTTCCTGGTTTTCAGGGAGAGGTGCATGCTGGGTGATTTTTATAGGCACAGTAATGCCCAGGGACTCCTGGGAAATCAGTGTCATAATTTCCCAGGAGGCAATGGGGTCTTAGGACAGGAAGTTGAACCACTTAGGACCAGGAACTAGGCAGATTACGAAATCTGCCTAGTAACAGCCAGATGGAAGTGAGTAAAGAAAATTTTTTTTTTTTTTTTTTACAATAAAGGCAAGCTGTTAATAGAAAGTTAATTTTTAGGGTGGAACTCCGCTGGTCTGTAGTGCTAATGTTCATACCTCAATACCATAAATAATAACATTAGATTTTTCACTCCAGCAGTATATAATGAGTTTGGAAATTGTAGAGAAATGTTAGCTAATGCATTACAATTTAATTACACTAGGGCTGTGGAAATTAACTATTAATTCCTCGATTAATTGATGAATTTTTTTAATCGATCAAAATTCTTTTGATCGGTACTCACTTCTCCACCGGCTTCCGGGTCTTCAGGGAGTTCCGTCTGAGATCCAGTGATGTCACGGACACCGGCGGGACTTGCCGTGTCCATCTGAAGGGCTCCTTTGCTGTGCCTTCATATCTGCATGCCGGCGGGACCTTACTATCTGCCACACGCAAGGGCTGTTACACTTCCCTCTATCACTTCCCTCTATCAACCTGGAATTCTACAGCCATCCACTGGGAGTTGTGATCGTTCCCTTCATGGGACATCTACATGCCGACGGACTGATGTTAGCCCCTCCTCATCTGGATTCAGCAGTGGTATCGTTGTACACATTTTTATACCAGTATCATACTTAGCTACATGTTTTTATGACTGCTTTTGCTACCGTTTGGTATTACTCGCACCGTTTTTACAGTTTATGGAGCTACATCGATTTTATCTCCAGTGCAATATTTATTTTGTTACCTACTTGAAGACTATAAAAGTTTTAATGCTATTCCCATCGAGCGCTGCCTTTGTGTGTTTTTTGTATCCCGCTATCCATTTTTCCAGTGGTTGGAAGCTGCACTGGGAATCGGCCTGCAAGGAGATCAGCTAAAAGTAGTTGGATCTGTATGTGCGTTATAATTAATCGAAATTAGTCGATTAATCGATTTAAAAAAAAATTGATTAATCGAACACGAAAATTTTAATCAGTAACAGCCCTAAATTACACCTGTAGCGGGTATTTGAATTTAGGGGAAGCATCTGGGTGGTAGTGTAACCCAGATGCACTGATTGTTAGGGAATCTGAGACCCTTTTATGGTTCTTGGAGGACTCTGGTGGTGTGAGGTTCCCTGTGGCCTATGGGTGGCGCTGTTGCCCTGGGCTGGAGTTGAACACTCACCGCAAGACTGCATCCCTTTTTGTCCTTTCCTGTTGCTGGTACAGCGGGGCGGGGAACCTGCTTTGACGCAAAGGGAGAGGAGATAAAAGGGGCGGACACCCTGACCTTGGGGTTCAGAGTCGGAGGATGCAGCCGAGCCCAGGCACCTTCAGCTTGGGTGCTGGCGTTCCGGAGTTCCGGGCCCAGATGCCCTTTACTTGGCCGGAGCGGGAGATGGAGTCCATCTCAGGCACCTTTAGCCTGGGGTGAGGTACTAATGCGGAAGCCTGGAGCTCAGTACCTTCGACTGAGTTCCGCGAGGATGGAGGAATCCGAGGGGGACCTAATGCCTTGGGTACCCGTGTCTAAGATGAGGAGGCTGGTGAGCGGAACTTCTCCAGAAAGTCCGGCGCAGCATTTGCTGGTGACGGAGAGGCCTCTGGTAACTCTCTTGGACGGATGTCTTCCCTCTGACAGGGGCTGTGATAGCGAAGGTAATCCATGTTCTTGTTCTATATAGTCGGTGGCAGTGACTAAACATCATAACCATTGGTGACACCACAGTGATTAACTTTACCTAAAGGATTGTGCCTTGACCTACTCCCCACAAATACTGAAGTGTTCTCTGGGTCTCAACCTGTCTGTGCTGTATGACTATTTATTGCTGGAAGAGAAAAAATACGAGTTGGACCTTTTCAGTGTGTGGAACTCTGGTTACTAGGAGCAAAGGGAGTCATTTCGAAGACAGGATTTGACTCTGAGACACCTACACAAAACCCGATAGTTCTGGCTTTCACCTCCAGTCTCTCTGGAGGACATGGGCCGTGGTGTATCTCATCCCTCCCCCCAGTACTAAACCCCTAGACAAGACCAACAAGCCGAGAATGAGAAGGGGTGAGAGCGGTGAGGTCGCTACATACCCATTAGATTTTAGACGACTAAAATGAGTTTTAGTCAACTAAAACGTAGGGCATTTTAGTCGACTAAAACCTACTGGAGCTTTAGTCGACTAAATATGACCAAGTCTAAAACAATTGCAGAAGACTAAAATGGGACTGAAACTAAAATGCCATTTTAGTCCTAAGACTAAAACTAAATCAAAATTTGCTGCCAAAATTAACACTGGCGATATTGCGGCGGACAATTCGGACGCTGACACTTTTGACACCTTTTGGGGAACTGTGACACTAATTTAGTGATCAGTGCTAAAAATATGCCCTTATGACACTGGCCGGCAAGGGGTTAACATCAGGGGCAATCAAAGGGTTAACTCTGTGCCTAGCCAGTGTTTTCTCACTATGGGGGAGGTGCTAGTACTAGGGGAAGACATAGATCCTGCTTTGCAGGAACACAGGATCAATGCCTTCCCTACTGACAGAACAGCGACCTGCCTGGTTTACATAGGCAGATCACCGTCCTGCCTGTATACTAAACAATCGGCGGGTGCCAGCGCACTTTGAATCCATGGTACCCACCGCTGGGCTCCCTCTGTGTGTAATCACAGTGGGAGTGAGACGCCGGCAGCGCGCATGGGCGTGCTCTATCCGGAAGAGCCGGATCACGTATATATAAGTGGCCCATTGCACAGCTGCCACCCTGTAGCAGTAAAACTGTTATAGGGTGGTAGGCAAGTGGCTAGGGTCCTCTTGTTTTCTTCTCCCTATGGGCTGTGTGTTTATTTACCTTGAGCCTCCAGGTATTGCATGCAGGCAACCCATTCACGTCTACAGAGATGCAGCTCCTGCATGGACACAGCCACTCATCTCAATCTAACAATACAGGTGTTGGTGAGTGGCCCCAAATGGAGACAGTCTGCGTCATCTGGCTGCCTGTCAAATTGGAACCCAAAACCCAAAAGAGAGACCACATGTTCATAGGGTGCAATAGCACCTCATTGGAGACTGCAGAGACTCCATTGCTTTCAATCAGACAGATTCTGTTATACTTGAGATAATGGGGTCAGCAAGACATAACTGTTGTGTGGCACTACTGCCCCGGTTCAATGGCATAGCAATAGCCATAGCAGCCCTTATGGTGCCTGGGGGAAGGAGGAGGGCCCATTAGGAAGGATATTAGAGAGTTAGCCAAAATATTGCTAGAGGCCTTATTATTCCTAGTTACTAGGGCTCAGCTTGGGTTTGCCTCCTAATGGCGTTCTGGATGTGACGAAATGCGTAGGGGTGGGAACTTTCAGTGCTGCATCACTTCTGCGATTTTGAACACACTCTGGCTCCAGTGTGGATTGGTGGAGCCTTTTTTGTTCATATTCACATTGGATGGTATATGAGGTAATATACCATGGGACACTATTCCTTCCACTGACACCTATAATGGGACACTATTCCTCTGACTTACACAATGATTGGGCACTATTTCTCTCACTGACACCAATAATGGGACTCTATTCCTCCCACTGATATCAATGATGGGGCACTATTCCTCCCACTGATACCAATAATGGAGCACTATTCCTCCCACTGACACCAATGATGGGGCACTATTTTTCCCACTGACACCAATGATGGGGCACTATTTTTCCCACTGACACCAATGATGGGGCACTATTCCTCCCACTGACACCAATGATGGGGCACTATTCCTCCCACTGATACCAATGATGGGGCACTATTCCTTCCACTGATACCAATGATGGGGCACTATTCCTTCCACTGATACCGATGATGGGGTACTATTCCTCAATCTGACCAACAATGGGGCACTATTATTCCCACTGACGCCACCGATGGAGCACTAATTCTCCCATTGACACCAGCAATGGGGCACTATTCCTCTCACTGACACCAATAATGGGGCATTGTTACTGTCACCAGGACATTTTCTACTCCTGTTGGCCACAGTCTGGCCCCTCTAAAGTTCTAAAGTCTGAAGGATAATTAAAAACTGGCCCTTTGTTTAGAAAATGTGGAGATCCCCGATCTATGACAACAGACTATACATATAAATATAGGTTTTAATAAATAATAGGCACAGATAAGATTATTTGCACTAAGCCGATCTGTATAAGTGTTTTCCTAGGACAAACAGAAGCCGGAAAATGTTCCAGCGGTGGCTTTTCACACCCCTCTGTGGACATCAGTCAGTAGAAGAAGACTGGCGGGTTCTGGTTGTTGGTTGGAGAGCTGACACTCGGCACAGAGCTTTTCCATCACCACAATGTCCTACAACGTTCCCTCTGCCAAATCCACTCTGTTCAATCCTGCCAGAGACAGCGCTGACCCCGTCTACTCTCTGTGTTCCGAGATTCTTCTCCAGCTGGCTTGTCACACCGAGTTAATCATTTTTCTACATTTTTTTCCCCTTTTCTCACAGTTTTCATAGTCACCCCTGGCCGGGCAGCCATAACCTCGCGGAAAGGGAAGCGCAACATGTGACAAACCCTATAATTCCATTAACGCGTTTTTTTAGATTTTACATGCAGAGGTTAAACTGTTGATGGCACTTTTGTAGGACTGGGCCATCCTTGGAGACCCACCATTGCAGCCACCTGTGCATTCCTCCTTGGCCAGTGCACAATATTCTGGGGGAAAAGGGACTTTTGTAGATGTAATTCCAATCTCTCACATCAAGCTTAAACATGTTAACCACTTTTCATCTGCCTAACGTACAGTGCCTTGGAAAAGTATTCATACCCCTTGAAATTTTCCACATTTTGTCATGTTACAACCAAAAACGTAAATGTATTTTATGTGATAGACCAACACAAAGTGGCACATAATTGTGAAGTGGAAGGAAAATGTTAAATTGTTTTTAAAATGTTTTACAAATAAATATGTGAAAAGTGTGGGGGGGGGGGGGGCATTTGTATGGCGCCCCCCGGAGTCAATACTTTGTAGAACCTCCTTTCTCTGCAATTACAGCTGCAAGTCTTTTTGGGGATGTCTTTACCAGCTTTGCACATCTAGAGAGGGACATTTCTGCCCATTCTTCTTTGCAAAATATCTCAAGCTCTGTCAGATTGGATGGAGAGCGTCTGTGATCAGCAATTTTCAAGTCTTGCCACAGATTCTCGATTGGATTTAGGTCTGGACTGTGACTGGGCCATTCTAACACATGAATATGCTTTGATCTAAACCATTCCATTGTAGCTCTGGTTGTATGTTTCGGGTCGTTGTCCTGCTGGAAGGTGAACCTCCACCCAGTCTCAAGTCTTTTGCAGACTCTAAAAGCCCTGTACACACGATCGGATTTCCTATGGATTTTAAACTGATGGATTTTTCCATCGGAAATCCGATGAAGCTGACTTCCATCACTCTTGCCTACACACCATCAGTCAAAAAACTGATCGTCCCAAACGCTGTGACGGAAAAAACACAGACGAGCCAAGAAACTTAAGTTCTATGCTTCTGAGCATGTGTCGACTTGATTCTGAGCATGCGTGGGTTTTTTATCCGATGAAGTTCCCCCCAGACGATAGTAATTTGCTATCGTTTTTTTTTCTATCGGATAAATTTAAAACATGTTCTATTTTTTAACACCGATGGAAAAAAGACCAATGGGGCCCACACACGATCGGTTTGTCCGATGAAAAAAGTCCATCGGACTGTTTTCATCTGTAAAACCAAACCGATCGTGTGTACAGGGCTTAACAGGTTTTCTTCTAAGATTGTCCTGTATTTGTCTCCATCCATCTTCCCATCAACTCTGACCAGCTTCCCTGTCCCTGCTGAAGAAAAGCCTCTCCACAACATGATGCTGCCACCACCATGTTTCACGGTGGGGATGGTGTGTTCAGGGTGATGTGCAGTGTTAGTTTTCCACCACACATAGAGTTTTGCTTTTAGGCCAAAAACTTAAATCTTGGTCTCATCTGACCAGAGCACCTTCTTCCACATGTTTGCTGTGTCCCCCACATGGCTTCTTGCAAACTGCAAACGGGACTTCTTATGGCTTTCTTTCACCAATGGCTTTCTTCTTGTCACTCTTCCATAAAGGGCAGATTTGTGGAGAGCACGACTAATAGTTGTCCTGTGGTCAGATTCTCCCACCTGAGCTGTGGATCTCTGCAGTTACCATGGGCCTCTTGGCTGCTTCTCTGATGAATGCTCTCCTTGCCCGGCCGGTCAGTTTAGTTGGACGGCCATGTCTTGGTAGGTTTGTAGTTGTGCCATACTCTTTCCATTTTCCGATGATGGATTGAACAGAGCTCCGTGAGATGGTCAAAGCTTGGGATATTTTTTTATAACCTAACCCTGTTTTATACTTCTCCACATCTTTATCCCTGACCTGTCTGGTGTGTTCCTTGGCCTTCATGATGCTGTTTATTCACTAAGGTTCTCTAACAAACCTCTGAGGGCTTCACAGAACAGCTGTATTTATACTGAGATTAAATAACACACAGGTGGACTTTATTTACTAATTAGGTGACTTCTGAAAGCAATTGGTGCCACTCGATTTTAGTTAGGGGTATCAGAGTAAAGGGGGCTGAATACAAATGCCCCCCAAACTTTTCACATATTTAATTGTAAAAATAATTGAAAACCTTTTATAATTTTCCTTCCACTTCACAATTATGTGCCACTTTGTGTTGGTCTATCACATAAAATCCAAATAAAATACATTTACGTTTTTGGTTGTAACATGACAAAACGTGGAAAATTTCAAGGGGTATGAATACTTTTTTATGGCACTGTATATACCGCCCACCTTACGCAACAGGTAGTGTGGGCTTTAACGGCCACCTGTGTTCATGGGGCACCAGGTGGTGTGCTGAGATTGCGAGCACAGACACAGAAAGCTCACAGTCAATGATCAGAAACGGATAGGAAGGGTTCCTGACAGCCAATCACAGCAGCACATTTAGGAACTCCACATCCTATCACCAACCCTTAGGGCTGGGTTCACACTTGTGCGATGACAGACATTGCATCTGATTCGCTCCGCATTGCTGTGAAGATCACATGCGATATCTGTGCGATGCAAATTCCGCCATACAGTTTGTCGCATTCGGACCAAAATGGTGCAGGACCCTTTTTTTGGTCCGCAGTAGAATCAGATCACATGGGTGTTCACACCCATGTGATCCAATTTCACAGTTCGCACTGCATTCTGTGAACCAATTTGGGGGTGTAATTAACTTTCTACTGACACCCGCAGCAGTTCACAGAGAGCAGTGTGAATTGTCTACGAGTTAGATGCGATGCGTGAACCCGCACAGGAAGCCTAAAGGGCCATCAGCATCTTGCATGGTTAACTCTCTCTCCATGGTTGAACCTCCTGTACTGCTAACACTTGGACACGCTTTCTGCTAGAAGATACCACTTCCCAGGTCTGCAGCATTCAGGGACTGGTACCACAGAGCCTGTACCGGTCTCCACCAATCCAGCAATACCATCACCTCCCAGGAACTAATCCCATGGTTGCTATGGGATACAGGAAACGCTTTCTCTCTCCATTCTCCATGCTTGCATGCTTTTTCCCGGGGCCCCTCTACATCTCTCTTGTGACTCCAGGCTGGGTCCAAAGAGTAGGAATACGGCCGCTTATGGAGATGCCAAGCACCTAATCCACTCCACTACCAGAGTGACCGTCACCTTTGCCATGTCACCCATCTCCTGGCTGATTGGTTGCCTTGCATGTGACACAGACATGGTAGAAAATTAAGGAGTTCTCAAGTTGTTCAATTCTGCAGTTATTGGGTTATCCTATTCTCCCTTACCCTATCCAAGTTCAATGTTCCCCAAAAAGAAACCCCTAGACCACATGTGTCAAACACGAGGCCTGCGGGCCACATCTGGCCTGCTAGGCCATTTCATGTGGCCCTGGCACCTCTTCTGCAGCTGCGGCACTCTGCTGATCTCTGTCCCACCTTGTCTCAGCACTTGGCAGCAGAGAGAAGGACAGAACTTCTCCTACAGTTCCTGCGCCTCTCTGTACAGTAGCAGCATCCCCTTGTCTTCACCTACCCGGGTCTCAGCATTTAGCAAACTCTGTAAGCTGACTACAGCCCTCCTCTGGTCCTCCCCCAGACCCTACAATTTCTGCTTCCCAGCTCCGCCCCTAGCCTCTTCCCGGGAGCAGCACCTGGTAAGGGGGGGGGGGGGTGTGCACTAATATAAGGGAGGGTGGGGGACTCTCGACTTTGGATAGTGGGGAGGCTCTTGACATCTAATGTAAGAGGAGAAATCTAGTCATACAGATACAACCGGCCATTGAGGGCAACCATAATGCCCATGCGGCCCGCGATAAATTGATTTTGACACCCCTGCCCTAGACTGTTCTTTGGAGCCACTGGAAGACTGAAGAAAATGCTGTGTGCCTGGCTGTGTGTGCTCTCAGTGGGAACATTGGACAGAAGTTCACCAGTGGCTCTTGCAAGGGTGCATTATGGCAGTAAGAGAGGGTAGGTTGCTCAGAGTCCAGTCAAAGGAAATAGACTACAGATCCTCCAAGAAACACGTGGGAAATATTACAGAATTTAGCCGCAATGGGTTTCATGAACCTTTTAGCTTTTGCTGGTTGACATTAACATTACGCTGAGTGATTTCACTTGTTCCGAGGAATTTCAAATCCGGTTTATTTATAATGAATGTGCTAATGAGAGTTTGAGTAAGTGAGGATTGGATTATATTTACAAACACATTTTAATAAAGAATTCCACCAAGGATGTTTCCCATGATAAGCGATCCAGGAGAGGGACAGATTGATGGCAGTGGCGCGGTCCCCACTTAATCTATAGGCATTTTTCAGATAGTTCTACTAGGGAGCTGATGTGTGGGAAGACATTCCTGGAGGGAGAGGAGGAGAGAAGGTCCATCACACACCAGCAGCTGGCTCATTTAAACCTTCCTTTTTAGGAAGTGTGTATCCACCCCCCCATCATGTTTATGACATGTGTAGCCCCCAAGGGTGGCCAGCACGTGGCACACACATTCATCCTGGCAATATGGGACTGTGAAGTCATTGCACCTAACTTACTGTAATGGTTATGGGCCTTTACTGATGCATCAACAATGAGCTGATGATCAATGCGCAATGCGTTAAAGTTGAGCTCCCAACTTTCCCCCCCCCCCATGGAATAAACCCCAACCTCACCCCGACTTGTAAAAAAAATATGTAAAGTTTCATATTCCCTCTTCAGGCTTTAGCGTTGGCCTCCTCGGTCTCCAGTGCTGGTGGTCTTCTTTGAACACAACAGTTGCGTCACTCTGCCCATTTTCCTGTGAACTCCTGCCAACCACACGTCCCCAAAATATATATATATATATTGTGACAGCAGGAAGGTAAAGTCACCTGGTTGCATCCAGGGGGGTAGATATATTTCGCCCAGATTCAGGCTTTACGCCGACTTATACAACTAGGTGGAGAGTTGTATAAGGCTAGTGGGCTCATGGATGACTCATACCTCTAGGGAGAGTGTGGGGCGTCGTGCAGACAGAGATGAGGAGACCAGCTGAACCTTGTCAGCTCATTTAGGCCTCTATAAGAACTCCCAGCTTCATTAGATGTTAGCTCATGCCTGGACCCAGACCTGTGTGGACTGTCTAGGGAGAGTGAACCCCTGTGCGGTGAGACAAAGCCTGTGTGGCTATTTGCTTGGACATTTAAAACCAGGGACTTAGGGACTAGGACAGCACTAGGCTGATCCCAGTTGTTAGTTAGGAAACCTGTATGTTTAGTCAGAGGTCAAGTTGACCAGGATTTATTTTGTTTATATGTTTCTTTTGGCTTTGCTGTGTTTTGTCACTGTAAATAGAAAATAAACCGCACCTTTTTTTTGATTTTGAAAACCACAACCTCCGTTTGCTGGGCCTGTTTTTGTTGTTGAGCTGCAAGGCTCTTTTGCAAACCTGCATTTGTCTGCTGTTGATTGGCATTTGCTAGAGCCAGCTGCTTCAGTATCTCCTCCATGCTGGCTTAAAAAAAACTGCCCGCATTCTCCACCAACTGTGAGGGGGTTAGCTCGGCAGCGGGTGTGTGTGACCCCCGGGATGGGCTCCCCACACAAAAACAGGCCCAGCAAACGGAGGTTGTGGTTTTCAAAATCAAAAAAAAGGTGCGGTTTATTTTCTATTTACAGTGACAAAACACAGCAAAGCCAAAAGAAACATATAAACAAAATAAATCCTGGTCAACTTGACCTCTGACTAAACATACAGGTTTCCTAACTAACAACTGGGATCAGCCTAGTGCTGTCCTAGTCCCTAAGTCCCTGGTTTTAAATGTCCAAGCAAATAGCCACACAGGCTTTGTCTCACCGCACAGGGGTTCACTCTCCCTAGACAGTCCACACAGGTCTGGGTCCAGGCATGAGCTAACATCTAATGAAGCTGGGAGTTCTTATAGAGGCCTAAATGAGCTGACAAGGTTCAGCTGGTCTCCTCATCTCTGTCTGCACGACGCCCCACACTCTCCCTAGAGGTATGAGTCATCCATGAGCCCACTAGCCTTATACAACTCTCCACCTAGTTGTATAAGTCGGCGTAAAGCCTGAATCTGGGCGAAATATATCTACCCCCCTGGATGCAACCAGGTGACTTTACCTTCCTGCTGTCACAATATATATATATATATATATATATATATATATACACACATATATGGGTTCTTCAAAAGTTTTTTCAGCTGGAACTTGGTGGAACTCAGACCTCTGGCTCAGACCCTCTGCTCCCTGCTCAGCACTATCGCTTGTAAACACAGAAGTCCAACTTCTGTGTTTACAAGTGACAGCTTATCTCTCAGCAACTCCCACAAATCTGGTCTCCTGAGTGGCTCCCACTGAGTACAGGATGGGGACAAGGCAGATGTGGGTGCCCGGGGTGCAGCGCAGATGCAGACACCCCCACTGGATGATCTCCCTGCAAGTGAATGAGGCGGAGTACAGGAAGTGTGTTACTGGTAGGATTACCAGGTGAAAATAAAGCCCCGTACACACGATCGGTTTGACTGATGAAAACCGTCCGATGGATGGTTTTCATCAGACCAACCGATCGTGTATGGTACCCATCGGTCTTTTTTCCATCGGTTGTAAAAAATAGAACTTGTTTTAAAATTTTCCGATGGATAAAAAATCGATGGGAATTTCCGATCGTCTATGGGCAAGTCCATCGGTTAAAAAACCCACGCATGCTCAGAATCAAGTCGACGCATGCTCAGAAGCATTAAACTTCATTTTTCTCGGCTCATCGGAGTGTTTTACGTCACCGCGTTTGGAACGGTCGGTTTTTTGACTGATGGTGTGTGGCCAAGACTGATGAAAAACAGTTTCATCGGATTTCCGATGGACAAATCCATCGGACGAAAATTCATAGGTTATCCGATCGTGTGTACGGGGCTTTAGAGTTAGACCCTGCCTAGTTTTTTTTATTGCTGCCGGTGTACCCGCTGGGGAGATTTTCCCTCACTTCCTGCTTCCTCCCTGCCTGCAGCAGAGTAATGACGTCATCTTATCCTAGACAAAGTCACTGGACTGGAGACCAACAATGGCCTTTTAATGGAGGTTTTCTGAAAAACGATACCTTTGCTGTATAATGTGTCGGGAATTAATTCATGCAGTCTTGTAAAGTTACTGAAAAACTATTAAATGGATTGAGTTCGTATTGAACTGGTGACGTAAAATCTTGCTTGACCTTGGAAGCCAAGAGTGGGTTGGGCCTGGAACACAACTTAGGCGACCCATACTTGGTTTCAAGGGTCAGCAGGGCAGTTTGTTGGACACGCCACGCTCCGGACGGGGTCTGGGGGTCTCCATAAAGTTGCAGCTTGCTTCGGCTCTCTTTCCTTAACAACCCCGCAGTGTTTCAGCCTGTTTATTGCAAGTGAGACGAGGTAATTGGCAATTAGCGGCATTGGAAGCGAGGATGAATTTTCATTAAGGACCTTAAGATTCTCCATTATTTGCAGTTAAACGTTGGAGACTGATTAAAACCCTCCAGCTGGGTAAGAGGGACGGCACACTCCCTGACAGTGATCAGTGCAAAGTCTTGTTACATTACAAATTGGAGATGTTATTAAGTCTCGTCCAGTCTTTGGAGAATTATACAATTCATGGATCTTGATTGCCCGCGTTCCTCAGTTCTTTGATTCCATGTAGGCTGCAGAGTAGAAATGTAAAGGGAAACTATAAAGTGTATATGTGAATGCTCATTCTGAGTTGTTTTTGTTGGAAGCTTACCAAAATGTTCTTGATGATATTTTCAAAATTTAACTAGCTTGCTGAACCATATTTCCACGATCGCATCTCATGCAGAGATCAGTGGGTGTACCCTTTACTGCAGCCATTCTCAACTAGGGTTCTGTAGAACTCTACGGTTCCTCCAGAGGTTGCTAGGAGTTCCTTGAGACTTCTTCCGACTGATCACCAATGTAAGAGACATTCTTCCCACTGACCACCAGTGTAAGGAGCATTCTTCTCACTGACCACCAATGTAAGGAACATTCTTCCCACTGATCCCCAATGTAAGGAACATTCTTCCCACTGATCACCAATGTAAGAAACATTCTTCCCACTGATCACCAATGTAAGGGACATTCTTCTCACTGATCACCAATGTAAGAAACATTCTTCCCACTGACCACCAATGTAAGGGACATTCTTCCCACTGACCACCAATGTAAGGGACATTCTTCTCACTGATCACCAATGTAAGGAACATTCTTCCCACTGATCACCAATGTAAGGGACATTCTTCCCACTGACCACCAGTGTAAGGAGCATTCTTCTCACTGACCACCAATGTAAGGAGCATTCTTCCCACTGATCCCCAATGTAAGGAACATTCTTCCCACTGATCACCAATGTAAGAAACATTCTTCCCACTGATCACCAATGTAAGGGACATTCTTCTCACTGATCACCAATGTAAGGGACATTCTTCCCACTGATCACCAATGTAAGGGACATTCTTCTCACTGATCACCAATGTAAGGAACATTCTTCTCACTGATCACCAATGTAAGAAACATTCTTCTCACTGATCACCAATGTAAGGGACATTCTTCTCACTGATCACCAATGTAAGGGAATTCTTCCCACTGATCACCAATGTAAGGAACATTCTTCCCACTGATCACCAATGTAAGGAACATTCTTCCCACTGATCACCAATGTAAGGAACATTCTTCCCACTGATCACCAATGTAAGGAACATTCTTCCCACTGATCACCAATGTAAGGGACATTCTTCCCACTGATCACCAATTTAAGGAGCATTCTTCCCACTGATCACCAATGTAAGGAGCATTCTTCTCACTGATCACCAATTTAAGGAGCATTCTTCCCACTGATCACCAATGTAAGGAGCATTCTTCTCACTGATCACCAATGTAAGGAGCATTCTTCCCACTGATCACCAATGTAAGGAGCATTCTTCCTACTGATCACCAATGTAAGGGACATTCTTCCCACTGATCACCAATGTAAGGAACATTCTTCCCACTGATCACCAATGTAAGGGACATTCTTCTCACTGATCACCAATGTAAGGAGCATTCTTCCCACTGATCACCAATGTAAGGAACATTCTTCCCACTGATCACCAATGTAAGGGACATTCTTCCCACTGATCACCAATGTAAGGAGCATTCTTCCCACTGATCACCAATGTAAGGAACATTCTTCCCACTGATCACCAATGTAAGGAGCATTCTTCCCACTGATCACCAATGTAAGGAGCATTCTTCCCACTGATCACCAATGTAAGGAGCATTCTTCCCACTGATCACCAATGTAAGGAACATTCTTCCCACTGATCACCAATGTAAGGAACATTCTTCCCACTGATCACCAATGTAAGGGACATTCTTCTCACTGATCACCAATGTAAGGAGCATTCTTCCCACTGATCACCAATGTAAGGAACATTCTTCCCACTGATCACCAATGTAAGGAGCATTCTTCCTACTGATCACCAATGTAAGGGACATTCTTCCCACTGATCACCAATGTAAGGAACATTCTTCCCACTGATCACCAATGTAAGGGACATTCTTCTCACTGATCACCAATGTAAGGAGCATTCTTCCCACTGATCACCAATGTAAGGAGCATTCTTCCCACTGATCACCAATGTAAGGGACATTCTTCCCACTGATCACCAATGTAAGGAGCATTCTTCCCACTGATCACCAATGTAAGGGACATTCTTCTCACTGATCACCAATGTAAGGGACATTCTTCTCACTGATCACCGATGTAAGGAGCATTCTTCCCACTGACCACCAATGTAAGGAACATTCTTCTCACTGATCACCAATGTAAGGATCATTCTTCTCACTGATCACCAATGTAAGGAACATTCTTCCCACTGATCACCAATGTAAGGGACATTCTTCCCACTGATCACCAATGTAAGGAGCATTCTTCCCACTGATCACCAATGTAAGGAACATTCTTCCCACTGATCACCAATGTAAGGAGCATTCTTCCCACTGATCACCAATGTAAGGAACATTCTTCTCACTGATCACCAATGTAAGGGACATTCTTCCCACTGATCACCAATGTAAGGGACATTCTTCCCACTGATCACCAATGTAAGGGACATTCTTCTCACTGATCACCGATGTAAGGGACATTCTTCCCACTGATCACCAATGTAAGGGACATTCTTCTCACTGATCACCAACGTAAGGGACATTCTTCCCACTGATCACCAACGTAAGGAACATTCTTCTCACTGACCACCGATGTAAGGAACATTCTTCCCACTGACCACCAATGTAAGGAACATTCTTCCTACTGATCACCGATGTAAGGGACATTCTTCTCACTGATCACCAATGTAAGGGGCATTCTTCCCACTGATCACCAATGTAAGGAACATTCTTCTCACTGACCACCAATGTAAGGAGCATTCTTCCCACTGATCACCAATGTAAGGAACATTCTTCTCACTGATCACCAATGTAAGGAACATTCTTCTCACTGATCACCAATGTAAGGAACATTCTTCTCACTGACCACCAATGTAAGGAGCATTCTTCCCACTGATCACCAATGTAAGGGGCATTCTTCCCACTGATCACCAATGTAAGGAACATTCTTCCCACTGATCACCAATGTAAGGAGCATTCTTCCCACTGATCACCAATGTAAGGAACATTCTTCTCACTGATCACCAATGTAAGGGACATTCTTCCCACTGATCACCAATGTAAGGGACATTCTTCTCACTGATCACCGATGTAAGGGACATTCTTCCCACTGATCACCAATGTAAGGGACATTCTTCTCACTGATCACCAACGTAAGGGACATTCTTCCCACTGATCACCAACGTAAGGAACATTCTTCTCACTGACCACCAATGTAAGGAACATTCTTCCCACTGACCACCAATGTAAGGAACATTCTTCCTACTGATCACCGATGTAAGGGACATTCTTCTCACTGATCACCAATGTAAGGGGCATTCTTCCCACTGATCACCAATGTAAGGAACATTCTTCTCACTGACCACCAATGTAAGGAGCATTCTTCCCACTGATCACCAATGTAAGGAACATTCTTCTCACTGATCACCAATGTAAGGAACATTCTTCTCACTGATCACCAATGTAAGGAACATTCTTCCCACTGATCACCAATGTAAGGAACATTCTTCCCACTGATCACCAATAAAAGGAACATTCTTCCCACTCATCACCAATGTAAGGAGAATTCTTCCCAATGACCCCTGATGGACTAACCTTAGCAGGGGTTCTCTGAGACCTAAAAATTATTTCAAGGGTTCCTTTGGGCTAAATACGTTGAGGAAGGCTGGTCTAGTGGCTATTTGAATGCTAGGGAGTCCCATCACCTTCATTGCATACATTAATGGTAGAGCTTGGGTTTGGTCTAAACTCATGCTCGGCCAAACCCGGAATTCCCCACCCACCAGCTGCATGAAAACAATGGGGCGGGGATACTTGTGACATCATTGACTTATAATGGCCACATGGCCATATTAGGTCTATGTAATTGAGTCACGTGACCATATTGAGTTAATGATGTCCCAAGCATCCCCACACCTTCGTGTACATACAGCTTTGAAGTGCCCACAGCTGATTGGCTCAGCACTGACAGCTTCTTTCAGGGTTTGGGCCAAACCTAACCTCATTCCTAGCATGTATGTCAACTGTCCTGGATTTGCCAGGAGAGTCCCGAATCTTGGCCCTTTAGAAAAATAAAATAATGCAGAGCTACTCCCTCTGTGAAACTGTATGTACTGTACATTTATTCTGTTTGACTAGGGCCAAAAAACAAATGTTATTGGGCTAGTTTTTTCTCCTGATTAAATGTCATTCTTCATACAGAATACAGAAAAAATACCACATTACAACCACTAGATAGAGCTGACCATCATACTATTGATTTTCTATGATCCTCAGCGCCATCTAGTGGTCATAATGCAGTATTTACCTGAATTATTCTCTTCTGTATGAATAAAAAACATTTGACCTGGAGAAAAAATAGCCTAATAACATTCGCATTTGCAAAGAGTGAATGTACATGCAGCGTCAGAGCATGGATAGCTCTGCAATTTTTTTTTATTTTTTTTATAATTACACCCCTTTAGTTCCTAGAATTGGCTTTCGTATAAGGCAGACTGCTAAAATGTAATCAATTTACAAACGTCATTTATTTACTGCATTGTTCTCCGCTTGTAAATACAAAATTAAGCTTAGCTGCAGCCAAATTCCCAGCGCTGCTTTAATATTCCTCACATGATCTGCCAAGCAACTTGTCGAGTTATTTAAGCAAGTGGCTTTGAAGTGGAGTGATTTATAATATCAGCACAGAAGGACTAATATCGGCCACTTTTCCAAGACCGCAGATAAAGCTGGTTGAGAATTGGCTCTCCGGCTTTAATGGAATTACATTAACTTTACTGAAAAGTGTCAAGTTAGAATTAAAAAGAGAAAAAAAAAGAAAAAAGGAAAGGAAAGCGACATCAAAGCGTTGTCATTTGTGTACTGGCAGGCCTTCCTTCTGCGGTGCCAAGCAATGGGCAATACGATCAGCAGGCAAAAAGGAAAAATGGTGCCAGACTGGGCAATGGCTTTGTGAACGTCCCTTGATTGGCCTCACTGATAAGTACGGCGGTGCGTACGAGTCGGTAATGACATTTCGATGTTGGGTATCTCTTGTTTTTGGCTGCTGATACCTAGCGTGTATGATTCTGGCGTGGGAATTTCAGCGGCCCAACTCGCAAGTGAATTTTCAGTTACAAATTACTTTTATGCAGGGCTTTTTTTCAGCTGGAACGCAGGGGAACGCAGTTCCGGCACCTCTATTACTGAATGTAGGTAATGGCAAAGGGTGCTGGGGTGTGCTGGAGGGTCTATTGAGGCTGGCTAATTGGGATCTATTGTTGCTGGAGGAGATCTATTTTTGAGTGGTGGTCAATTGTTGCTGGGGGGACTTATGTTGCTGGGGGTCAACTGTTGTCAGAAGGGATCTACTGTTGAGGAGAGGAGTGTTATGATGCTGGCTGCTCAGAGATCTGTTGTTGCTACCAGGGGTCTATTGTAGCTTGGGTGGTAGGGGCTTATTGTTTCTGGGGGGGTCTATTGTTGCAGGGGGGGTCTGTTTTATTGCTTGTTACCATTAACAAATTCCATACAAATTACTTTGCACCACAAAATGATATTTGACACTCTGTTCTCTAAAAGGAGGAGTACTGGGAGGTGGGTGGTGGTCTAAACAAGGGATAGTGCTCGGAGGTGGGTAGGGGGTGGAAACCAAGGATAGTGCTTGGAGGTGGGTAGGGGGTGGAAACCAGGGATAGTGCTTGGAGGTGGGTAGGGGGTGGAAACCAGGGATAGTGCTTGGAGGTGGGTAGGGGGCAGAAACCAGGGATAGTGCTTGGAGGTGGGTAGGGGGTGGAAACCAGGGATAGTGCTTGGAGGTGGGTAGGGGGCGGAAACAAGGGATAGTGCTTGGAGGTGGGTAGGGGGCGGAAACAAGGGATAGTGCTTGGAGGTGGGTAGGGGGCGGAAACAAGGAATAGTGCTCGGAGGTGGGTAGGGGGCGGAAACAAGGGATAGTGCTCGGAGGTGGGTAGGGGGTGGAAACCAGGGAGAGTGCTTGGAGGTGGGTAGGGGGTGGAAACCAGGGATAGTGCTTGGAGGTGGGTAGGGGGTGGAAACCAGGGATAGTGCTTGGAGGTGGGTAGGGGGCGGAAACAAGGGATAGTGCTTGGAGGTGGGTAGGGGGCGGAAACCAGGGATAGTGCTTGGAGGTGGGTAGGGGGCGGAAACAAGGGATAGTGCTCGGAGGTGGGTAGGGGGCGGAGGCAAGATGTGACTCAGAAGGGAGAGTTCCTGCACCTATTCTCTGAGAAAAAAGGCCCTGCTTTATGGCACTGGAAAAAAGTTGTGTAGGCGATCTACTGAAAGATAACCCATAGTGTTAGTTCACTGCTGGGGGTCACATTAAAAAAAAAATGTTATTGCAAGGTATAGGAAGTGTCATAGTTTCTCATCATGTTACAATTTTTTTCCTAGAATATGTATGCAAAAGTAATTTTTTTAAAGATTTGGCAAGGGATATTCTCAAGAAATATTGCTGGCTTCTAAATGGTATCAGGAACTCTATCACAAACATATAATATATATTCTATTAACTGTAAACAATTAAATCCTAACTTTAGTCAAAGAGCTAAATATTCAGGTGAAATAACTAAAAAGGAGCTGCTTATCTGGCAAAGGATTTGCATTTCTGTCCATCCAGTCCTGAGATTTACACAGCTCTGCGACACTGCATAGCCCTCTCTGGCAGTACAGGAGACTGGATTTTATTCTTCTGAAGTTCAGTAACACTTATAGGTCTTGCCCCTTTCCCAGACTCTGACTGGATGGTGAAAAACAGCAGACTGATGACCTCATCTCGCTGTCACTCTGCCCTCTCCTCAAATCAGATTGTTCCTTTTACTGCAGCACAATCAATTTGGCTCTTCCTTCTCCCTTATGCTCCTACTTCTTTTCCTTTGTGCACTTTCTTCTTCTCCTTTGTGCTCCTTCTCTTTCTTCTCCCTTGTGCTAATTTTTCTTCTCCCATGTGTTCCTCCTTCTTATTCTTCTCCCTTCTCCCTTATGCTCCTACTTCTTTTCCTTTGTGCTTTTTCTTATTCTCCCTTGTGCTCCTTCTTCTTCTCCCTTGTGCTCTTTCTTCATCTCCCTTGTGCTCCTTCTCTTTCTTCTCCCTTGTGCTCCTTTTCTTCCTTCTTCCTTGTGCTTTTTCTTATTCTCCCTTGTGCTCCTTTTTTTTATCCCATGTGTTCCTCCTTATTCTTCTCCGTTTTCTTCTTTCTTTCTTTCTTGTGCTCCTTCTTCATCTCCCTTGTGCACTTTCTCCTTTGTGCTCTTTCTCTTTCCTCTCTCTTGTGCTCATTTTTCTTCTCCTACGTGTTCCTCCTTCTTATTCTTCTCCCTTTTCTCCCTTAAGCTCCTACTTCTTCTCCCTTGTGCTTTTTCTTATTCTCCCTTGTGCTCTTTCTTTATCTCTCTTGTGCACTTTCATCTTCTCCCTTGTGCTTTTTCTCTTTCTTCTCCCTTGTGCTCTTTCTCTTTCTTCTCCCTTGTGCTCTTTCTCTTCCTTTTCCCTTGTGCTCCTTTTCTTCCTTCTTCCTTGTGCTTTTTCTTATTCTCCCTTGTGCTCCTTTTTTTTATCCCATGTGTTCCTCCTTATTCTTCTCCGTTTTCTTCTTTCTTTCTTTCTTGTGCTCCTTCTTCATCTCCCTTGTGCACTTTCTTCTTCTCATTTGTGCTCTTTCTCTTTCCTCTCTCTTGTGTAGTGATGAGCCGAACACCCCCGGGTTCGGTTCGCACCAGAACCCGCGAACGGACCGAAAGTTCGAACGAACATTAGAACCCTATTAAATACAATGGATGCGAACGTTCGAATTCTAAAGTGCTAATTATAACAACTATTATGCATGTTATTGTCATAAATAGGGTTTGGGAACCCGGGTTGTGCACCAGGGGACATGTATCAATGCAAAAAGAAGTTTTAAAAACGGTCGTTTTTCGGGAGCAGTCATTTTAATGATGCATAAAGTGAAAAAAAAAAAGTCAAATATTCCTTTAAATATCGTACCTGGGGGGTGTCTAAAGTATGCCTGTGAAGTGCCACGTGTTTCCCGTGTTTAGAACTGTCCCTGCACAAAATGACACTTCTAAAGGAAAAAAAAGCCATTTAAAACTGCTTGCGGCTTTAATGTAATGTCTGGTCCCGGTAATATGGATGAAATTCTTTAAGAAAAATGGCATAGCTACCCCATGACCCCCCCCCCCCCTACCCCAGCCCATTACCAGCCCCTTTGGGTCTTGTATGGATATTAAGGGGAACCCCGCACATAAAATAAAAAAGGCCCTATATACTCTGAACAGCCGTATACAGGCGGTGCATACAAGACAGGGACTGTAGGTTTGTTCTTATGTAGAATGTGTTTGTAATTTTGAACAGGTACATTGTTGAAGTGTAGCTCCAGCCCAAAAATCTATTTTTAAACTTTTTGGGAAACATAGGTAAGGGTTATCACCCCTGTAACATTTGTTTTGCTGTCTGTGCCCCTGTTCAGAACATTTCACCTCACTTTCCGTCCCAATGACAACTGTTTTTGAAATGTGGTGTTTTTCTTGAAACAAGGATTGCTGATAAAGCATCAGTACAGAGGAGACACCTTTCTCCCATATTAATTCTTACAGGAGAGAATTTTCCTTCCTAGTGGTAGATTTCCTCTCACTTCCTGTTGTCTTCTTGCGTTTGCAAGTAGGAGTCGTTTGTAAGTTGGATGTTTGAAAGTAGGGACCTGCCGTATATACTCTGCAGAAATAGGCCCCTTAGTTGTTGGTGTTGGCACAACACTGTAAGCACTCAGTTACTCTTGGTTGGTGCTGGAACGCCCTGCTGTCAACTATTATATCAGGAATTTTAATTACATATAATTGTTGAACAGTGGTAGTAAAAATTGGGGCTTTGATGGTGGTGCTGGTGCCACAACACTGTAAGCCCTGACAGTTACTCTTGGTGGGTGCAGCAATGGGCCCTGCTGTGAATTATTAGATCAAGAATTGTAATTACATGCCCCTTTTGAACAGGGGCTGAAAAATTGGGCCTTTCGTGGTGGTGGTGGTGGTGGCGTTGCCACAAGACTGTAAGCCCTCAGAGTTACTCTTGGTGGGTGCAGCAATGGACCCTGCTGTGAATTATTAGATCAAGAATTGTAATTGCATGCCCCTGTTGAACAGGGGCTGAAAAATTGGGCCTTAGGCACTGGTGGCACAACACTACAACCCCTCACAGATACTGTACTTGGAGCACAGCAATGAGCCCTGTTGCAAAGTATTGCTTCAAAAATTGTAATGACACGCCCCTGTTAAACAGGGGCTGAAAAATTGGGCCTTAGGCACTGGTGCCACAACACTCCAACCCCTCACAGATACTGTACTTGGAGCACAGCAATGAGCCCTATGGCAAATTATTGCTAAAAAAATTGTAATTACACGCCCCTGTAAAACAGGGGCTGAAAAATTGGGCCTTAGCCACTGGTGGCGGCACCCATAAACAAAAATGATCTTCCAAGCTATCATCATCAATGGTATCATTGAGGACTCGGAGGAGGAGGATAGCCAGTCAACATAACAGCACAGACACTCAGCATCAGCATCAGTCTTGAAGGGATGTGACATGTTAAAATCAATTAGTCTGTTATATCAGCATCAGGTGTGTGGTAGCTGGTGGTGATCCAAGACTGGTTCATCTTGATGAAAGTCAGTCGATCAACCGAGTCGGTGGACAGGCGCACCCTGTGATCCGTGACAAATCCTCCAGCAGCACTGAATGTGCGTTCCGAAAGAACGCTGGATGCAGGACAGGCCAGTAGCTCAATTGCATACTGTGCAAGCTCTGGCCAGTGATCCATCCTCAAGACCCAGTAAGCCAGAGGATTTTCGGTGGGGAAGGTGTCCAAGTCTGACCTTGCCCCTAGATATTCCTGCACCATGTTTATCAGACGCTGGCGATGGTTGCTGGAACCGATCATACTTTGGGGCTGCGGACTAAAGAATTGTCTGAACGCATCGGTCAGACGGCCACCTTCCCCACCGCTCCTTCTTTGACTGGCCGAAGCCTCAGCAACTCGTTGTCCAGGACCAGGAGTTTGTAACCTCCCAGTCTCTGGGAACGCGTTGCACAGACCTTTCTGCAAGGCCTCCCGGAGTTGTCTCATCCTCTGCTCCCTCTGCGAAGGTAACATAAGGTCCGCAACCTTACCCTTGTACCGTGGATCAAGGAGAGTGGCCAGCCAGTAATGGTCCCTCTCCTTGATCCGAAGAATACGAGGATCCTTCCGCAGACTTTGCAGGATCAGGGAGGCCATGCAGCGTAGGTTTGCTGAGGCATTCGCTCCGGAGTCCTCTGGGTCACTAAGGACGACATGATCCGCAGCCACCTCCTCCCAGCCACGTACAAGTCCACTGGTTTCTTGGGACTGTAAATCATCCCTAAAAGACTGCTGCTGATGATGCTGAGTGCCAGCCTCCACCTCCATGCTGACACAATCCTCCTCCTCCTCCTCCTCCTCCTCCTCCTCTTCCTCTTCCTGTGCGATGGGTGGGACAGAAAGAACACTGTCTGGGTAAAGGGGGCCTTGAGAGGCAAGGAAGTCCTCCTCTTCCTGCCTCTGTTCTGCCTCAAGTGCCCTGTCCATTATTCCACGCAGCGTGTGCTCCAACAGGTGGACAAGAGGTACAGTGTCACTGATGCATGCACTGTCACTGCTCACCATCCTCGTGGCCTCCTCAAATGGTGCCAGGACAGTGCATGCATCCCTGATCATGCCCCACTGGCGTGGAGAAAAAAAACCAAGCTCCCCTGACCCTGTCCTGGTGCCGTAGTCGCACAGGTACTCATTGATGGCCCTCTGCTGCGTGTGCAGCCGCTGCAGCATGGCCAACGTTGAGTTCCACCTGGTGGGCATGTCACATATAAGGCGGTTCTTGGGCAGGTTCAACTCCTTTTGCAGCTCAGCCAGGCGAGCACTGGCATTATAAGATCTGCGGAAATGCACACAGACTTTCCTGGCCTGCCTCAGGACATCCTGTAAGCCCGGGTACCTGCCCAAGAACCGCTGCACCACCAGGTTAAGGACGTGAGCCACACAGGGCACATGGGTCAGTTGTCCCTGTCGGAGGGCGGAGAGGAGGTTGGTGCCATTGTCGCAAACCACCATTCCTGGCTTAAGCTGGCGTGGCGTCAACCACCTCTCGGCCTGGCCCTGCAGAGCAGACAGGACCTCTGCCCCAGTGTGGCTTCTGTCCCCCAAACACACCAGCGCAAGCACGGCATGGCATCTTTTTGCCTGCGTACTTGCGTAGCCCTGTGAACGGCTACGGAGCACCGCTGGTTCATAGGACAAACCACAGGAAGAGGCCATGGAGGAAGAAGAAGAGGAGGGGGTGGAGGAGAGAGGTGTGTCACAACCAGTAGTAGCATTTTGGAGGCGTGGCGGTGGGACAACCTCCAACACTACTGCACCTTGTCCTGCATCCTTCCCAGCTGCCAAAAGAGTGACCCAATGGGCCGTGAAAGAAAGGTAACGTCCCTGTCCATGCCTGCTGGACCATGAGTCAGCGGTAATATGCACCTTACCGCTGACCGCCCTGTCCAGCGAGGCCAAGACATTGCCTTCCACATGCCGGTAGAGAGCCGGAATAGCCTTCCGTGAGAAAAAGTGGCGTTTGGGAACCTGCCACTGAGGAACCGCACATTGCACAAACTCACGGAAGGGGGCCGAGTCTACCAACTGAAAAGGCAGCAGTTGAAGCGCTAGCAATTTAGCCAAGCTAGCATTCAACCGCTGGGCATGTGGATGGCTGGGAGTGAACTTCTTTCGACGGTCCAGCAGCTGGGGCAGGGAAATTTGCCTGCTAGAATCGGACGTCGGTGTACTGCTAGCAGAGTGGCCGCAAGTACTTGGCTGTGACACACCTAATTCTACACCTTCATTCCTCTCAGTGCATGTTTCAGAGAGGACTGAAGTTATAGTGGGGTTGGAGATCCCAGCTGATGCGGTGCAAGGAGAGGTCCGCTTTGTTCTTTGGTGTGGGTCTTTGAGGTAGGCTTGCCAACGAGCTGCATGGCAGGTCAACATATGTCTGGTCAGGCATGTGGTACCCAAGCGGCTGATGTTTTGGCCACGCGATATACGCTTGAGACATATGTTGCAAACAGCAGCTGTGCGATCTGATGCACTAGCCTCAAAAAAGGCCCACACCAAAGAACTTTTTGAATGACGGGCAGAGGCAGCGCCCTGCACAGGCGGAGCTCTGCGGTGTGATTCCGTCGGTGTACTGCCCTTACGCTGGCCACCAAAGGGCATCCTGCCTCGTTGGAGATGTGCCTCCTCCTCATCCTCCTCCTCCTCCTCTCTCCTATTAGGCACCCACGTGGAGTCAGTGACCTCATCATCCCCTCCCTCCTCATCACTGGAGCCAATCTGGCAGTATGCTGCAGCTGCTGGAACATGACTGCCAGATTGGTGTCCTTCTTGAGCATCCCCTCTGTCTGCTCTCACGCTACTGCCTTCCTCTAGCTGGGTTTCATCATCAGACCCTTCGAAACGCTGGGCATCCTCCTGGAGCATGTACCCAACACTGTGCTGAAACAGTTCGGGGGACTCCTCAGGAGGAGGACATGGTGGGTCTAGGGAAGGAGTGACTGATGATTTGTCTGACATTGATACCAGGGAAGACGACGCTTTGGCAGCTGCTTTTCCAGTACCCTGAGCCTGGGTGAGAGAGGATGAGGAGGAGGAGGAGGGCTTGGTCATCCACTCTACCAAGTCTTCGGCATGATGTGGCTCAACATGTCCAGCTGCCGAAAAGAAGGACAAGCGTGTCCCATGGCCATGTGCTGATGACAATGCACCGCGTCCACGACCAGCACTGTTGCCCCCAGACACAGAGCCTGCTTGCCCTCTTTTATTGCCTCCTGACTGTCTGCCTCTCCTTGTTTGCCTTCCAGACATTCTAATAGATGGCCTGCAGGGAGATGGGAAAAAAGCAATAAGGGCTACCTTCAGGTGTCCTTCTCTGTCCCTTGAAACAAGGACTTTCACAGTGAAAGAAACTGACACTCTCCCTACCTACAGTTTTCTGTCCCTAGAAAAAATGTTTTTTTTAATCACAATATAGCACAAGGACAATTCACTCACTGTCCTTACAGGTCCCTGGAAACAAGGACTTGCAGAGTGAAATAAACTGACACTCTCCCTACCTACAGTTTTCTGTCCCTAGAATAAATGTTTTTTTTAAGCACAATATAGCACAAGGACAATTCACTCACTGTCCTTCCAGGTCCCTGGAAACAAGGACTTGCAGAGTGAAAGAAAAAAAACACTCTCCCTACCTACAGTTTTCTGTCCCTAGAAAAAATGTTTTTTTTAATCACAATATAGCACAAGGACAATTCACTCACTGTCCTTACAGGTCCCTGGAAACAAGGACTTGCAGAGTGAAATAAACTGACACTCTCCCTACCTACAGTTTTCTGTCCCTAGAATAAATGTTTTTTTTTAAGCACAATATAGCACAAGGACAATTCACTCACTGTCCTTCCAGGTCCCTGGAAACAAGGACTTGCAGAGTGAAAGAAAAAAAACACTCTCCCTACCTACAGTTTTCTGTCCCTAGAAAAAATGTTTTTTTTAATCACAATATAGCACAAGGACAATTCACTCACTGTCCTTACAGGTCCCTGGAAACAAGGACTTGCAGAGTGAAATAAACTGACACTCTCCCTACCTACAGTTTTCTGTCCCTAGAATAAATGTTTTTTTTAAGCACAATATAGCACAAGGACAATTCACTCACTGTCCTTCCAGGTCCCTGGAAACAAGGACTTGCAGAGTGAAAGAAAAAAAACACTCTCCCTACCTACAGTTTTCTGTCCCTAGAAAAAATGTTTTTTTTAATCACAATATAGCACAAGGACAATTCACTCACTGTCCTTACAGGTCCCTGGAAACAAGGACTTGCAGAGTGAAAGAAAAAAAACACTCTCCCTACCTACAGTTTTCTGTCCCTAGAAAAAATGTTTTTTTTAATCACAATATAGCACAAGGACAATTCACTCACTGTCCTTACAGGTCCCTGGAAACAAGGACTTGCAGAGTGAAAGAAAAAAAACACTCTCCCTACCTACAGTTTTCTGTCCCTAGAAAAAATGTTTTTTTTAATCACAATATAGCACAAGGACAATTCACTCACTGTCCTTACAGGTCCCTGGAAACAAGGACTTGCAGAGTGAAATAAACTGACACTCTCCCTACCTACAGTTTTCTGTCCCTAGAATAAATGTTTTTTTTAAGCACAATATAGCACAAGGACAATTCACTCACTGTCCTTACAGGTCCCTGGAAACAAGGACTTGCAGAGTGAAAGAAAATAAACACTCTCCCTACCTACAGTTTTCTGTCCCTAGAAAAAATGATTTTTTTAATCACAATATAGCACAAGGACAATTCACTCACTGTCCTTACAGGTCCCTGGAAACAAGGACTTGCAGAGTGAAATAAACTGACACTCTCCCTACCTACAGTTTTCTGTCCCTAGAATAAATGTTTTTTTTAAGCACAATATAGCACAAGGACAATTCACTCACTGTCCTTCCAGGTCCCTGGAAACAAGGACTTGCAGAGTGAAAGAAAAAAAACACTCTCCCTACCTACAGTTTTCTGTCCCTAGAAAAAATGTTTTTTTTAATCACAATATAGCACAAGGACAATTCACTCACTGTCCTTACAGGTCCCTGGAAACAAGGACTTGCAGAGTGAAAGAAAAAAAACACTCTCCCTACCTACAGTTTTCTGTCCCTAGAAAAAATGTTTTTTTTAATCACAATATAGCACAAGGACAATTCACTCACTGTCATTACAGGTCCCTGGAAACAAGGACTTGCAGAGTGAAAGAAAAAAAACACTCTCCCTACCTACAGTTTTCTGTCCCTAGAAAAAATGTTTTTTTTAATCACAATATAGCACAAGGACAATTCACTCACTGTCCTTACAGGTCCCTGGAAACAAGGACTTGCAGAGTGAAATAAACTGACACTCTCCCTACCTACAGTTTTCTGTCCCTAGAATAAATGTTTTTTTTAAGCACAATATAGCACAAGGACAATTCACTCACTGTCCTTACAGGTCCCTGGAAACAAGGACTTGCAGAGTGAAAGAAAAAAAACACTCTCCCTACCTACAGTTTTCTGTCCCTAGAAAAAATGTTTTTTTTAATCACAATATAGCACAAGGACAATTCACTCACTGTCCTTACAGGTCCCTGGAAACAAGGACTTGCAGAGTGAAATAAACTGACACTCTCCCTACCTACAGTTTTCTGTCCCTAGAATAAATGTTTTTTTTAAGCACAATATAGCACAAGGACAATTCACTCACTGTCCTTACAGGTCCCTGGAAACAAGGACTTGCAGAGTGAAAGAAAAAAAAACACTCTCCCTACCTACAGTTTTCTGTCCCTAGAAAAAATGTTTTTTTTAATCACAATATAGCACAAGGACAATTCACTCACTGTCCTTACAGGTCCCTGGAAACAAGGACTTGCAGAGTGAAATAAACTGACACTCTCCCTACCTACAGTTTTCTGTCCCTAGAATAAATGTTTTTTTTAATCACAATATAGCACAAGGACAATTCACTCACTGTCCTTACAGGTCCCTGGAAACAAGGACTTGCAGAGTGAAAGAAAATAAACACTCTCCCTACCTACAGTTTTCTGTCCCTAGAATAAATGTTTTTTTTAAGCACAATATAGCACAAGGACAATTCACTCACTGTCCTTACAGGTCCCTGGAAACAAGGACTTGCAGAGTGAAAGAAAATAAACACTCTCCCTACCTACAGTTTTCTGTCCCTAGAAAAAATGATTTTTTTAATCACAATATAGCACAAGGACAATTCACTCACTGTCCTTACAGGTCCCTGGAAACAAGGACTTGCAGAGTGAAATAAACTGACACTCTCCCTACCTACAGTTTTCTGTCCCTAGAATAAATGTTTTTTTTAAGCACAATATAGCACAAGGACAATTCACTCACTGTCCTTCCAGGTCCCTGGAAACAAGGACTTGCAGAGTGAAAGAAAAAAAACACTCTCCCTACCTACAGTTTTCTGTCCCTAGAAAAAATGTTTTTTTTAATCACAATATAGCACAAGGACAATTCACTCACTGTCCTTACAGGTCCCTGGAAACAAGGACTTGCAGAGTGAAAGAAAAAAAACACTCTCCCTACCTACAGTTTTCTGTCCCTAGAAAAAATGTTTTTTTTAATCACAATATAGCACAAGGACAATTCACTCACTGTCATTACAGGTCCCTGGAAACAAGGACTTGCAGAGTGAAAGAAAAAAAACACTCTCCCTACCTACAGTTTTCTGTCCCTAGAAAAAATGTTTTTTTTAATCACAATATAGCACAAGGACAATTCACTCACTGTCCTTACAGGTCCCTGGAAACAAGGACTTGCAGAGTGAAATAAACTGACACTCTCCCTACCTACAGTTTTCTGTCCCTAGAATAAATGTTTTTTTTAAGCACAATATAGCACAAGGACAATTCACTCACTGTCCTTACAGGTCCCTGGAAACAAGGACTTGCAGAGTGAAAGAAAAAAAACACTCTCCCTACCTACAGTTTTCTGTCCCTAGAAAAAATGTTTTTTTTAATCACAATATAGCACAAGGACAATTCACTCACTGTCCTTACAGGTCCCTGGAAACAAGGACTTGCAGAGTGAAATAAACTGACACTCTCCCTACCTACAGTTTTCTGTCCCTAGAATAAATGTTTTTTTTAAGCACAATATAGCACAAGGACAATTCACTCACTGTCCTTACAGGTCCCTGGAAACAAGGACTTGCAGAGTGAAAGAAAAAAAACACTCTCCCTACCTACAGTTTTCTGTCCCTAGAAAAAATGTTTTTTTTAATCACAATATAGCACAAGGACAATTCACTCACTGTCCTTACAGGTCCCTGGAAACAAGGACTTGCAGAGTGAAATAAACTGACACTCTCCCTACCTACAGTTTTCTGTCCCTAGAATAAATGTTTTTTTTAATCACAATATAGCACAAGGACAATTCACTCACTGTCCTTACAGGTCCCTGGAAACAAGGACTTGCAGAGTGAAAGAAAATAAACACTCTCCCTACCTACAGTTTTCTGTCCCTAGAATAAATGTTTTTTTTAAGCACAATATAGCACAAGGACAATTCACTCACTGTCCTTACAGGTCCCTGGAAACAAGGACTTGCAGAGTGAAATAAACTGACACTCTCCCTACCTACAGTTTTCTGTCCCTAGAATTAATGTTTTTTTTAAGCACAATATAGCACAAGGAGAATTCACTCACTGTCCTTCCAGGTCCCTGGAAACAAGGACTTGCAGAGTGAAAGAAAAAAAAACACTCTCCCTACCTACAGTTTTCTGTCCCTAGAAAAAATGTTTTTTTTAATCACAATATAGCACAAGGACAATTCACTCACTGTCCTTACAGGTCCCTGGAAACAAGGACTTGCAGAGTGAAATAAACTGACACTCTCCCTACCTACAGTTTTCTGTCCCTAGAATAAATGTTTTTTTTAAGCACAATATAGCACAAGGACAATTCACTCACTGTCCTTCCAGGTCCCTGGAAACAAGGACTTGCAGAGTGAAAGAAAAAAAACACTCTCCCTACCTACAGTTTTCTGTCCCTAGAAAAAATGTTTTTTTTAATCACAATATAGCACAAGGACAATTCACTCACTGTCCTTACAGGTCCCTGGAAACAAGGACTTGCAGAGTGAAATAAACTGACACTCTCCCTACCTACAGTTTTCTGTCCCTAGAATAAATGTTTTTTTTAAGCACAATATAGCACAAGGACAATTCACTCACTGTCCTTACAGGTCCCTGGAAACAAGGACTTGCAGAGTGAAAGAAAATAAACACTCTCCCTACCTACAGTTTTCTGTCCCTAGAATAAATGTTTTTTTTTAAGCACAATATAGCACAAGGACAATTCACTCACTGTCCTTACAGGTCCCTGGAAACAAGGACTTGCAGAGTGAAATAAACTGACACTCTCCCTACCTACAGTTTTCTGTCCCTAGAATTAATGTTTTTTTTAAGCACAATATAGCACAAGGAGAATTCACTCACTGTCCTTCCAGGTCCCTGGAAACAAGGACTTGCAGAGTGAAAGAAAAAAAACACTCTCCCTACCTACAGTTTTCTGTCCCTAGAAAAAATGTTTTTTTTAATCACAATATAGCACAAGGACAATTCACTCACTGTCCTTACAGGTCCCTGGAAACAAGGACTTGCAGAGTGAAATAAACTGACACTCTCCCTACCTACAGTTTTCTGTCCCTAGAATAAATGTTTTTTTTAAGCACAATATAGCACAAGGACAATTCACTCACTGTCCTTCCAGGTCCCTGGAAACAAGGACTTGCAGAGTGAAAGAAAAAAAACACTCTCCCTACCTACAGTTTTCTGTCCCTAGAAAAAATGTTTTTTTTAATCACAATATAGCACAAGGACAATTCACTCACTGTCCTTACAGGTCCCTGGAAACAAGGACTTGCAGAGTGAAATAAACTGACACTCTCCCTACCTACAGTTTTCTGTCCCTAGAATAAATGTTTTTTTTAAGCACAATATAGCACAAGGACAATTCACTCACTGTCCTTCCAGGTCCCTGGAAACAAGGACTTGCAGAGTGAAAGAAAAAAAACACTCTCCCTACCTACAGTTTTCTGTCCCTAGAAAAAATGTTTTTTTTAATCACAATATAGCACAAGGACAATTCACTCACTGTCCTTACAGGTCCCTGGAAACAAGGACTTGCAGAGTGAAAGAAAAAAAACACTCTCCCTACCTACAGTTTTCTGTCCCTAGAAAAAATGTTTTTTTTAATCACAATATAGCACAAGGACAATTCACTCACTGTCCTTACAGGTCCCTGGAAACAAGGACTTGCAGAGTGAAATAAACTGACACTCTCCCTACCTACAGTTTTCTGTCCCTAGAATAAATGTTTTTTTTAAGCACAATATAGCACAAGGACAATTCACTCACTGTCCTTACAGGTCCCTGGAAACAAGGACTTGCAGAGTGAAAGAAAAAAAACACTCTCCCTACCTACAGTTTTCTGTCCCTAGAAAAAATGTTTTTTTTAATCACAATATAGCACAAGGACAATTCACTCACTGTCCTTACAGGTCCCTGGAAACAAGGACTTGCAGAGTGAAATAAACTGACACTCTCCCTACCTACAGTTTTCTGTCCCTAGAATAAATGTTTTTTTTAAGCACAATATAGCACAAGGACAATTCACTCACTGTCCTTACAGGTCCCTGGAAACAAGGACTTGCAGAGTGAAAAAAAAAAAACACTCTCCCTACCTACAGTTTTCTGTCCCTAGAAAAAATGTTTTTTTTAAGCACAATATAGCACAAGGACAATTCACTCACTGTCCTTACAGGTCCCTGGAAACAAGGACTTGCAGAGTGAAAGAAAAAAAACACTCTCCCTACCTACAGTTTTCTGTCCCTAGAAAAAATGTTTTTTTTAATCACAATATAGCACAAGGACAATTCACTCACTGTCCTTACAGGTCCCTGGAAACAAGGACTTGCAGAGTGAAAGAAACTGACACTCTCCCTACCTACAGTTTTCTGTCCCTAGAATAAATGTTTTTTTAAGCACAATATAGCACAAGGACAATTCACTCACTGTCCTTCCAGGTCCCTGGAAACAAGGACTTGCAGAGTGAAAGAAACTGACACTGTCCCTACCTACAGTTTTCTGTCCCTAGAATAAATGTTTTTTTTAAGCACACTATAGCACAAGCACAAAACACACTGACACTCTCCCTACCTATCCTTCTCTTTCCCTAAACTAAAGGAATCCAGGTTAAGCAAGAAAGAAATAACAGTCACTGTCCCTGCCTATGCTGCTCTATCCCTGCTCCGGAACACACTACACTAGGCCGCCGTGCTGGCGGCCTTTTATAGTGTGGGGCGTGTACTAAACACCCTCAGCAATAATTGGCCACAGGCATCCTGCCTGTGGCCAATCATTGCTCTCCTCGCTGCCGGCGCTGTGATTGGCCAAGCATGCGGGGTCACAGTGCATGCTTGGCCAATCACAGCGCCTGGATGACACTGCGATGGCGTAGTGCATTGTGGGCCGTTCGCGTCACTCGAATTTGGCGCGAACGGCCCAAATCGTTCGATCTTCGTCGAACGATCGAACAGCCGATGTTCGAGTCGAACGTATGTTCGACTCGAACACGAAGCTCATCCCTACTCTTGTGCTCATTTTTCTTCTCCTACGTGTTCCTCCTTCTTATTCTTCTCCCTTTTCTCCCTTAAGCTCCTACTTCTTCTCCCTTGTGCTTTTTCTTATTCTCCCTTGTGCTCTTTCTTTATCTCTCTTGTGCACTTTCATCTTCTCCCTTGTGCTTTTTCTCTTTCTTCTCCCTTGTGCTCTTTCTCTTTCTTCTCCCTTGTGCTCTTTCTCTTCCTTTTCCCTTGTGCTTGTTCTTATTCTTCCTTGTGCTCCTTTTTTTTATCCCATGTGTTCCCCCTTATTCTTCTCCCTTTTCTTCATTCTTTTTTGTGCTCTTTCTTCTTCTCCCTTCTGCTTCTTTTCTTCCTTCTCCCTTGTGCTCCTTCTTTTCCTTCTCCCATGTGTTCCTTTTTCTTCTTATTCTTCTCTCTTGTGCTCCTCCTCGTCTTTTCCCTTCCCTTGTGCTCTTTCTTCTTCTTCTCTCTTGTGCTCCTTCTCTTTCTTCTCCTTCTCCTTGCTACTTCTGGTGCTCCTTCTTTTCCATTGTGCTCATTGCCTCATTCTCATTCTTCGACATTTTGCTCTTTCTCTTCCTTCTCCCTTATGCTCTTCTCCTTCTTCTTCCTTATGTTCCTTCACCTTCTCCATCTGAATCTAATTAGAAATGAATGAATACAGAGCTACAGGAATTTGTGTCTTTTTTTTTTTATCCATCTGTAATTCAAACCCAAATCCAAGATTAAAAAAAAAGAAGAAAAACTACCCTCAAATCTTGTTATGTTTAGGGGGTTTGGAAACAGACAGTATTACTCTATCCTTCGCTCTGGTGCTGCCATCTTCTCCCCAAAGCTCTGCCCTTGAGTGGCTAATGCCGCGTACATACGACCGTTATTCATGTCATGGAAAAAAACAATGTTTTTCTCGACGTGATTTTTCGTGTTTCCTCTCAAGCCTGCCTTGCAAACACACGTTCGTGAAAAAAAAATGCTCGAGCAAAGCGCGGTGACATACAACACGTACGACGGCAAAGGGGAAGTTCCATTCGAATGGCGCCACCCTTTGGGCTGCTTTTGCTGATCCTTGTGTTAATAAAGTTTGGTGAGAGACGATTCGTGCTTTTCAGTCTTCGTGCTTTTCAGTCCGTTACAGCGTGACGAATGTGCTATCTCCATTACGAACGCTAGTTTTACCAGAATGAGCGCTCCCGTCTCATACTTGATTCTGAGCATGCGCAGTTTTTCCCTCGTAAAAGCATACACACGACCGTTTTTCACGACGTTAAAAAGAACAACGTGAAAAACGACGAGAAAAAATAGAGCAGGTTCTAATTTTTTTTGGGCATTTTTCTCATCGACAAAAATGCTCTGGAGCCTACACACCACCATTTTTCACAACCAATTTTTAAAATTGCATTTTTCTCGTCATGAAAACGGTTGTGTGTACGCGGCATTAGAGAGGAGCCTAGGAGGATCAATCACACTGCTGGAGGAAACCTACTGCAGTGCGGAATAAAGTATTTTCCCTTATTACAGCACCCCCTGTAATAATGACCACTTAATTATTGCAGCACGTGTGGGGAAAAAGGGGGCCCATACTGCCAACATAGATTTTCCCATGACTCAAGCTTTCAGCTTTAGGAAATCATTGGAAATTCCACATTTTATGAACTCAGAGCTCCACGTCAGAGACCTCCAGTAGCAGGATTTACACCAAATTGTCAGAATCAGAAGTTTGTACTAAATGTCTGTACTGTAGCTCTTAAATGCAGTATGTGACATCAATGCCGGTAGCGGTGAAAACTCTCCATGATTACATTTGATAATAGTCTTTTTTAGCCATCCTCTTAAATAGGAGTTTCATTTTGAACTATTAACTCCCTCTTCTAAAGGGATACAGACGCTGCCACTTTCCCAATTAGAACAATGAGATTGCTCAGGGGATGATAATGAGGATAATCTCTCCCATTCAGAGATCAGGACATGGTGGAAGAAACGGTTATCCCTTCAGGGTGGAAATGTATGAAACTGCAACAAAGTTTGCTTAACTCCTTGTAATATATAACATTCACCCAAGTAGTGTAGTGCAGCCTCTAAAGAGCCGCTGGTGAATTTTGGTCCTTTTTCCCCCCTTTAGAGCACACAGCCAAGCACACAACATTTCCTGCACCTTTCCGATGTGAGCTTTTGGAGATTTCCGACCGTGTGTATGCTCCATGTCGGAATTTCCGCCAGCAAAAGATTGAGAGCTGGTTCTCAAGTTTTCCGATGGGAAAAAAAAAAGAAAAAATTCCGATCGGAAAATCCGATCGTCTGTAGCAACTCCGTCGCGCAAAATTCCGACGCATGCTCGGAAACGATTGGGCGCACGCTCGGAAGCATTGGACTTTATTTTCTCGGCTTGTCGTAGTGTTGTACGTCACCGCGTTCTTGACGGTCGAAAGTTTAGAGAACTTTTGTGTGACCGTGTGTATGTAAGCCAAGCTTGAGCGGAATTCCGTAAGGAAAAAACATCCAAGGTTTTTCCGACGGAAAATCTGATCGTGTGTACGCAGCAAAAGGGTTTCTTTTTGGGTTGTTATTGGGAACAATGAACTTGGATAGGGATACCCCTGTAAGCTGTAGAACTTAGGGACTCCTCATTTCTGGCTACACTGTGCAAAACAAGGAATGTCTAACAGGATTTTTACGTTACGTTTACAATCTTTTAAGTACGTTTACCTGTACTTCTTCCAGAGTTAGTGTCACGTACCTGGATCGTGAGCCTGACGTGTAGAGGAGAGCCTCTCTTGCCGCACCGGCTTGTGGGACCCTGAGGTTGAGACAGTAGCCACAGAAGCACGGTGACGCAGGAGTGCCTAGGATCAGTCCAGTGTTTGGTATGGCTGGATGTTCGTGGCTGGTGATGCAACAGGCAGACCGGCAGGGCTGGGTAGACCAGAGCTGTGGCAGGCTGGTTCGCAGAAGAGACAGGAACTGGTGCGATTCGCAGAGCAGAACTGCAGCAGGCAAAGAAGCAGATGCAGAGTCAGGCAGGCCGGGTCGGTAGCGTTCAGGTGGATCAGGCAGAGCAGCAGGCAGAAGAGAAGTCCAAAACAAGCCAAAGTCAGGGTATCAAGCAGACAAGGTTAGTGAGAGCAAGCCGGGTTCAAGATCAGAAGTCAGCACAGGTAACAGGTTTTAGACACACAGAAGCTGCAGACCAAACAGCAAAGAGTCTTTGGTGCACTCACTTTAAATAGCCCCTTTGGCGGCAATGTTGGTGACAGGTGCACGTGTGCGCGCAGGTGCATGTGCGTGCGCTGACGCGCCGTGAATGCGTGTGTCTGACGTGCAATTCCTGCTGGATGGCTCTGCCTTTCCTGACAGTTAGAAGCTACACACAGTCACTACTCTTCAGCACTGGGGTCATTTGCTCACATAGCCACAGGATCATCGGTTGCCTCCTTCCGATCGATATCCATCAGGCCCTTCCTAGTGAGGGAGATGTAGACTCACACCACCATAGGACAGTTGGACTCTTTCCCACAAACCTCCTTCTGGCTCTCTGCAGTGAGCTTCTCCAGACCCAACTTGATCCTTGGACTTGAACGTGCAAATAGCCCCCCCCCCCCGGCTAAGCCTATCTGGGACCTCCATCTCTTCCTAAAAGCCTCTTCTAAGGACCTGGGGCAGAGCCACTGCACAGGGGTCTTCTCCTGCAGAACCGGACCCAGGAACTCTACACTTTTCTGCTCCGGCCTCAGACTATTTATGGGCTCTCTCACCACATACTGAGCACACCTCCCCAGGGATCATCTGCAATTCCATAAATATTCAGGCTGCATGCCTCGTTCTTCCTTCTACTGTTTCTAGTATCCTCTAGAGCAGTGGTCATCAACCCTGTCCTCAGGGCCCACTAACAGGCCAGGTTTTATGTATTACATTGGGGAGATGCAGACTAGAAGACTGCGATCACTGAGCAGCAAATGATACCACCTGTGATGTATTTCAGTTATCTTACAAACCTGGCCTGTTAGTGGGCCCTGAGGACAGGATTGATGACCACTGCTCTAGAAGACAGGGGGAAGTAACAGAGCAGCAGCCTGTGAAACACTGAGCAGCCCTTAATAATCAACCCCTTGCTCCTCTGACTACTAAATTTACCTCAGCAATCAGTCCTACACTAGGAGGGTGCTACATCAGGATTGCATTATCTCAACAAAATTGGGGTTACACTGTTAGCAGCACAATGAGTTTAAAAGAAGGGACTAACACCCTGTAGAAAAAATAATTGCGAGCTCAGAAATGTGAGTCTCACTCTGCCTTGTAGCATAGAAACAGGGAATATATATATTGTGACAGCAGGAAGGTAAAGTCACCTGGTTGCATCCAGGGGGGTAGGTATATTTCTCCCAGATTCAGGCTTTATGCCGACTTATACAACTAGGGAGAGAGTTGATGAAGCCCAGCTGAGGCTAGTGGGCTCATGGATGATTCATACCTCTAGGGAGAGTGCTGGGCGTCGTGCAGGCAGGGAGTTGATGAGACCAGCTGAAGCTTGTCAGCTCGTTTAAGGCCTCTATAAAAACTCCCAGCTTCATTAGGTGTTTGCTCATGCCTGGACCCAGACCTGTGTGGACTGTCTAGGGAGAGTGAACCCCTGTGCGGTGAGACAAAGCCTGTGTGGCTATTTGTTTGGACATTTACTAAACCAGGGACTTAGGGACTAGGACAGCACCAGGCTGATCCCAGTTGTTAGTTAGGGAAACCTGCATGTTTAGTCAGAGGTCAAGCTGACCAGGATTTATTTTGTTTATGTTTCTTTTTGCTTTGCTGTGTTTTTGTCACTGTAAATAGAGAAATAAACCGCACCTTTTTGATCTTGAAAACCACAACCTCCGTCTGCTGGGCCTGTTTTTGTGTGGGGAGCCCATCCAGGGGGTCACACACACCCGCTGCCGAGCTAACCCCCTCACAGTTGGTGGAGAACCAGTGGCAGTTTTTTTTTAGGCCAGCATGGAGGAGATACTGAAACAGCTGGCTCTAGCAAATGCCAATCAACAGCAGACAAATGCAGGTTTTCAAAAGAGCCTTGCAGCTCAACAACAGAGCTTCGCAGCCCAGCAGCAAGCTCAACAACAGAGCTTCGCAGCCCAGCAGCAAGCTCATCAACAGAGCCTTGCAGCCCAGCAGCAAGCTCATCAACAGAGCCTTGCAACTTTGCAACAGAGTCTGGAGGCTCAGCAACAAGCCCAGCAGCAATCTGAGGCCCGCTTCATAGACCTGTTGCAGAAGCAAGAGCAGAGACTACAACAACAGATGGAAGCAGTAATACAGCAACGTCCGCAGACCAGTGAGGAAAGCCGTCCCACTAATACCGCGTCCTTTGGGGTGAGTCGTTTATTGACAAAAATGACTGGAGAGGATGATCCAGAGGTATTTTTGACCACATTTGAAAGGACTGCTGAAAGAGAAAAGTGGCCTGAGGAGCAGTGGGCTGGACTGTTGGCTCCTCTGTTAACTGGTGAATCGCAGAAAGCTTACTATGACCTAGAGCCTGACCAAGCAAAAGACTATGTGATGCTAAAAGCTGAAATATTGGCAAGGCTGGGTGTCACCCTGGCTGTCCGGGCTCAGCGTGTGCATAACTGGACTTTCCGGCTTGGAAAACCCCCCAGGTCTCAAATGTATGATCTCATTCACCTGAGCAGGAAGTGGCTACAGCCAGAGACTTTGTCCGCACCAGAGATTGTGGAACGTGTTGTAATGGATCGGTTTTTGAGAGCTCTTCCTACTGCCATCCAAAAGTGGGTAAGCCATGGAGACCCAGAGACGGCCGGTGGTCTTGTGGATCATGTAGAGAAATACTTGGCTACAGAGAACCTGACGGCCTCTTCCAGAGACTCTCGGACTTTCCACCCTAAGACCAGACCATCCCCAGGGGCGGATAAGAGGATTCCAAGGGGTGAGGGTGGAGAGAGTGAGAGGGTGGGAGCTCTACCCAAAGTTTGGCGAGAACAGCCTGGGAAGTCAGGGGCTCAAGAGGCAGCCAAATGGATTGTTTGCTACCGCTGCCGGCAAGCGGGACATATTGCAGCAAATTGCCCGGTTGTGGAGGAACCCATGCAATATGACTTTCTGACGGACAGACGTCAGTCGCTGTGTGCGACAGTCGCATGCACTGCCATTCGGGGAACTGAGAAACATTTATGCAAAATGTGTATTAATGGTAGAAATGTTGTGGTATTGCTGGATTCAGGTAGCCTGGTGACCCTGATAAAGGCTGAATTAGTTAAAACAGAGGTCTCTGGGAATAGCAAGGTAGCTGTTATTTGTGTGCATGGGGACACCCGAGAGTATCCAGTGACTACAGTGTGTTTCGAGACCCCCAAAGGTACCCTCTCTCATCCAGTGGGGTTAGTATCTCAATTACCGCATGATGCCATTGTGGGAAGGGATTTTCCGAAGTTCTGGGAACTGTGGGATGATCCTGAGCCCCCCACTGGTGCCCCTATGTACCAGGAATGTGATAGCCAGAACTCCTCTGAGAGTGGTGAGGACTCTCCAGAATTTCCCTTGTCAGTATTGGCAGGGGAGACTCAAGAAACTGGAGAGGAGCCCACCTCCTCAGACGAAAACCTACCGTCTGTGGAGTTTTCTGATCTTGAGGTTCACAGGGAAAATTTTGCCACAGAACAGTTAAAAGACCCCGCCCTAATAAAGGCACGGGAAAACGTAGTGGAAATAGATGGCGAGTTAGTGAACCCAGATAATACCTGCACTTACCCATACTTCAGCGTAGAGAAGGACCTACTGTATCGGGTGGCAAAAAGGGCAGAAGAAACCGTTGAGCAGCTTGTGGTGCCCAAACCTTACAGGAAGTTGGTGTTGGAGTTGGCCCATGGGCACATTCTTGGAGGTCATCTGGGGACAGAGAAAACCCGAGAGAGGGTATTACAGAGATTCTATTGGCCTGGGGTGATGAAGGACATAGAAAATTATTGTTCCTCCTGCCCTGTGTGTCAGAGGTCGGCCCCGATGCCACATTTCCGTAGCCCGCTGGTCCCTCTACCCATCATTGAGGTCCCGTTTGAGAGAATCGCAATGGATTTGGTAGGTCCTATAATCAAGTCCGCTAGGGGGCACCAGTACATATTGGTTATAATGGACTATGCCACCCGTTATCCAGAAGCGATCCCTCTCAGAAATACCTCGGCCAAAACCATAGCCAAAGAGCTATCTCTTGTTTTTAGCCGGGTGGGTATTTGTAAAGAACTGCTTACGGACCAAGGTACACCCTTTATGTCCCGGGTTATGAAAGAGCTGTGTAAATTGTTCAAAGTGACGCAATTGCGTACATCTGTGTATCACCCCCAAACCGATGGGCTGGTTGAAAGATTCAACAAAACCCTAAAACAAATGTTGAAGAAAGTGGTGGATAGAGATGGAAAGGATTGGGACTGTCTACTTCCTTATTTGATGTTTGCTATTAGGGAGGTGCCCCAATCCTCTACGGGATTCTCCCCCTTTGAGTTACTGTATGGGAGACACCCAAGAGGGCTGTTGGATATTGCCAAGGAAACTTGGGAAAGTGAGAGTTCTCCCCACAGGAGTGTGATTGAGCATGTCGCCCTGATGCAAGATCGAATTGCACAGGTAATGCCCATCGTGAAGGAACATTTGGCCCAAGCGCAGTTGGCACAGCAGAGAGTGTACAACCGTGGAGCCAAGACCCGTACCTTTTCCCCGGGGGATAGGATATTGGTACTTGTCCCTACGGTTGAAAGTAAATTCCTTGCCAAATGGCAAGGCCCCTACGAGATAATGGAAAAAGTGAGCGAAGTGAATTACAAGGTCAGACAACCAGGAAGGCGAAAGCCCGAACAGATCTATCACGTTAATCTGTTGAAAGCCTGGAGGGATAGAGAGTCCCTAGTCGCAGAAACTTGGTCACCAGCTCAAACTGGTTGCGTGATTCCGGAGGTTGGAATAGCAGCCACCTTGTCACAACCCCAACAACAGGAGGTTAAGGAGTTTGTGCTTCGCAACAAGGAGGTGTTCTCTGAGCTGCCGGGACAAACATCTGGGGTAGAGCATGATATTATTACCCCGCCCGGTGAAAGGGTGAAGTTAAAACCCTATCGGATCCCAGAGGCCCGACGGGAGGCAATACGGGAGGAAGTACAGAAAATGCTGAACTTAGGGGTGATAGAGGAGTCCCAAAGTGATTGGTCTAGTCCCATTGTGTTGGTGCCTAAACCGGATGGGAGCTGGCGATTTTGTAACGATTTTCGTCAGTTGAACAAAGTTACAAAATTTGACACCTACCCCATGCCACGTATAGATGAGTTGATCGACCGGCTGGGAACAGCCCGATACATGACGACTCTTGACCTCACAAAAGGGTATTGGCAAATTCCCCTGGCCAAGTCGGCCAAAGAGAAAACCGCATTTGTAACCCCAGACGGGGCGTTCCAATATAAGAGAATGCCGTTCGGGTTACAGAATGCGCCGGCCACATTCCAGCGGAAAATGGACCAGATACTGAGGCCCCATCGGAAGTATGCTGCGGCTTACCTGGATGACGTAATTGTCCATAGCACAGATTGGGCCTCACATCTGCCAAAAGTGCAAGCAGTCCTAGACTCTATCCGGGAAGCGGGGTTTACGGCTAACCCCAAGAAGTGTACCATTGGGCAGGAGGAGGCCAAATATCTTGGGCACACCATTGGCAGGGGAGTAATAAAACCCCAACTCAACAAAGTCGAGGCCATCCAGAGTTGGCCACGTCCCAACAGCAAGAAGCAGGTACGAGCCTTTCTGGGAATCGCGGGTTATTATCGGCGCTTCATTCCCCACTTTGCTTCTAAGGCTGTGCCCCTAACCAACCTGACGAAAGGGAAAGGGTCGGTCATGATTAAATGGACCCCCGAGGCTGAGGCAGCGTTCCAATTCTTGAAACAAGCCTTATGTAGCCAGCCAGTGTTGTACTCACCCGACTTCTCTAAAGACTTTGTCGTACAAAGTGATGCGTCAGATGTGGGGTTAGGAGCAGTATTGTCCCAGGTCTGGAACGGGGAAGAGCACCCAGTCATTTACCTCAGCAGGACGTTGAAGTCCCATGAGGTAAATTACGCCACGGTTGAAAAGGAGTGTTTAGCGGTGAAGTGGGCTCTAGATTCCCTTCGGTACTATCTGCTAGGTAGGCACTTTGACATGGTTACGGATCACGCTCCGTTAAAGTGGATGGCTCAAAACAAGGAGACAAATAGAAGACTAAATAGGTGGTTCCTGGCCCTACAGGAATTCAACTTCACAGTAAAGCATCGCCCTGGCGTTCAAATGGGGAATGTGGATGCTTTGTCTCGAGTACATGAATGCCTGATTGCTGGTGTTCCAACCCCAAGGTTAAAACAAGAGGGGGGGGTATGTGACAGCAGGAAGGTAAAGTCACCTGGTTGCATCCAGGGGGGTAGGTATATTTCTCCCAGATTCAGGCTTTATGCCGACTTATACAACTAGGGAGAGAGTTGATGAAGCCCAGCTGAGGCTAGTGGGCTCATGGATGATTCATACCTCTAGGGAGAGTGCTGGGCGTCGTGCAGGCAGGGAGTTGATGAGACCAGCTGAAGCTTGTCAGCTCGTTTAAGGCCTCTATAAAAACTCCCAGCTTCATTAGGTGTTTGCTCATGCCTGGAACCAGACCTGTGTGGACTGTCTAGGGAGAGTGAACCCCTGTGCGGTGAGACAAAGCCTTTGTGGCTATTTGTTTGGACATTTACTAAACCAGGGACTTAGGGACTAGGACAGCACCAGGCTGATCCCAGTTGTTAGTTAGGGAAACCTGCATGTTTAGTCAGAGGTCAAGCTGACCAGGATTTATTTTGTTTATGTTTCTTTTTGCTTTGCTGTGTTTTTGTCACTGTAAATAGAGAAATAAACCGCACCTTTTTGATCTTGAAAACCACAACCTCCGTCTGCTGGGCCTGTTTTTGTGTGGGGAGCCCATCCAGGGGGTCACACACACCCGCTGCCGAGCTAACCCCCTCACAATATATATATATATATATATATATATATATATATATACTTATAAAATTCTAAGTTTTATTTTCGAGCTCTTAATTGCGCAGTTAATGAGGCCTTTTGGCGGTAACAGAGGCAGTCATGTTGGGTACAGCGTTGCAGTCTGGGCTCTCCGTCTGATGATTTAAGTCTTATGCTATGTTTTTTTTATTTATTTGAAATAGAATAAAAGCCAGAACCTCCTCAGTCTACATCCCGTGCCAAAGTAGTAAATCTGTCGAAATCGTAAAGGTGTTTTCTGCTGTGCGCCCGCCAGAGGAAAGGAAAAGCCTTCTCAGTTCTCACACAAACTGAAACCTCATTCCTTGTAAAGAGAAATCAGTGGGGGGTTTCCTGATAATAACTATCCTGAATTATTGTTGAATAATTCATTTTTTTATCTTGCATTATAATATAAAGTAAAACCTTGGATTGCGAGCATAATTAGTTCCAGAAGCATGCTTGTATTCCAAAGCACTTGTATATCAAAGCCAATTTCCCCATAAGAAATAATGGAAACTCAGATGATTCGTTCCACAACTATTTATTCATAAGTCCTTCAGTTTATAGTCCATATAAAAAGATTATAGCATGAATGTGATAGGTTGTGTAACCATAAAATGTCCATCCACAAATGGAAGCCTCCACAAGGGGATTAGAAGCAAAATCCAGCAGGAGCTCCAGAGTATAAAAGAGAGGAGAGGTACAACATTTACCAACTCACATGGTTGATGATTAAAACAGTCACATCTAAGTTTGCAGGCATCCGGGGTAAAGCGATCCACATAGACCGTCCCCCTCACCGCCGGCTCTCACCGCTGTCAGTCTGCAATTGTGACCGGGAAGACTACCCTGCAGTAGAGCGTTCTGAAAGCGAGGCTTGAAGGGCAGCATAGAAGGGATGACGTCAATGGCGGTGAGGGGGACGGTCTATGTGGACAGCTTTACCCCGGGTGCCTGCATACTTAGATGTGCCTGTTTTAATCATCAACCATGTGAGTTACCAAATGTTGTACCTTCATTATATGTAACCATATTGCTACACTTAGAGGCGCCTCTCTTCTCTTTTATACTCTGTTGTGATATGATGCTACTTGTATATCAAGACATTGCATGTATATCAAGTCAAAATTTATTTAAAAAATTTGCTTGTCTTGAAAAATGCTCTCAAACCAAGGTTTTACTGTATATTATATATTAATATACATATAATATGGTCTTTCTGTATCACATTTCCAATTCTGTAGTACATACCAGTGTTAATTTTGGCAGCAAATTTCGATTTAGTTTTAGTCTTAGTCTTAAGCCTCGTCCACACGGTCGGACTTCCATCGGACTTTTCCATGGATTTTTGTCCGAACGGAGTTGGCCGGGAACACCCATAGCATACACACCACAGGACTTTTCTGCAAACTTTCTTAAAACTTCTTACAACATCACTTGTTTTTTCTGCTCTTTTCTGATCTTTATTGCCACCCTTTGGTCAACTTCTGCTATTGTTGGTTGATTTTAACATTAGTTGTTTTGTCCATCGGACAAAAGTCCTATGGTTTTCTGTACACACAGTAGGACTTTGTTCCATCGGACTTTTGTTGGGCAAAAGTTTGTCCATTCGCAGACCAAACTTTTGTCCGATGAAAACAAAACTAAACAAAAAAAAGTTTGTCCGATGGAGCGTACACACGGTCGGATTGTTGGTCCAACTTGCTTAAAACTAAGTTTGTTGGGCAAAAGTCCGACCGTGTGTACGGGGCTTAAGGACTAAAATGGCATTTTAGTTTTAGTCCCATTTTAGTCTTCTGCAATTGTTTTAGTTATATTTAGTCTCCAGTAGATTTTAGTCGACTAAAATGTACTACGTTTTAGTCGACTAAAATCTCCAGTACATTTTTGTTGACTAAAACTCATTTTAGTTGTCTAAAATCCAAAGGGTGTAATTAAATTGTAATGCATTAGTTAACACGTCTGTACAATTTCCAAACTCATTATATACTGCTGGAGTGAAAAATGAAACATGCACTACAGACCAGTGTTATTTTTTAAGTCAAATTTCAATTTAGTTTTAGTCTTAGTCTTTTGACTAAAATGCCTTTTTAGTTTTAGTCGTATTTTAGTCATCTCAATTGTTTTAGTCGTATTTTAGTCGACTAAAACAGTATTCATTTAGTCGACTAAAATGTTTTAGTCGACTAAATTAACACTGGTACATACAGATCCCTCTAGTGGTCATCTCTATGACACTACAATCACTCGGCCCCAAAGCTGGTCATACAGAAGTAGAATTTCATTCAATTTTTATTTATTTTTTCATTTTAAGAAGGTTTGTTTTATTTTCTAATGATTAGAGGGGTTGATGTTCATTTTTGATCGCAGTGATTAGAGAACTTGAAGAATCGGGATAGGATTTGTTTTTTCTCAAAAAAAATTATTTCTGATAGTGAATGTGTTTTTTTTCATTTGTAAAATTACATTTTATTGATGAAATTTTGAAGAATATTTCAACAACATTCGTCAAGTCATTGAATGTACTGAGAATTTTTGTACAAATGTTTGAAACATCTGCTAGTGTAAAACTGGGTTTAAATCTCAGAATTTAGGCTTTTAATCTCAGAATTGTGGCTTTGAAAGTCTTTCAAAGTGTTTCAAAATTTTTTAGGATGGTCCCAGGGCTCTTCCATAAAGTGGACCCATCCCCCCCCCCATTATTCCATTATATTCTATTTTTTTCTATTATATTCTTTTTTTCTATTCTATTCTTTTCTTTTCTTTTTCTATTATATTCTTTTCTATTCTATTCAAATTTGAATTTATTATATTTGAAATTCAAATTTCAGAAAACAGTTATATTCTTTATATTCTATTCTATTTAATTATATATTTTTCTATTGTTCTATTCTATTATTTTCTATTCTATGATTTTATTTCCTGTGCTATTTATTTCTAGTCTATTCTATTGTATTCAAGTTTGAATTTATTCTATTCAAAATTCGAATTTGTCAGGGGCAGGAGAAATTATTTTGGGTTGTTCTTTCATTGTAAGGTATGGTAATGGCAAGAAAGATACAGATATATATATAAAAAAAAAAATAAGTATTTAAAAAAATATATATTTTGGCCCAGTTTTTATTTTTGGGTGCAAAATTGGTCAATGACATTGTCCAAAGGTGGGCATGTGGCTATATTTGGATATTGACATCAGCCAGCTGATTTGGCCAATGGCCTTCTTCTCATGTGACGGCTTCATGCAAACCTTGAGGCCAGTTCACACCACATGCAGTCCATTGCGGATTTTTTCCTGTATCAAAAATGCATGGAAAGTAGGTTTACAGTGGAACCTCGGATTGCGAGTAACGCGGTTAACGAGTGTTTCGCAATACGAGCACTGTATTTTTTAAAATCGTAACTCGGTTTGCCAGTGTTGTCTCGCAAAACGATTCAGGCCAAAGCAGTGTGCAGTACCGCATTTGGCCTGAGGTGGGAGCCGAGCAGAGCCGAACGTCGCCGATCTCAGTGATCGGCGCCATTTGGAAATGCGCGGAAAGGCCCGAGGACAGCACGGCTGACCTCGGCAAATCTCAGGGACGAAGTCTTTCCGAGGTTTGCGGAGGTCAACCGAGGTGTCCTCTGGCCTTTTCGGACGTTTCCGAGGCTCTCCGGTGCCCCCCCCTGCCTCTGGCCGCATTCATTATTGCATGCCATTGAAGTCAATGCGGAACTAATTATTTTCGTTTCCATTGACCTCAATGGGGAAACTCGCTTTGATATGCAAGTGCTTTGGATTACGAGCATTCTCCTGGAACGGATTATGCTCGTAATCCAAGGTTCCACTGTATATTGTTTTCAATAGCATAGTTCACACCAGTGCGTTCCAGTTCCACCAAAAAACGTAGGACATGCTGCATTTTTCCTGCACTGGACTGTAGTGGAATGCTGCAAAAAGCATCAAAAACACACCAGCCCGCACCTAAACACACCAAAAATGCACTGGAACACACATGTCCTTATTTAAGGTTAAAAAAAAAAAGGGGGGGAAAATGCATCTAAAACGCATCAAAAATGCACTGGAACGCATTAAAAATGTGTAAAAAAATGCACATACAGAAAAGCATCTGGAACACATCCAGACTGCGTTTCTATGGTGTGAACTGGCCCTAAAGAAAAAAGATGGTAAAAATGCACTGGACTGCATCAAAAACACACCAAAAATGCATCAAAAACGCACTGGAATGCGTCAAAAATGCGCAAGCAGACAAGCACCTGGAACACATCCGTACCGCGTTTCTATGGTGTGAACCGGCCCTGAGACGTGTGCGGTTTGTTTTGTTTCTAATAAATAATTGAACAAATTTTTAATTATTCCGAGATTCGGATATTTCCGAATACCCGAATTACAGTATAAACCAAGTTTACTGGATTCTCAGAATTTCGAAACTGAATTTGGCAAAATTTCCGAAATTCTAATCAAATTTTATATCGAATTCCAGTCGAATTCGAACTGTAATCAGGTTCCTGAAATCAAAGACTGTGTGTGTTATTTGAGTACCATTTGGAAAAAATTGCTGTTTTTGTTAAGCCAAAGGGTGATTTAAAGAGTCATTGTAATCGTTTGATGAAGATTTTTCTTTTGTTTGTTCATTTTTCCACATTCAAATCGGAAAAAAAAAATAAAAAATATCTAAAGTTTTCGTTTATGCCGTTTTAAAATGTAATCAATTTGAATGTTTCGAATTGAAAAAAATTGGTAAATTCTAAGAAAATTTTAAAAAGAGATAAAAAGAAATTCCGAATACGAATTGAACGAATCAACCGATTTTAACTAAACTAAATTACAGGGAAACCTCGGATTGCGAGTAACGCGGTTAACGAGCGTTTCGCAATACGAGCATTTTTTTTTTTTAATCCTGACTTGGTTTGCGAGTGTTGTCTCCCAAAACAAGCAGGATTCAAGCCTCTGCGGTGTGCAGTAACTGCATTTGGCCAGAGGGCGGGGGTGCCAGAGCCGATCGGAGCCATTCGGAAATACTCCGTTCCCGAGGGTTTCCGTGTTCAGCCGACCCTTCCCCGAGTATTTCCGAGTCTCTCTGGCGCCCCTCACCTCTGGCCACATGCGGTATTGCATGCCATAGAAGTCAATGCGGAACAAATTATTTTCGTTTCCATTGACTTCTATGGGGAAATTCGCTTTGATATGCGAGTGCTTTGGATTAATAGCATTCTCCTGAAACGGATTATGCTCGTAATCCGAGGTTCCACTGTAATTAGATTAACAAATCTAAACAATTTTTGTTTTCGTCATGCACATGTCTATTTGAAAGATGAATACATTTTAACTGCCATTTAGTTGAAAGACCTGTGCCCACCATAAAATAAGCTAATATTTGTTATTGGTAATTAAAGCCTATTTTTTTCCCGACCATAAATCTCGCCGTTGTTACAATATAAGCTCTTTTTCGCTACATTGCTAGAAAAAAAAAAAACTTGATTGAGAAAACACACGGTACTCATTCAGGGTAATTCAAGTCCTTCTTAATAATTTGTAATCATTGCCTAAGATTTTGTCTTCACCTCCGAGCAGCAAGGAATATATATACAGCGAGAGAGCGATCCCCGGGGGACCCCGGCGCAGACGTACGTGGAAAAATTACTTTTGATCAGAAGCCAGAGTGCTCCATGACTTTATTTACATATGCATTAAATCGAAGATTAATTGGCTTCTGTGCACCCAGGCATGCTGGAAGAAAAATGCCTTTTATTTAAACCATATGAAAGGATAGATTTAGAAACAGCCAAACATAGGCGCTCCATATGATTTTTACATTAATGTGCCTACCGTGTAGCATGACTTGGAAAATCACAGTTATATATAGAACTGTATTTATTTCATTTATTTAATAGCAGCCAATCTTACCCATTCACAAAATTTAAAGGTATGCTACAGATGAAAGTTTTTTTTTAATTTTTTTATTAGCACAGTGGTTCTATGTTCCCACTCAACTCAATGCTATGAACTCAGTCAGTTTCAGCAAATTTCAGAAGCATTCATGCAAGTTGGTGAAATCTTCCCTGTATTTTTTGTAATAGAGTAATTCCTATATTGTCAGCTCCATCTAGAGGCCAAAATGAAGTATAGCTTTCTGAAATACATAAAAAAAAAAAAAAAATCAACTACCGGTAGATTAATTCCTATATCATCTGCTCCATCTAGTGACCAAAATAAAGTATTGCTTTCTGAAATACTGACTTTTTTTTTTATTTTTTAAATAGATTAATTTGTATTTGATCAGCTCTATCTAGTGGCCAAAATAGTATACTTTGTCACTGATGTAATTTAAAAAAGCTGTACTGCATGTGGCCACTAGATGGAGCTTATAAAACATTCATTGGCCTAATTTCAGAAGCATTAGTGCAAGTTGGCTGAAATGTTCCCATATTCTTTCTAATAGAATAATTCCTATATTTTCAGCTCCATCTAGTGGCCAAAATGAAGTATTGCTTTCTGAAATGAATTAATTTATTTTAAATGGAATAATTTGTATTTGATCAGATCTATCTAGTGGCCAAAATAGTATACTTTGTCACTGATGTAATTTAAAAAAGCTGTACTGCATGTGGCTACTAGATGGAGCTTATAAAACATTCATTGGCCTAATTTCAGAAGCATTAGTGCAAGTTGGCTGAAATGTTCCCATATTCTTTCTAATACAACCATTCCAACCAACAACCAACCATTGTATTCTTTCTAATACAACCATTGTCAGCTCCATCTAGTGGCCAAAATGAAGTATTGCTTTCTGAAATTAATTCATTTATTTTAAATAGAATAATTTGTATTTGATTAGCTCTATCTAGTGGCCAAAATGCAGTTTATTTTGTCACTGATGTAATATAAAAAAGCTATACTGCATGTGGCTACTAGATGGAGCTTATAAAACATTAATTGGTTCAATGTCAGAAGCATTAGTGCAAGTTGGCTGAAATGTTCCAATATTCATTCTAATAGAATAATTTCTATATTGTCAGCTCCATCTAGTGGCACAAAGGAAGTATAGCTTTCTGAAATACATACATAAAATAAAAAAAAATAGGTTAATTCTTATATCATCTGCTCCATCTAGTGGCCAAAAAAAGTATTGCTTTCTGAAATACATTCATTCCTTCTAATAGGAATAAAAGTGAGCAAAACAAATAAATAAAAATAATAAAGCGCCCCCCATCCCTCTGTGATTGTGCGCAGAAGCAAACGCATACGTAAGTCGTGCACGTATATGTAATCGGTATTCAAACCACACTCAAGGTATCGCCGCGAACGTTGGAATGAGAACAATAATTCTAGCACTAGACCTCCTCTGTAACTCTAAACATGTAACCTGTAAAGGCATTTAAAGCGTTGCCTATGGAGATTTTTAAGTACCGTAATTTGTCGCCTCTACACAAGCAATTTTAAAGCGTGGCATGTTGGGTATCTGTTTACTCGGCGCAACCTCCATCTTTCACATTGTACAAAAAAATTGGAGTGGTTTTTCTTTTGGTTTAATTTATTAGTTTATTTTTCCAAACAAATTTTGTTTGCAAAACTGCTGCGCAAATACCGTCTGACATTAAAAAAAATTGCAACGATCACCATTTTATTCCCTAGGGTCTCTGTTAACAAAAAAAAAAGAGTGTTTGGGGGTTATATATCATATTCTAGCAAAAAATACTGATTTAAACATAAAGTGTCAGAAAAAGTCCGGCCAGGAAGCGGTTTAAAACTGTTTGTTTTTGGTTTTGGCACCAGAATTTTCATTTTGTTTCTCTACTAAAAAGTAGGAGAGCAAAACTATTCTATTATTTTTTAGAAAGGGTTTTGACCCAGAAATAGATTCCTTTATACTCAGTAGAGTTACAAAATTGAACAGAAGAATTTATTTTTAGGCAGCGAAATTCTAGCTCTGACTGTGTTGGTTATTTCTGCCTGAGTTGCCTTTTTACTGTTTTTAGATCTGGTTTAGGACATTACTTTAATCCTGACCCCTGAACTATCTACATTACTTAAATCCTGACCCCTGAACTCTCTGCATTACTTTAATCCTGACCCCTGAACTATCTACATTACTTAAATCCTGACCCCTGAACTCTCTGCATTACTTTAATCCTGACCCCTGAACTATCTACATTACTTAAATCCTGACCCCTGAACTCTCTGCATTACTTTAATCCTGACCCCTGAACTCTCTGCATTACTTTAATCCTGACCCCTGAACTCTCTACTTACTTTAATCCTGCCCCGAGCTCTCTGCGTTACTTTAATCCTGACCCCTGAACTCTCTACTTACTTTAATCCTGCCCCGAGCTCTCTGCGTTACTTTAATCCTGACCCCTGAACTCTCTGCGTTACTTTAATCATGATCTCTGAACTCTCTGCGTTACTTTAATCTTGACCCCTGAACTCTCTGCTTACTTTAATCATGATCTCTGAACTCTCTGCGTTACTTTAATCTTGACCCCTGAACTCTCTACTTACTTTAATCCTGCCCCGAGCTCTCTGCATTACTTTAATCCTGACCCTTGAACTCTCTGCATTACTTTAATCCTGACCCTTGAACTCTCTGCATTACTTTAATCCTGACCCTTGAACTCTCTGCTTACTTTAATCATGATCTCTGAACTCTCTGCGTTACTTTAATCTTGACCCCTGAACTCTCTACTTACTTTAATCCTGCCCCGAGCTCTCTGCATTACTTTAATCCTGACCCTTGAACTCTCTGCATTACTTTAATCCTGACCCTTGAACTCTCTGCATTACTTTAATCCTGACCCCTGAACTCTCTGCTTACTTTAATCATGATCTCTGAACTCTCTGCGTTACTTTAATCTTGACCCCTGAACTCTCTACTTACTTTAATCCTGACCCGAGCTCTCTGCATTACTTTAATCCTGACCCCCGAACTCTCTACATTACTTTAATCCTGACCCTTGAACTCTCTGCATTACTTTAATCCTGACCCTTGAACTCTCTGCATTACTTTAATCCTGACCCTTGAACTCTCTGCATTACTTTAATCCTGACCCCTGAACTCTCTACTTACTTTAATCCTGCCCCGAGCTCTCTGCGTTACTTTAATCCTGACCCCTGAACTCTCTACATTACTTTAATCCTGACCCCTGAACTATCTACATTACTTTAATCCTGACCCGTGAACTCTCTACATTACTTAAATCTTGACCCCTGAACTCTCTGTGTTACTTTAACCCTGACCCCTGAACTCTCTGCTTACTTTAATCCTGACCCCTGCCCTGAGCTCTCTGCGTTACTTTAATCCTGACCCCTGAACTCTCTACATTACTTTAATCCTGACCCCTGAACTCTCTGCATTACTTTAATCCTGACCCCTGAACTCTCTGCATTACTTTAATCCTGACCCCTGAACTCTCTATGTTACTTTAATCCTGACCCCTGAACTCTCTACATTACTTTAATCCTGACCCCTGAACTCTGCGTTAGTTTAATCCTGACCCCTGAACTCTCTACATTACTTTAATCCTGACCCTTGAACTCTGCGTTACTTTAATCCTGACCCTTGAACTCTGCGTTACTTTAATCCTGACCCCTGAACTCTCTGCATTACTTTAATCCTGACCCCTGAACTCTCTGCAATACTTTAATCCTGACCCCTGAACTCTATACATTACTTTAATCCTGAAAAAAAAGTGATGAGCGCAACTACCTACATGAAATATAAAATCTGTGCAAATGTGCAAACACAATAATCCAAATCCAATACACTACAGATGTGCAAAAGTGCCAATGACTCTGATGAAGTCACGTGATGTGACGTAACATGTAAGGGCCGGATATACCCGAAAAGACGGAAGTGACGTGTAACGCGGAGATGGATGTACGCATCGTGTTGCTGTTTCATACCCATTCCTTTGCTGGATGTAGAGCATCTTATTTTTTGAATAAATTCCCATATTTTAAACTTTATCACGCAATGGGAGGCTATTTTTGTTTATCTTCACCTTCATGTTGAGACATTAATCCACGGAACCCCACGGACACCGCAGTGGTTTCCAGAACCGTTTACACCATCGAGGAGAGCTGCTAAAAAGGAGGACAACCAGGACCAGATCCCTGAGGAGTCAGGACTAGTGATGAGCCGAACACCCCCGGGTTCGGTTCGCACCAGAACCCGCGAACGGACCGAAAGTTCGTACGAACATTAGAACCCTATTAAATACAATGGATGCGAACGTTCGAATTCTAAAGTGCTAATTATAACAACTATTATGCATGTTATTGTCCTAAAAGGGGTTTGGGAACCCGGGTTGTGCACCAGGGGACATGTATCAATGCAAAAAGAAGTTTTAAAAACGGTCGTTTTTCGGGAGCAGTCATTTTAATGATGCATAAAGTGAAAAAAAAAGTCAAATATTCCTTTAAATATCGTACCTGGGGGGTGTCTAAAGTATGCCTGTGAAGTGCCACGTGTTTCCCGTGTTTAGAACTGTCCCTGCACAAAATAACACTTCTAAAGGAAAAAAAAGCCATTTAAAACTGCTTGCGGCTTTAATGTAATGTCTGGTCCCGGTAATATGGATGAAAATCTTTAAGAAAAATGGCATAGCTACCCCATGACCCCCCCCCCTACCCCAGCCCATTACCAGCCCCTTTGGGTCTTGTATGGATATTAAGGGGAACCCCGCACATAAAATAAAAAAGGCCCTATATACTCTGAACAGCCGTATACAGGCGGTGCATACAAGACAGGGACTGTAGGTTTGTTCTTATGTAGAATCTGTTTGTAATTTTGAACAGGTACATTGTTGAAGTGTAGCTCCAGCCCAAAAATCTATTTTTAAACTTTTTGGAAAACATAGGTAAGGGTTATCACCCCTGTAACATTTGTTTTGCTGTCTGTGCCCCTGTTCAGAACATTTCACCTCACTTTCCGTCCCAATGACAACTGTTTTTGAAATGTGGTGTTTTTCTTGAAACAAGGATTGCTGATAAAGCATCAGTACAGAGGAGACACCTTTCTCCCATATTAATTCTTACAGGAGAGAATTTTCCTTCCTAGTGGTAGATTTCCTCTCACTTCCTGTTGTCTTCTTGCGTTTGCAAGTAGGAGTCGTTTGTAAGTTGGATGTTTGAAAGTAGGGACCTGCCGTATATACTCTGCAAAAATAGGCCCCTTAGTTGTTGGTGTTGGCACAACACTGTAAGCACTCACAGTTACTCTTGGTTGGTGCTGGAACGCCCTGCTGTCAACTATTATATCAGGAATTTTAATTACATATAATTGTTGAACAGTGGTAGTAAAAATTGGGCCTTTGATGGTGGTGCTGGTGCCACAACACTGTAAGCCCTGACAGTTACTCTTGGTGGGTGCAGCAATGGGCCCTGCTGTGAATTATTAGATCAAGAATTGTAATTGCATGCCCCTGTTGAACAGGGGCTGAAAAATTGGGCCTTTCGTGGTGGTGGTGGTGGTGGTGGTGTTGCCACAACACTGTAAGCCCTCAGAGTTACTCTTGGTGGGTGCAGGAATGGGCCCTGCTGTGAATTATTAGATCAAGAATTGTAATTGCATGCCCCTGTTGAACAGGGGCTGAAAAATTGGGCCTTTCGTGGTGGTGGTGGTGGTGGTGGTGTTGCCACAACACTGTAAGCCCTCAGAGTTACTCTTGGTGGGTGCAGGAATGGGCCCTGCTGTGAATTATTAGATCAAGAATTGTAATTACATGCCCCTTTTGAACAGGGGCTGAAAAATTGGGCCTTTCGTGGTGGTGGTGGTGGTGGCGTTGCCACAACACTGTAAGCCCTCAGAGTTACTCTTGGTGGGTGCAGCAATGGGCCCTGCTGTGAATTATTAGATCAAGAATTGTAATTGCATGCCCCTGTTGAACAGGGGCTGAAAAATTGGGCCTTAGGCACTGGTGGCACAACACTACAACCCCTCACAGATACTGTACTTGGAGCACAGCAATGAGCCCTGTTGCAAAGTATTGCTTCAAAAATTGTAATGACACGCCCCTGTTAAACAGGGGCTGAAAAATTGGGCCTTAGGCACTGGTGCCACAACACTCCAACCCCTCACAGATACTGTACTTGGAGCACAGCAATGAGCCCTATGGCAAATTATTGCTAAAAAAATTGTAATTACACGCCCCTGTAAAACAGGGGCTGAAAAATTGGGCCTTAGCCACTGGTGGCGGCACCCATAAACAAAAATGATCTTCCAAGCTATCATCATCAATCGTATCATTGAGGACTCGGAGGAGGAGGATAGCCAGTCAACATAACAGCACAGGCACTCAGCATCAGCATCAGTCTTGAAGGGATGTGACATGTTAAAATCAATTAGTCTGTTATATCAGCATCAGGTGTGTGGTAGCTGGTGGTGATCCAAGACTGGTTCATCTTGATGAAAGTCAGTCGATCAACCGAGTCGGTGGACAGGCGCACCCTGTGATCCGTGACAAATCCTCCAGCAGCACTGAATGTGCGTTCCGAAAGAACGCTGGATGCAGGACAGGTCAGTAGCTCAATTGCATACTGTGCAAGCTCTGGCCAGTGATCCATCCTCAAGACCCAGTAAGCCAGAGGATTTTCGGTGGGGAAGGTGTCCAAGTCTGACCTTGCCCCTAGATATTCCTGCACCATGTTTATCAGACGCTGGCGATGGTTGCTGGAACCGATCATACTTTGGGGCTGCGGACTAAAGAATTGTCTGAACGCATCGGTCAGACGGCCACCTTCCCCACCACTCCTTCTTTGACTGGCCGAAGCCTCAGCAACTCGTTGTCCAGGACCAGGAGTTTGTAACCTCCCAGTCTCTGGGAACGCGTTGCACAGACCTTTCTGCAAGGCCTCCCGGAGTTGTCTCATCCTCTGCTCCCTCTGCGACGGTAACATAAGGTCCGCAACCTTACCCTTGTACCGTGGATCAAGGAGAGTGGCCAGCCAGTAATGGTCCCTCTCCTTGATCCGAAGAATACGAGGATCCTTCCGCAGACTTTGCAGGATCAGGGAGGCCATGCAGCGTAGGTTTGCTGAGGCATTCGCTCCGGAGTCCTCTGGGTCACTAAGGACGACATGATCCGCAGCCACCTCCTCCCAGCCACGTACAAGTCCACTGGTTTCTTGGGACTGTAAATCATCCCTAAAAGACTGCTGCTGATGATGCTGAGTGCCAGCCTCCACCTCCATGCTGACACAATCCTCCTCCTCCTCCTCCTCCTCCTCCTCCTCTTCCTGTGCGATGGGTGGGACAGAAGGAACACTGTCTGGGTAAAGGGGGCCTTGAGAGGCAAGGAAGTCCTCCTCTTCCTGCCTCTGTTCTGCCTCAAGTGCCCTGTCCATTATTCCATGCAGCGTGTGCTCCAACAGGTGGACAAGAGGTACAGTGTCACTGATGCATGCACTGTCACTGCTCACCATCCTCGTGGCCTCCTCAAATGGTGCCAGGACAGTGCATGCATCCCTGATCATGCCCCACTGGCGTGGAGAAAAAAAACCAAGCTCCCCTGACCCTGTCCTGGTGCCGTAGTCGCACAGGTACTCATTGATGGCCCTCTGCTGCGTGTGCAGCCGCTGCAGCATGGCCAACGTTGAGTTCCACCTGGTGGGCATGTCACATATAAGGCGGTTCTTGGGCAGGTTCAACTCCTTTTGCAGCTCAGCCAGGCGAGCACTGGCATTATAAGATCTGCGGAAATGCACACAGACTTTCCTGGCCTGCCTCAGGACATCCTGTAAGCCCGGGTACCTGCCCAAGAACCGCTGCACCACCAGGTTAAGGACGTGAGCCACACAGGGCACATGGGTCAGTTGTCCCTGGCGGAGAGGAGGTTGGTGCCATTGTCGCAAACCACCATTCCTGGCTTAAGCTGGCGTGGCGTCAACCACCTCTCGGCCTGGCCCTGCAGAGCAGACAGGACCTCTGCCCCAGTGTGGCTTCTGTCCCCCAAACACACCAGCGCAAGCACGGCATGGCATCTTTTTGCCTGCGTACTTGCGTAGCCCCTTGAACGCCTACGGAGCACCGCTGGTTCCGAGGACAAACCACAGGAAGAGGCCATGGAGGAAGAAGAAGAGGAGGGGGTGGAGGAGAGAGGTGTGTCACAACCAGTAGTAGCATTTTGGAGGCGTGGCGGTGGAACAACCTCCAACACTACTGCACCTTGTCCTGCATCCTTCCCAGCTGCCAAAAGAGTGACCCAATGGGCCGTGAAAGAAAGGTAACGTCCCTGTCCATGCCTGCTGGACCATGATTTAGCGGTAATATGCACCTTACCGCTGACCGCCCTGTCCAGCGAGGCCAAGACATTGCCTTCCACATGCCGGTAGAGAGCCGGAATAGCCTTCCGTGAGAAAAAGTGGCGTTTGGGAACCTGCCACTGAGGAACCGCACATTGCACAAACTCACGGAAGGGGGCCGAGTCTACCAACTGAAAAGGCAGCAGTTGAAGCGCTAGCAATTTAGCCAAGCTAGCATTCAACCGCTGGGCATGTGGATGGCTGGGAGTGAACTTCTTTCGACGGTCCAGCAGCTGGGGCAGGGAAATTTGCCTGCTAGAATCGGACGTCGGTGTACTGCTAGCAGAGTGGCCGCAAGTACTTGGCTGTGACACACCTAATTCTACACCTTCATTCCTCTCAGTGCATGTTTCAGAGAGGACTGAAGTTATAGTGGGGTTGGAGATCCCAGCTGATGCGGTGCAAGGAGAGGTCCGCTTTGTTCTTTGGTGTGGGTCTTTGAGGTAGGCTTGCCAACGAGCTGCATGGCAGGTCAACATATGTCTGGTCAGGCATGTGGTACCCAAGCGGCTGATGTTTTGGCCACGCGATATACGCTTGAGACATATGTTGCAAACAGCAGCTGTGCGATCTGATGCACTAGCCTCAAAAAAGGCCCACACCAAAGAACTTTTTGAATGACGGGCAGAGGCAGCGCCCTGCACAGGCGGAGCTCTGCGGTGTGATTCCGTCGGTGTACTGCCCTTACGCTGGCCACCAAAGGGCATCCTGCCTCGTTGGAGATGTGCCTCCTCCTCATCCTCCTCCTCCTTCTCTCTCCTATTAGGCACCCACGTGGAGTCAGTGACCTCATCATCCCCTCCCTCCTCATCACTGGAGCCAATCTGGCAGTATGCTGCAGCTGCTGGAACATGACTGCCAGATTGGTGTCCTTCTTGAGCATCCCCTCTGTCTGCTCTCACGCTACTGCCTTCCTCTAGCTGGGTTTCATCATCAGACCCTTCGAAACGCTGGGCATCCTCCTGGAGCATGTACCCAACACTGTGCTCAAACAGTTCGGGGGACTCCTCAGGAGGAGGACATGGTGGGTCTAGGGAAGGAGTGACTGATGATGAGTCTGACATTGATACCAGGGAAGAGGACGCTTTGGCAGCTGCTTTTCCAGTACCCTGAGCCTGGGTGAGAGAGGATGAGGAGGAGGAGGAGGGCTTGGTCATCCACTCTACCAAGTCTTCGGCATGATGTGGCTCAACATGTCCAGCTGCCGAAAAGAAGGACAAGCGTGTCCCATGGCCATGTGCTGATGACAATGCACCGCGTCCACGACCAGCACTGTTGCCCCCAGACACAGAGCCTGCTTGCCCTCTTTTATTGCCTCCTGACTGTCTGCCTCTCCTTGTTTGCCTTCCAGACATTCTAATAGATGGCCTGCAGGGAGATGGGAAAAAAGCAATAAGGGCTACCTTCAGGTGTCCTTCTCTGTCCCTTTACTTAAGGATTTCTAAATATGGTTGAGGATGATTGCTTTTGCACAGCATAGCACAACGACAATTTCCCTGACTGTCCAAAAAAACAAGGATTTCAAAGATGGTTGATGAGGAATGCTTTAGCACACTATAGCACAAGGAGAATTTCCCTCACTGTCCTTCCCTGTCCCTAGAAACAAGGATTATCACAGTGAAAGAAACTGACACTCTTCCTACCTATAGTTTTCTGTCCCTAGAAAAAATGTTTTTTTAAAGCACACTATAGCACAAGGAGAATTCCCTCACTGTCCTTCCCTGTCCCTAGAAACAAGGATTCGCACAGTAAAACACACTGACACTCTCCCTACCTATAGTTTTCTGTCCCTAGAAAAAATGTTTTTTTAAAGCACACTATAGCACAAGGAGAATTCCCTCACTGTCCTTCCCTGTCCCTAGAAACAAGGATTCGCACAGTAAAACACACTGACACTCTCCCTACCTATAGTTTTCTGTCCCTAGAAAAAATGTTTTTTTAAAGCACACTATAGCACAAGGAGAATTCCCTCACTGTCCTTCCCTGTCCCTAGAAACAAGGATTCGCACAGTAAAACACACTGACACTCTCCCTACCTATAGTTTTCTGTCCCTAGAAAAAATGTTTTTTTAAAGCACACTATAGCACAAGGAGAATTTCCCTCACTTTCCTTCTTTGTCCCTAGAAACGAGGATTATCACAGTGAAAGAAACTGACACTCTTCCTACCTATAATTTTCTGTCCCTAGAAAAAATGTTTTTTTAAAGCACACTATAGCACAAGGAGAATTCCCTCACTGTCCTTCCCTGTCCCTAGAAACAAGGATTCGCACAGTAAAACACACTGACACTCTCCCTACCTATAGTTTTCTGTCCCTAGAAAAAATGTTTTTTTAAAGCACACTATAGCACAAGGAGAATTCCCTCACTGTCCTTCCCTGTCCCTAGAAACAAGGATTCGCACAGTAAAACACACTGACACTCTCCCTACCTATAGTTTTCTGTCCCTAGAAAAAATGTTTTTTTAAAGCACACTATAGCACAAGGAGAATTCCCTCACTGTCCTTCCCTGTCCCTAGAAACAAGGATTCGCACAGTAAAACACACTGACACTCTCCCTACCTATAGTTTTCTGTCCCTAGAAAAAAATGTTTTTTAAAGCACACTATAGCACAAGGAGAATTCCCTCACTGTCCTTCCCTGTCCCTAGAAACAAGGATTCGCACAGTAAAACACACTGACACTCTCCCTACCTATAGTTTTCTGTCCCTAGAAAAAATGTTTTTTTTAAAGCACACTATAGCACAAGGAGAATTCCCTCACTGTCCTTCCCTGTCCCTAGAAACAAGGATTCGCACAGTAAAACACACTGACACTCTCCCTACCTATAGTTTTCTGTCCCTAGAAAAAATGTTTTTTTAAAGCACACTATAGCACAAGGAGAATTCCCTCACTGTCCTTCCCTGTCCCTAGAAACAAGGATTCGCACAGTAAAACACACTGACACTCTCCCTACCTATAGTTTTCTGTCCCTAGAAAAAAAGTTTTTTTAAAGCACACTATAGCACAAGGAGAATTCCCTCACTGTCCTTCCCTGTCCCTAGAAACAAGGATTCGCACAGTAAAACACACTGACACTCTCCCTACCTATAGTTTTCTGTCCCTAGAAAAAAATGTTTTTTAAAGCACACTATAGCACAAGGAGAATTCCCTCACTGTCCTTCCCTGTCCCTAGAAACAAGGATTCGCACAGTAAAACACACTGACACTCTCCCTACCTATAGTTTTCTGTCCCTAGAAAAAATGTTTTTTTAAAGCACACTATAGCACAAGGAGAATTCCCTCACTGTCCTTCCCTGTCCCTAGAAACAAGGATTCGCACAGTAAAACACACTGACACTCTCCCTACCTATAGTTTTCTGTCCCTAGAAAAAATGTTTTTTTAAAGCACACTATAGCACAAGGAGAATTCCCTCACTGTCCTTCCCTGTCCCTAGAAACAAGGATTCGCACAGTAAAACACACTGACACTCTCCCTACCTATAGTTTTCTGTCCCTAGAAAAAATGTTTTTTAAAGCACACTATAGCACAAGGAGAATTCCCTCACTGTCCTTCCCTGTCCCTAGAAACAAGGATTCGCACAGTAAAACACACTGACACTCTCCCTACCTATAGTTTTCTGTCCCTAGAAAAAATGTTTTTTTAAAGCACACTATAGCACAAGGAGAATTCCCTCACTGTCCTTCCCTGTCCCTAGAAACAAGGATTCGCACAGTAAAACACACTGACACTCTCCCTACCTATAGTTTTCTGTCCCTAGAAAAAATGTTTTTTTAAAGCACACTATAGCACAAGGAGAATTCCCTCACTGTCCTTCCCTGTCCCTAGAAACAAGGATTCACACAGTAAAACACACTGACACTCTCCCTACCTATCCTTCTCTTTCCCTAAACTAAAGGAATCCAGGTTAAGCAAGAAAAAAATAAATGTCACTGTCCCTGCCTATGCTTCTCTTTCCCTGCTCCGGAAGACACTACACTAGGCCGCCGTGCTGGCGGCCTTTTATAGTGTGGGGCGTGTACTAAACACCCTCAGCAATAATTGGCCACAGGCATCCTGCCTGTGGCCAATCATTGCTCTCCTCGCTGCCGGCGCTGTGATTGGCCAAGCATGCGGTGTCACAGTGCATGCTTGGCCAATCACAGCGCCTGGATGACACTGCGATGGCGTAGTGCATTGTGGGCCGTTCGCGTCACTCGAATTTGGCGCGAACGGCCCAAATCGTTCGATCTTCGTCGAACGATCGAACAGCCGATGTTCGAGTCGAACGTATGTTCGACTCGAACACGAAGCTCATCCCTAGTCAGGACACTCACTAAGGCGTTATTTCATCAGAATTGAGGTAAGCGATCTGAGAGCACTAAGATCTGGGAGAATTTGTCTGATAAGAAGACCCATAGAAGATCATATGTTTAAAGACACTTTTCAACATTTTCATACAAGACATTATTTTGCATACATTTTTTTGCACATGAACTTTTGCTATTCATTGGCACTTTTGCACATCCGTAGTGTATTGGATTTGGATTATTGTGTTTGCACATTTGCACAGCTTTTATATTTCATGTAGGTAGTTGCGCTCATCACTTTTTATTCTATTTTATCTTGGTTCACTTGTTTACACTATAGATTGAGCCGCAATCTCCTAATACACATATTTACTATTTATTGCTAGTTCACGTGGTAGCGCGAGAGACCTCACAATTACTTTAATCCTAACCCCTGAACTCTGCGTTAGTTTAATCCTGACCCCTGAACTCTGCATTACATTAATCCTAACCCCTGAACTCTGCATTACATTAATCCTAACCCCTGAACTCTGCGTTAGTCTAATCCTGACCTCTGAGCTCTGCATTACATTAATCCTGACCCCTGAACTCTGCGTTAGTTTAATCCTGACCCCTGAACTCTGCGTTAGTTTAATCCTGACCCCTGAACTCTAAATTAGTTTAATCCTGACCTCTGCATTACATTAATCCTGACCTCTGAACTCTGCATTACATTAATCCTGACCCCTGAACTCTGCATTACATTAATCCTAACCCCTGAACTCTGCGTTAGTTTAATCCTGACCTCTGAGCTCTGCATTACATTAATCCTGACCCCTGAACTCTGCGTTAGTTTAATCCTGACCCCTGAACTCTGCGTTAGTTTAATCCTGACCCCTGAACTCTAAATTAGTTTAATCCTGACCTCTGCATTACATTAATCCTGACCTCTGAACTCTGCATTACATTAATCCTGACCCCTGAACTCTGCGTTAGTTTAATCCTGACCCCTGAACTCTGCGTTAGTTTAATTCTGACCCCTGAACTCTGCGTTACATTAATCCTAACCCCTGAACTCTGCGTTAGTTTAATCCTGACCTCTGAACTCTGCATTACATTAATCCTGACCCCTGAACTCTGCGTTAGTTTAATCCTGACCCCTGAACTCTCTACTTACTTTAAACCTCACTCCTGAACTCTCTGCGTTACTTTAATCCTAAAAACGACTGCGTCTCATTTGTTGTCCAATTAGCAGGTGGGGGGGGGGTGTTTTTCCCCAGCTGTGTTGCTGCTTCTGATAGAGAAGCTTTGAATAAACCCCCTGATGAAAGGGGGAACTTCTTTGGCCAATGAAATGCATTGGGCGCATATTTTTCTTTGTACTGTAACCAGCTGAACTACTAAAAACTCTTCAGACGTTGGTCTGAGACCCTAGTTGGCTGAAATATATTTTGTTTTCCGGTCAAGGCAACCCTAACAGACATCACAGCCAGGTCCTCAGCCTCTCTTCCAGAAGCAGCAACACAGATGGTTTTTCTAGAGCCCCCCCCCCCCCCCCAGTTTGCCAAGGAGCTGACTAAACCAAAGTAACCAGATGGGAAGATTGACTCCTATGACCAAGTGAACGTATGTGTCCAGCTCCTCACTCTTTTTCTTGATCACAGAACTGGCTGCACAGAATTATAAATCCTTTGGCAGGTAACACAGCTCACATACTTGCCCTGTATTTAGCTAGCTGCCTAAAGTTTCACATTGAGTAGTGAAAACGCTCAAATTTTATAGCACCCCAAGAGAGAAAGAAGACCGTCGGGTGGTTTAAAGGGACACTTAGGGATCTATTTCTAAAACATTTATGCATACTGCATGAATTCCCATTTTAGAGTAATCCCTATGATGGTCAGCGCCATCTAGTGGCCAAAATGGGGTATATTTACTCATTATAGAAACCTATACTGCATTTTGATCACTAGATGCAGCTGACAATCATAGGTTTAATCTATTGGAAAAATTACAGCCAAAATTTCTGCAACTTGCAAGAAAGTGTGCGACATTTCTCCAACTAAATGTTTTACAACTAGACCTCCTAAATTACCTCCTTATTGTCCAAAAATAATCAGAATACTTTATTAACCCCAAAGGGAATTTGGGTAATCCATACACACCCACTACTACACGCCCTGTAATCAATTTTTCATGAAATAATTTCTTTCTGTGTTTTTCTGCCTCCTTGTGATGTCCTCCTGAAACTCTCCTTTTCCATCTCAATTCCAAACAGTGCATGTTAGTTGATGATAATGTCATTTATGACGAAACGATCGTCGGGACTGATACGTACACACGCTACTGTGCATGCACGTTCGCTATCTGGACATTTACAAAGGGATTAGTTTGGATTTATGTATCTATCTGCCTGCATTCTACTAATCTGATTTAAGTGCATTACTTTTTATTAAATTTGAAGCTGATACAGTATCACACTATGTGGAGTCCTTTGTTCAATATATACGTCAGCTAGCTGATCTGCTGATGGTTTTTGACTCAAATTTCCTGGTCTGTTGAGAGTTTTCTGGTTTACCAATTAAGGATACTAATTACCGTATATACTCGAGTATAAGCCGACCCGAATATAAGCCGAGGCACCTAATTTTACCACAAAAACCTGGGAAAACGTATTGACTCGAGAATAAGCCTAGGGTGTCCATCTGCATGCCTCACTGTGCCTCACTGTGTCCATGTCCATGCCTCACTGTGTCCATGCCTCACTGTGTCCATGCCTCACTGTGCCCATGCCTCACTATGCCCATGACTAGATTGACGTTTAACATGGGAGTCTATGGAAGGGGTGCCCGGGTTTGAAAAATCTTTGCTACCCGGCCGTAGTTCTCCTAGACAACAAACTTTGCACACTTGTAGAGAAGAAATGGCGCTACATGTGTGCCATGTTTCGGGTCCAGGGGACCTACGACCAGCCAGTACCGGGTACCCAAAAGTACCGGAGAAAATACCGTTTAACATGGGAGTCTGTGGAAGGGGTGCCCAGCTTTGAAAAATCGGTACTCCACGGCCGTAGGTCCCCCGGAGAACAAACTTTGCACACTTGTAGAGGAAGAGTGGGGCTACATGTGTGCCAAGTACCGGTACCAGATCCCCAAAGTCCGGGAGATCAGGCGCAAAACGGTGACTCGAGTATAAGCCGAGGGGGGCATTTTCAGCACAAAAAAATGTGCTGGAAAACTCGGCTTATACTCGAGTATATACGGTAAGTACACCTGAGAGAGCACCTGGGCTTTTCTTCAGTGGATCAGAGATGCAGTCAAGCCCTGTGTGACCTCCCTTAGTAATGCTGGCCATTAGGGATGAGCTTCGTGTTCGAGTCGAACATACGTTCGACTCGAACATCGGCTGTTCGATCGTTCGACGAAGATCGAACGATTTGGGCCGTTCGCGCCAAATTCGAGTGACGCGAACGGCCCACAATGCACTACGCCATCGCAGTGTCATCCAGGCGCTGTGATTGGCCAAGCATGCACTGTGACCCCGCATGCTTGGCCAATCACAGCGCCGGCAGCGAGGAGAGCAATGATTGGCCACAGGCAGGATGCCTGTGGCCAATTATTGCTGAGGGTGTTTAGTACACGCCCCACACTATAAAAGGCCGCCAGCACGGCGGCCTAGTGTAGTGTGTTCCGGAGCAGGGAAAGAGCAGCATAGGCAGGGACAGTGACATTTATTTCTTTCTTGCTTAACCTGGATTCCTTTAGTTTAGGGAAAGAGAAGGATAGGTAGGGAGAGTGTCAGTGTGTTTTGTGCTTGTGCTATAGTGTGCTTAAAAAAAACATTTTTTCTAGGGACAGAAAACTGTAGGTAGGGAGAGTGTCAGTTTCTTTCACTGTGCAAGTCCTTGTTTCTAGGGACTGGGAAGGACAGTGAGTGAATTCTCCTTGTGCTATAGTGTGCTTAAAAAAAACATTTTTTCTAGGGACAGAAAACTGTAGGTAGGGAGAGTGTCAGTTTCTTTCACTGTGCAAGTCCTTGTTTCTAGGGACTGGGAAGGACAGTGAGTGAATTCTCCTTGTGCTATAGTGTGCTTAAAAAAAACATTTTTTCTAGGGACAGAAAACTGTAGGTAGGGAGAGTGTCAGTTTCTTTCACTGTGCAAGTCCTTGTTTCTAGGGACTGGGAAGGACAGTGAGTGAATTCTCCTTGTGCTATAGTGTGCTTAAAAAAAACATTTTTTCTAGGGACAGAAAACTGTAGGTAGGGAGAGTGTCAGTTTCTTTCACTGTGCAAGTCCTTGTTTCTAGGGACTGGGAAGGACAGTGAGTGAATTCTCCTTGTGCTATAGTGTGCTTAAAAAAAACATTTTTTCTAGGGACAGAAAACTGTAGGTAGGGAGAGTGTCAGTTTCTTTCACTGTGCAAGTCCTTGTTTCTAGGGACTGGGAAGGACAGTGAGTGAATTCTCCTTGTGCTATAGTGTGCTTAAAAAAAACATTTTTTCTAGGGACAGAAAACTGTAGGTAGGGAGAGTGTCAGTTTCTTTCACTGTGCAAGTCCTTGTTTCTAGGGACTGGGAAGGACAGTGAGTGAATTCTCCTTGTGCTATAGTGTGCTTAAAAAAAAATTTTTTTCTAGGGACAGAAAACTGTAGGTAGGGAGAGTGTCAGTTTCTTTCACTGTGCAAGTCCTTGTTTCTAGGGACTGGGAAGGACAGTGAGTGAATTCTCCTTGTGCTATAGTGTGCTAAAGCATTCCTCATCAACCATCTTTGAAATCCTTGTTTTTTGGACAGTCAGGGAAATTGTCGTTGTGCTATTCTGTGCAAAAGCAATCATCCTGAACCATATTTAGAAATCCTTAAGTAAAGGGACAGAGAAGGACACCTGAAGGTAGCCCTTATTGCTTTTTTCCCATCTCCCTGCAGGCCATCTATTAGAATGTCTGGAAGGCAAACAAGGAGAGGCAGACAGTCAGGAGGCAATAAAAGAGGGCAAGCAGGCTCTGTGTCTGGGGACAACAGTGCTGGTCGTGGACGCGGTGCATTGTCATCAGCACATGGCCATGGGACACGCTTGTCCTTCTTTTCGGCAGCTGGACATGTTGAGCCACATCATGCCGAAGACTTGGTAGAGTGGATGACCAAGCCCTCCTCCTCCTCCTCATCCTCTCTCACCCAGGTTCAGGGTACTGGCAAAGCAGCTGCCAAAGCGTCCTCTTCCCTGGTATCAATGTCAGACTCATCATCAGTCACTCCTTCCCTAGACCCACCATGTCCTCCTCCTGAGGAGTCCCCCGAACTGTTTGAGCACAGTGTTGGGTACATGCTCCAGGAGGATGCCCAGCGTTTCGAAGGGTCTGATGATGAAACCCAGCTACAGGAAGGCAGTAGGGTGAGAGCAGACAGAGGGGATGCTCAAGAAGGACACCAATCTGGCAGTCATGTTCCAGCAGCTGCAGCATACTGCCAGATTGGCTCCAGTGATGAGGAGGGAGGGGATGATGAGGTCACTGACTCCACATGGGTGCCTAATAGGAGAGAGGAGGAGGAGGAGGATGAGGAGGAGGCACATCTCCAACGAGGCAGGATGCCCTTTGGTGGCCAGCGTAAGGGCAGTACACCGACGGAATCACACCGCAGAGCTCCGCCTGTGCAGGGCGCTGCCTCTGCCCGTCATTCAAAAAGTTCCTTGGTGTGGGCCTTTTTTAAAGGCTAGTGCATCAGATCGCACAGCTGCTGTTTGCAACATATGTCTCAAGCGTATATCGCGTGGCCAAAACATCAGCCGCTTGGGTACCACATGCCTGACCAGACATATGTTGACCTGCCATGCAGCTTGTTGGCAAGCCTACCTCAAAGACCCACACCAAAGAACAAAGCGGACCTCTCCTTGCACCGCATCAGCTGGGATCTCCAACCCCACTATAACTTCAGTCCTCTCTGAAACATGCACTGAGAGGAATGAAGGTGTAGAATTAGGTGTGTCACAGCCAAGTACTTGCGGCCACTCTGCTAGCAGTACACCGACGTCCGATTCTAGCAGGCAAATTTCCCTGCCCCAGCTGCTGGACCGTCGAAAGAAGTTCACTCCCAGCCATCCACATGCCCAGCGGTTGAATGCTAGCTTGGCTAAATTGCTAGCGCTTCAACTGCTGCCTTTTCAGTTGGTAGACTCGGCCCCCTTCCGTGAGTTTGTGCAATGTGCGGTTCCTCAGTGGCAGGTTCCCAAACGCCACTTTTTCTCACGGAAGGCTATTCCGGCTCTCTACCGGCATGTGGAAGGCAATGTCTTGGCCTCGCTGGACAGGGCGGTCAGCGGTAAGGTGCATATTACCGCTGACTCATGGTCCAGCAGGCATGGACAGGGACGTTACCTTTCTTTCACGGCCCATTGGGTCACTCTTTTGGCAGCTGGGAAGGATGCAGGACAAGGTGCAGTAGTGTTGGAGGTTGTCCCACCGCCACGCCTCCAAAATGCTACTACTGGTTGTGACACACCTCTCTCCTCCACCCCCTCCTCTTCTTCTTCCTCCATGGCCTCTTCCTGTGGTTTGTCCTATGAACCAGCGGTGCTCCGTAGCCGTTCACGGGGCTACGCAAGTACGCAGGCAAAAAGATGCCATGCCGTGCTTGCGCTGGTGTGTTTGGGGGACAGAAGCCACACTGGGGCAGAGGTCCTGTCTGCTCTGCAGGGCCAGGCCGAGAGGTGGTTGACGCCACGCCAGCTTAAGCCAGGAATGGTGGTTTGCGACAATGGCACCAACCTCCTCTCCGCCCTTCGACAGGGACAACTGACCCATGTGCCCTGTGTGGCTCACGTCCTTAACCTGGTGGTGCAGCGTTTCTTGGGCAGGTACCCGGGCTTACAGGATGTCCTGAGGCAGGCCAGGAAAGTCTGTGTGCATTTCCGCAGATCTTATAATGCCAGAGCTCGCCTGGCTGAGCTGCAAAAGGAGTTGAACCTGCCCAAGAACCGCCTTATATGTGACATGCCCACCAGGTGGAACTCAACGTTGGCCATGCTGCAGCGGCTGCACACGCAGCAGAGGGCCATCAATGAGTACCTGTGCGACTACGGCACCAGGACAGGGTCAGGGGAGCTTGGTTTTTTTTCTCCACGCCAGTGGGGCATGATCAGGGATGCATGCACTGTCCTGGCACCATTTGAGGAGGCCACGAGGATGGTGAGCAGTGACAGTGCATGCATCAGTGACACTGTACCTCTTGTCCACCTGTTGGAGCACACGCTGCGTGGAATAATGGACAGGGCACTTGAGGCAGAACAGAGGCAGGAAGAGGAGGACTTCCTTGCCTCTCAAGGCCCCCTTTACCCAGACAGTGTTCCTTCTGTCCCACCCATCGCACAGGAAGAGGAGGAGGAGGAGGAGGAGGAGGAGGATTGTGTCAGCATGGAGGTGGAGGCTGGCACTCAGCATCATCAGCAGCAGTCTTTTAGGGATGATTTACAGTCCCAAGAAACCAGTGGACTTGTACGTGGCTGGGAGGAGGTGACTGCGGATCATGTCGTCCTTAGTGACCCAGAGGACTCCGGAGCGAATGCCTCAGCAAACCTACGCTGCATGGCCTCCCTGATCCTGCAAAGTCTGCGGAAGGATCCTCGTATTCTTCGGATCAAGGAGAGGGACCATTACTGGCTGGCCACTCTCCTTGATCCACGGTACAAGGGTAAGGTTGCGGACCTTATGTTACCGTCGCAGAGGGAGCAGAGGATGAGACAACTCCGGGAGGCCTTGCAGAAAGGTCTGTGCAACGCGTTCCCAGAGACTGGGAGGTTACAAACTCCTGGTCCTGGACAACGAGTTGCTGAGGCTTCGGCCAGTCAAAGAAGGAGCGGTGGGGAAGGTGGCCGTCTGACCGATGCGTTCAGACAATTCTTTAGTCCGCAGCCCCAAAGTATGATCGGTTCCAGCAACCATCGCCAGCGTCTGATAAACATGGTGCAGGAATATCTAGGGGCAAGGTCAGACTTGGACACCTTCCCCACCGAAAATCCTCTGGCTTACTGGGTCTTGAGGATGGATCACTGGCCAGAGCTTGCACAGTATGCAATTGAGCTACTGGCCTGTCCTGCATCCAGCGTTCTTTCGGAACGCACATTCAGTGCTGCTGGAGGATTTGTCACGGATCACAGGGTGCGCCTGTCCACCGACTCGGTTGATCGACTGACTTTCATCAAGATGAACCAGTCTTGGATCACCACCAGCTACCACACACCTGATGCTGATATAACAGACTAATTGATTTTAACATGTCACATCCCTTCAAGACTGATGCTGATGCTGAGTGCCTGTGCTGTTATGTTGACTGGCTATCCTCCTCCTCCGAGTCCTCAATGATACGATTGATGATGATAGCTTGGAAGATCATTTTTGTTTATGGGTGCCGCCACCAGTGGCTAAGGCCCAATTTTTCAGCCCCTGTTTAACAGGGGCGTGTAATTACAATTTTTGAAGCAATACTTTGCAACAGGGCTCATTGCTGTGCTCCAAGTACAGTATGTGTGAGGGGTTGGAGTGTTGTGCCACCAGTGCCTAAGGCCCAATTTTTCAGCCCCTGTTTAACAGGGGCGTGTCATTACAATTTTTGAAGCAATACTTTGCAACAGGGCTCATTGCTGTGCTCCAAGTACAGTATCTGTGAGGGGTTGCAGTGTTGTGCCACCAGTGCCTAAGGCCCAATTTTTCAGCCCCTGTTCAACAGGGGCATGTAATTACAATTATTGATCTAATAATTCACAGCAGGGCCCATTCCTGCACCCACCAAGCAAGAGTAACTCTGAGGGCTTACAGTGTTGTGGCAACACCACCACCACCACCACGAAAGGCCCAATTTTTCAGCCCCTGTTCAACAGGGGCATGCAATTACAATTCTTGATCTAATAATTCACAGCAGGGCCCATTGCTGCACCCACCAAGAGTAACTGTCAGGGCTTACAGTGTTGTGGCACCAGCACCACCATCAAAGGCCCAATTTTTACTACCACTGTTCAACAATTATATGTAATTACAATTCCTGATATAATAGTTGACAGCAGGGCGTTCCAGCACCAACCAAGAGTAACTGTGAGTGCTTACAGTGTTGTGCAAACACCAACTAAGGGGCCTATTTCTGCAGATTATATACGGCAGGTCCCTACTTTCAAACATCCAACTTACAAACGACTCCTACTTGCAAACGCAAGAAGACAACAGGAAGTGAGAGGAAATCTACCCCTAGGAAGGAAAATTCTCTCCTGTAAGAATTAATATGGGAGAAAGGTGTCTCCTCTGTACTGATGCTTTATCAGCAATCCTTGTTTCAAGAAAAACACCACATTTCAAAAACAGTTGTCATTGGGACGGAAAGTGAGGTGAAATGTTCTGAACAGGGGCACAGACAGCAAAACAAATGTTACAGGGGTGATAACCCTTACCTATGTTTTCCAAAAAGTTTAAAAATAGATTTTTGGGCTGGAGCTACACTTAAACAATGTACCTGTTCAAAATTACAAACACATTCTACATAAGAACAAACCTACAGTCCCTGTCTTGTATGCACCGCCTGTATACGGCTGTTCAGAGTATATAGGGCCTTTTTTATTTTATGTGCGGGGTTCCCCTTAATATCCATACAAGACCCAAAGGGGCTGGTAATGGGCTGGGGTAGGGGGGGGGGGGGTCATGGGGTAGCTATGCCATTTTTCTTAAAGATTTTCATCCATATTACCGGGACCAGACATTACATTAAAGCCGCAAGCAGTTTTAAATGGCTTTTTTTTCCTTTAGAAGTGTCATTTTGTGCAGGGACAGTTCTAAACACGGGAAACACGTGGCACTTCACAGGCATACTTTAGACACCCCCCAGGTACGATATTTAAAGGAATATTTGACTTTTTTTTTTTCACTTTATGCATCATTAAAATTACTGCTCCCGAAAAACGACCGTTTTTAAAACTTCTTTTTGCATTGATACATGTCCCCTGGTGCACAACCCGGGTTCCCAAACCCTTTTTAGGACAATAACATGCATAATAGTCGTTATAATTAGCACTTTAGAATTCGAACGTTCGCATCCATTGTATTTAATAGGGTTCTAATGTTCGTACGAACTTTCGGTCCGTTCGCGGGTTCTGGTGCGAACCGAACCCGGGGGTGTTCGGCTCATCACTACTGGCCATACACTATATGAAAAATCGTCCGAGCCCATTTTCGAAAAACGAACATTCGGCCGTGAGAGAAAACGATCATGTAATTACCGATAAATCGTTCAGTGGACATAAATTAATACATTTTTTGTTTGTTTTTTTACATATACCCGGTGCAAACAGTTCGGACGGGAAACACTTTAACCTTTCAATTTATTGTTCGTGCGGCAGAAAATTTCCAAACTTGTATTTTCGGCCCAAAAACGTCCCAACGATTATCGATTTTATGCCCATTAACTGGCCAAAAAACAAACGAACTGTCAGCCAATGACAGCTGATCACGTGATGTAAACAGAAGCTCGGTAAGCGGTTTTTTCTTCTCCTCACACTGACAGCGTGAGGAGAAAAACAAGCCAATCACTGGCTTCTGTGCAAGAGACATCGGTCCCGAAGAGGAACAGACACAGGCACCTCATCTGTGCCCACCAGTACCGCCTGCCAGTGCCACCTTTCAGTGCACACAGTGACATTAATCAGTGTCCAATAGTGCATAACAGTGCCACCTATCAATGCCCACGAGTGCCACCTATCAATGCCCACCAGTAGGGCCAGTCAGTGCCTCATCAGTGCCACCTAGCAGTTCTGCCTATCAGTGTCACCTACCAGTGCTGATGAGTGCCCATCACTGCCACCCATCAGTGCCCATCACTGCCACCTATCAGTGCCCATCACTGCCACCTATTAGTGCCACTTCTCAGTGCACACCAGTGTCACCTATCAATGCCCTTCAGTGCCACCTCTCAGTGTCACCTATCAGTACCCACCAGTGCCGCCTTATCAGTGCCCATCAATGCAGCCTATCGGTGCCCATCAGTGCAGCCTTATCAGCGCACATCAATGAAGGAGAAAAATGACCTGTTTGCAAAATTAAATTTAAAAATAAAACGGTTTTGTATTTTTTTTAAACAAAAAATAAAAACCGCAGAGGTGATCAAATACCACCAAAAGAAAGATCTATTTGTGGGGAAAAAAATTATAAAAATGTAATTTGGGTACAGCATAGCATGACCACGCAATTGTCATTCAAAGAGTGAAAGCGCTGAAATCTGAAAATTGGTCTGGGCAGGAAGGGGGTTTAAGTGCCCAGTAAGCAAGTGGTTAATTGGTACGTTTTATTTAATTTTTTGCATATTCCTTTTTATGCAATGTTTTGCTATTGATTTTCTATATTGTTTATATACTATTGATTGCACTTTAGTAATCTTTGCACCTGTTATATGCACTGTGTTATATATTGCAAGTACAGTATATGTTAGTTGCGGTCATGCGCACAGCTCTATGCACACAAAGTTCATAGTCCATCTCAGGAGCGAGCAAGAGAAGGGTGACTACACTCCTACAATGGGACCATGGAGAATGAACGTAGTCACACTCTAACAGGAACTCGGATCACAGCAGCAAGTAAAAGTAATTTGTAGATTTGGAGGAGGCCGTTACTGGAGTTACATACTGGAATAGAACTTTTGCAAACCAAGTTTTAGCGTCATTTGAACTCTCCAGCACCCAGCAAGCAGTGAAATCTCAGTTTTGGGTGGAGCAGCCCTTTAATGAATGAATGTTGTGCAGTAAATTAAATATATTGGTGACATCACAGCAGACGAGGGCCCGTCGGCTCGGCAGTTCAGCTTATTTCTATTGTTGCCTCTATGTGCAAATAGTTTAATTGCTAAATTGGCGGATGAGCGCTGAAGCCATGGAGAGTCCCCATTGTTTAATTTGTCTGTAATTACTGGGAGTGCAATTACCGCTCAGCATCGCCCATCATTTCCGTCATTATGAAAGTGGGCGCTGCGGCCGATCCACAGAGAGGTTAGGCTTTCAAATAATTTGAAGGACACAAACCATTCCCTAAAAAAGCAGACATTATATTCTGAATCAACTGGGGGGGGGGGGGCAAATTTAACAAATTTTAAATCTAACCTTCGGCATTCAGTCTCACACAGTTGTACCGGCTCCTCTCCTGGACCGAAATGGCTTCCTCTTATTTCACCGCACACACCCAGCTTCTCACCATGTGCATTAGAAGCTGCAGCATGTCAAAAAGACTTTTCCTGGCTGTAGGACAACCAGCATCATCTAGTTCTTTCCTCACCAGCCTGACTGTTCCAAACCTGTCTTTTTCATTTATTGGTATTCAGTCCTTTGAATCATGGAGGCTCAGTATCACGTGTGGGCGTTACTGAATGCAAATACAGCCTGCCTAGGAACGCCCACTCCTCTAGACTGACGTCTATTAATGAATATTAATTAATATTTTTTTTTATTATTGGCACAGTGGTATTATGTACCCATTAAACTCCAGGCTATGAACTCATCAGTTTCGGCAAATGCCAGAAGCATTCATGCAAGCTGGGGGAAAACTTCCCCATAATTTTTCTAATAGATGACTTCCTATATTGTCAGCTCCATCTAGTGGCAAAAATGAAGTATAGCTTTCTGAAACACAACCATTTTTTAATGAAATCATTTCTATATCATCAGCTCCATCTAGTGGCCAGAATGTAGCATATTTTCTCACTAGTGTAATTCAGAAAGCCAAACTGCATGTGGCCACTAGATGGAGCTGGCAATAAATTAATTAATCTATTAGAAAAAAATACGGGGCTTTTTCGGGGTAACACTAAGGTGGCTATTTATAAAACATTTGTTGGCCAAATGTCAGAAGCCTGGGCCGGACTGGCCTCGTGGGATAGAGGGAGATTTTCTGGTAGGCCGCCTGCCCTGGGGCCGCTTTGCAGGGCCGATCCTGGGCAGGTGCACGGGCTGCCTCTGAGGGGCTCCTATAATAGACAGCACACTGGTCCAATGCCGGCGAGTGACGTCCATCATAGGAGCCAGTGCAGGAGATGAGACTTAGTGTGACAGCGGCTGCGCCGGGTAAGCGGGAGATCCCCACACTCTGTAATCTGGCGGCTCTCCTCTCCCCATGCACTGGCAAGGCTGCACTGATGGGCACTGATCAGGCTGCATTGATGGGCATTGGTGAGGCTGCATTGATGGGCATTGATAGGCTGCATTGATGGGTACTGATAGGCTTCATTGATGGGCACTGGTGGAGCTGCATTGATGGACACTGGTGAGGCTGCATTGATGGGCACTGATAGGCTGCATTGATGGGCATTGATCGACACAGATGAGGCTGCATTGATGGGCACTGATAGGCTGCATTGATGGGCGTTGATCGACACAGATGAGGCTGTATTGATTGGCACTGGTGAGGCTGCATTGATGTGCACTGATCAGGCTGCATTGATGGACACTAGTGAGGCTGCATTGATGGGCACTGGTAAGGCTGCATTGATGGGCACTGGTGAGGCTGCATTGATGGGCACTGGTGAGGCTGCATTGATGGGCCCTGGTGAGGCTGCATTAATGGGCATTGGTGAGGCTGCACTAATGGGCATTGGTGAGGCTGCACTAATGGGCATTGGTGAGGCTGCACTGATAGGCACTGGTGAGGCTGCACTGATAGGCACTGGTGAGGCTGCACTGATGGGCACCGATGAGGCTGAGCTGATGGGCACTGATGAGGCTGAGCTGATGGGCACTGGTGAGGCTGTACTGATGAGGCTGAGCTGATGGGCACTGGTGAGGCTGTACTGATGAGGCTGAGCTGATGGGCACTGGTGAGGCTGAGCTGATGGGCACTGGTGAGGCTGAGCTGATGGGCACTGGTGAGCCTGCATTGATTGGCACTGATGAGTCTGCATTGATGTGCACTGATGAGTCTGCATTGATGTGCACTGATGAGTCTGCATTGATGTGCACTGATGAGGCTGCATTGATGGGCACTGGTGAGGCTGCATTGATGGACACTGGTGAGGCTGCATTGATGGACATTGGTGAGGCTGCAGTGATGGAAACAGGTGAGGCTGCATTGATGGGCACTGGTGAGGCTGCATTGATGGGCACTGGTGAGGCTGCATTGATGGACACTGGTGAGGCTGCATTGATGGACACTGGTGAGGCTGCATTGATGGACGCTGGGGAGGCTGCATTGATGGACACAGGTGATGCTATGCTGATGGGCACTGATGAGTATAATACACTCTTCAAATGTGCTTTAAAATGCATGGTTTTCCCTTTTATGAAAAAGAAAATAATGATGTTATGCTGTTGGGCTGATATATTAATGCTATGGGGCTGGTATGAAATTATTTCCAGGGCTGGTTTTTATTCCCAGTCTGGCCCTGTATGAAGCATTCGTGTAAATTGGCCAAAACATCCATTTTTTATTAAATCAATTCCTATATCATCAGCTCCATCTAGTGGCCAGAATGCAGTATATATTCTCACTGATGACTTTCAGAAAGATTCACTGCATGTGGAGCTGACAATAAATGAATTAAGCTACTAGAAAAAATACAGGGACATTTTGGGTAATACTAAGTTGGTTATTTATAAAACATTCATTGGCCAAATGTCAGAAGCATAAGTGCAAGTTGGCTGATAGGTTCCCATATTCGTTCTAATAGAATCATTGCTATATTGACATCTCCATCTAGTGGCCAAAATGCAGTATAGCTTTCTGAAAAAAACATAATTTTTTTTATATCATCAGCTCCATCTAGTGGCTAAAATGTAGTACATTTTCTAACTGATGTATATCAGAAAGCTTCAGAACTAATCTATTGGAAAACAATATTGGGAAATGTTGGGGTAATACTAAGGAGGTTATTTATAAAACATTTGTAAGTTATGTCATAAAAAAGTTAAAGTTTAATTTGGAAACTGTACTGTACAAGACTGAGAAGAAATCGGGAGATCAGCTTTAAAGCTTTGGGAAAATTTTCACCCCCCCGTGATGGGGCTGCACCTGCACTACAGGGGCTAACTGCTCATTGATTCCAGGGGAGAGTAAAAGCACTTTAACTTCCCTGATCCTCCGCTCCCCCAGCAGATGGCGCTCTCCCATGCTCCGGCAGGGGATGATCCCTCGGCAACCATCACATCCAAGGTGTAGCTATTAAGCCTACATTGATCTTGATGATGTCAGGACTTTAGACAACTGGAGCATGGGGGAGAAGGTGTTGCGGGGACCGGTCTTGCAGTGCAAAAGAGTGAAAAAGTCGATCTTTTTTCCCCTAGACCTAAAAGAGGAATTGGCCTTGCAGCTCCACTACAAGGGATCGTTTTTTTATTTATTTTTGTTTCCCGGAGTTGGGCTTTACTTGAGAACGGTATTAGTAGCACAGCCACTTCTTCTGCCTTAGGTCAATAGCTGCTTTGTGATCTTCTTGTTTCTGGCCAGATTTACAAATTGGTCACCGTGATAAGAACAGTAGACCTGGGGGGGAGTCTGGTGTTTGCCTGTGGTCTGCAGAACCATAGATATTTTTTTCCCCGCTAAATGGCGATTTATTATAAGCGTCCGAAGACCCCAACTTTTTTCATGTCAGCAGCTTTTTAATAAGAAACTCCATTTGGTAGAATTTATTTTTTATTTTTATTTTTTTATTGTTTTAAGAGAACCTGTATTTTGACCATTCCCTTACCAATACTTCCTTTTGCCTTTTTCAAATCCCAGAGCTTACACATGGTTAAAGCTGAACTCCAACTTTTAGACAGTGGCGGCTGCATTTGTTTTTTTGTTTCAGGCTGATTTTTCTTTTATTTTCACCAGGTTATCGTGCCAGTAATACAGTGCCTCTCCCTTAATGTCTATACTCATTCCTGCATTTTATCTATGGAGGGATCCATGCCCAGGCTGGACTTCAAACACGTCTGCCTTTGTTCGTCTCTTTTTTCATCTCACAAGAAGTGACAAGGTCGCTGCATTTCTGTCAGAATCAACACGTATTGTCTGTAGTTGCTGAACATTTTCTATCTTCCAAAAAGAAAACGAATGCAGCCACCAGATGTAAGGACTGGTAAGCTGCATTCCATTTGCTGTTACGTTTAGATACACTTAAATCATCTTTGCACAAAAATACACTACAATTTTAGACACTCCTAATTGCCTCTTGGTTCAGATGACAGGTCCTCTTAGGCTTAGTGGAACTGCCTCTTGGTTCAGATGACAGGTCCTCTTAGTAGTCCTTTGATTTCGGATGACAGTTCCTCTTGGGCTTAGCGGAACTGCCTCTTGGTTCAGATGACAGGTCCTCATGGACTTAGCGGAAAGGTCTCTTGGTTCAGGTGACAGGTCCTCCCGGGCCTAGTGGAACTGCCTCTTGGTTTAGATGACAGGTACTCTTAGTTTTCTTCTGATTTCGGATGGCGGTTCCTCTTAGGCTTAGTGGAACTGCCTCTTGGTTCAGATGACAGTTCCTTTTGGGCTTAGCGGAACTGCCTCTGATTTCAGATGACAGGTTCTCTTGGTTTTGGCAGAACTGCCTCTTGGTTCAGAAGACAGGTCCTCTTGGACTTGGCAGAACTGCCTCTTGGTTCAGATGACGGGTCCTCTTAATGGTCCTCTGATTTCAGATGAAAGTTCCTCTTGGGCTTAGCGGAACTGCCTCTTGGTTCAGATGACAGGTCCTCTTGGACTTGGCAGAACTGCCTCTTGATTCAGATGACAGGTACTCTTGGGCTTAGCGGAACTGCCTCTGATTTCGGATGACGGTTCCTCTTGGGCTTAGTGGAACTGCCTCTTGGTTCAGAAGACAGGTCCTCTTGGACTTGGCAGAACTGCCTCTTGGTTCAGATGACAGGTCCTCTTAATGGTCCTCTGATTTCAGATGACAGTTCCTCTTGGGCTTAGCGGAACTGCCTCTTGGTTCAGATGACAGGTCCTCTTGGACTTGGCAGAACTGCCTCTTGGTTCAGATGAGAGGTCCTCTTGGACTTGGCAGAATTGCCTCTTGGTTCAGATGAGAGGTCCTCTTGGACTTGGCAGAACTGCCTCTTGGTTCAGGTGAGAGGTCCTCTTGGACTTGGCAGAACTGCCTCTTGGTTCAGGTGAGAGGTCCTCTTGGACTTGGCAGAATTGCCTCTTGGTTCAGATGACAGGTCCTCTTAGTGGTCCTCCGATTTCAGATGACAGTTCCTCTTGGGCTTAGCGGAACTGTCTCTTGGTTCAGATGAGAGGTCCTCTTGGACTTGGCAGAACTGCCTCTTGGTTCAGATGACAGGTCCTCTTAATGGTCCTCTGATTTCAGATGACAGTTCCTCTTGGGCTTAGCGGAACTGCCTCTTGGTTCAGATGACAGGTCCTCTTGGACTTGGCAGAACTGCCTCTTGGTTCAGATGAGAGGTCCTCTTGGACTTGGCAGAATTGCCTCTTGATTCAGATGAGAGGTCCTCTTGGACTTGGCAGAACTGCCTCTTGGTTCAGGTGAGAGGTCCTCTTGGACTTGGCAGAACTGCCTCTTGGTTCAGGTGAGAGGTCCTCTTGGACTTGGCAGAATTGCCTCTTGGTTCAGATGACAGGTCCTCTTAGTGGTCCTCCGATTTCAGATGACAGTTCCTCTTGGGCTTAGCGGAACTGTCTCTTGGTTCAGATGAGAGGTCCTCTTGGACTTGGCAGAACTGCCTCTTGGTTCAGATGAGAGGTCCTCTTGGACTTGGCAGAACTGCCTCTTGGTTCAGATGAGAGGTCCTCTTGGACTTGGCAGAACTGCCTCTTGGTTCAGATGAGAGGTCCTCTTGGACTTGGCAGAACTGCCTCTTGGTTCAGATGAGAGGTCCTCTTGGACTTGGCAGAACTGCCTCTTGGTTCAGATGAGAGGCCCTCTTGGACTTTTCAGAATCATGAACATCTGTGTAACGGTCGGAGCTGCTGATCTGATAAGTTGGAGCTGTCACGGTGTGCACATGGGGTGCGATGGTTTCCAATGTTCTGACAAGTCTTGGAAAGTTATGGAGCTTCTCAGTCAGAGTTGTGTTCCTGGCCAACATTCCTCTGTCTGTATGATGTGTGTGGAAACGTCCACATGTGGCCTTCATCATAAGCCCCTGTAACAGAGTGACAACGCAGGGGGACGATTGGGAGACGGGGACAGAGCGTTGTCCCCCTTTAACGGGAAGTGCCTCAGCAAGGACCTCCATGGCAGGATCATCAGGAAATGTCTTTTTTTTTTTTAATATTGAAAATGACTATTAAGGTTACGTTTGCATTTCGCAAAATCGTGCGATTTTCCAACAAGCACAGAACCATTAATTCTTAATGGCACCTCCACGCAGCTGCGCTTTTGTGCGCGCCAAATGCAAGGTGCTGTAGCACAATGCGGTTCAGTGAGGTGCGATTTTGAAAAAGGGCAGGAACTTATTTTGCGTGTTTATCGCATGTAGGACAGCCCATTGAAATGAATGGGCTTCCCCTATATAAGACGTTTGGGGAAAACGCACGGAATCGCACGTGCATTCTGCCGTACCTGCATGGCGTGAGCCCAGCCTCAAATGGCATTACCGTGTAAAAGCTTATTTGAGATTTCAGAAAATTAGTTTACATCAAGTGCATTCACACCTAAGCGTTCCGTAAACGCACAAAAAAAGCGCGTTGCGCTTGCAGTGACATTCATTGTCAATGGCACCCCAAGTGCGGTAAAGCAGAAGCTCGTTAAAATGCAAGACAAAGGCATGAAAATGTTAAAAAAAAACGCACAACTTTCAAAAGTGTTCATACAGTATCTCACAAAAGTAAGTACACCCCTCACATTTGTGTAAATATTTTCTTGTATCTTTTCATGTGACAACACTGAAGAAATGACACTTTGCTACAATGTAAAGTAGTGAGTGTGCAGCTTGTATAACCGTGTAAATTTGCTGTCCCCTCAAAATAACTCAACACACAGCCATTAATGGGGTATAATACACCATAAAGACATAGATGAGCGGATTTGGGTCGAAGGATCTTTACACTCCTAAACCTTGTGGACAGCCTTCCCAGAAGAGTTGAAGCTGTTTTAGCAACTCAATATTGAACCCTACGGACTAAGACTGGGATGCCATTAAAGTTCATGTGCGTGTAAAGCAGGGGTCTCAAACTGGCGGCCCTCCAGCTGTTGCAAAACTACAAGTCCCAACAGGCATTGCACAGCTGACAGTTACAAGCATGACTCCCATAGGCAGAGGAATGATGGGACTTGTAGTTCCGCAACAGCTGGAGGGCCGCCAGTTTGAGACCCCTGGTGTAAAGTCAGGTGTCCCAATACTTTTGACAATATTGTGCAGTTGCTTCTTCATTGTGAGTTTCTGCTTTCCAGACGTAGAGTGTCTTATACGGGAGGGGCTGGGGCTGCATCTCCGGATATGTGCTCCAGTTCCCCGAACAATGAAACCCTCAAAGATCGCGCTCGCCATAGTTTGCGAATAACTTTTGCAATTTAGTGTGCTACCTATTTAGTGCGGTAATTAGACTTGTCCATCCATCGATGTAATGGGCTCATTATGAGATCTTAACGTTCTCAGGTCTAGTCCGGACATTCTGGGGGGGGGGGGAATTAGAAGCGCACGCGGGTCACAAAAGGGACACCCGTAATTTCTCCTGAAAGAACGATCGGCGGCCCCGCCGTAATTAGCCGCAATACAAAAGGAGCTCGGAAGCTCTTCTGCCGGGTAATTTTTGCTCGGGAAGTAATGAGACAAACACGAGTTTAATCCAAACGCCGACCGGCGCGGTGCCTGTCCCCTGAACTGCGTGCAGACTGCGAATCGTTAATGGACAATGCTAATAGCTTTTCAGAGTGTTGTATAAATGAATTGCCCAGAAGGGCACCAAAGTGGAAAATGCCGGCGAGCTATAATGGGGGAGATTCAAAAGACATGAAACTGAAAAGATTTTGCCGTGGCAATGCAATAAAGGGGTTCTCTAGCTCAGGGGTCTCCAAACTTTCTAAACAAAGAGCCAGTTTATTATGCTTTAGACTTTAGAGGGGCCAGACTATGGCCAATAAGAGTAGAAAATGTCCTGGCCCCCGGTAACAATGCCCCATCATTGGTGTCAGTGAGAAGACTAGGACACTATTCCTTCCACTGACACCAATAACAGGGCACTATTCTTCCAACTGACACCAATGATGGGGCACTATTCCTCCCACTGACACCAATGATGGGGCACTATTCCTCCCACTGACACCAATGACAGGGCACTATTCTTCCAACTGACACCAATGATGGGGCACTATTCCTCCCACTGATACCAATGATGGGACACTATTCCTCCCACTGATACCAATGATGGGGCACTATTCCTCCCACTGACACCAATAACAGGGCACTATTCCTCCCACTGACACCAATGACAGGGCACTATTCTTTCAACTGACACCAATGATGGGGCACTATTCCTCCCACTGATACCAATGATGGGACACTATTCCTCCCACTGACACTAATGATGGGACACTATTCCTCCCACTGATACCAATGATGGGACACTATTCCTCCCACTGATACCAATGATGGGACACGATTCCTCCCACTGACACCAATGATGGGGCACTATTCCTCCCACTGACACCAATGATGGGGCACTATTCCTCCCACTGACACCAATGATGGGACACTATTCCTCCCAATGATGGGACACTATTCCTCCCACTGATATCAATGATGGGGCACTATTCCTCCCACTGACACCAATGATGGGGCACTATTCCTCCCACTGACACCAATGATGGGACACTATTCCTCCCAATGATGGGACACTATTCCTCCCACTGATACCAATGGTGGGACACTATTCCTCCCACTGACACCAATGATGGGACACTATTCCTCCCACTGACACCAATGATGGGACACTATTCCTCCCACTGATATCAATGATGGGGCACTATTCCTCCCACTGATATCAATGATGGGGCACTATTCCTCCCACTGATACCAATGATGGGGCATTGTTACCCCGACGCCAGGACATTTTCTACTCTTACTGGCCATAGTTCAGTCCCTCTAAAGCCTAAAGCATAATAAACTGGCTCTTTGTTTAGTGTCCCATCATTGGTGTCAGTGGGAGAAATAGTGTCCCATCATTGGTGTCAGTGGGAGGAATAGTGTCCTATCATTGGTATCAGTGGGAGGAATAGTGTCCCATCATTGGTGTCAGTGGGAGGAATAGTGTCCTATCATTGGGAGGAATAGTGTCCCATCATTGGTATCAGTGGGAGGAATAGTGTCCCATCATTGGTGTCAGTGGGAGGAATAGTGTCCCATCATTGGTGTCAGTGGGAGGAATAGTGTCCCATCATTGGTGTCAGTGGGAGGAATAGTGTCCCATCATTGGTGTCAGTGGGAGGAATAGTGTCCCATCATTGGTGTCAGTGGGAGGAATAGTGCCCCATCATTGGTGTCAGTGGGAGGAATAGTGTCCCATCATTGGTGTCAGTGGGAGGAATAGTGCCCCATCATTGGTATCAGTGGGAGGAATAGTGTCCCATCATTGGTATCAGTGGGAGGAATAGTGTCCTATCATTGGGAGGAATAGTGTCCCATCATTGGTATCAGTGGGAGGAATAGTGTCCCATCATTGGTGTCAGTGGGAGGAATAGTGTCCCATCATTGGTATCAGTGGGAGGAATAGTGTCCTATCATTGGGAGGAATAGTGTCCCATCATTGGTATCAGTGGGAGGAATAGTGTCCCATCATTGGTGTCAGTGGGAGGAATAGTGTCCCATCATTGGTGTCAGTGGGAGGAATAGTGCCCCATCATTGGTGTCAGTGGGAGGAATAGTGTCCCATCATTGGTGTCAGTGGGAGGAATAGTGCCCCATCATTGGTATCAGTGGGAGGAATAGTGCCCTATCATTGGTGTTATTGGGAGGAATAGTGCCCCATCATTGTTATCAGTGGGAGGAATATTGTCCCATCATTGGTGTCAGTGGGAGGAATAGTGTCCCATCATTGGTATCAGTGGGAGGAATAGTGTCCCATCATTGGTGTCAGTGGGAGGAATAGTGCCCCATCATTGGTGTCAGTGGGAGGAATAGTCCCCATCATTGGTATCAGTGGGAGGAATAGTGCCCCATCATTGGTGTCAGTGGGAGGAATAGTGTCCCATCATTGGTATCAGTGGGAGGTATCATTGGTGTCAGTGGGAGGAATAGTGCCCCATCATTGGTGTCAGTGGGAGGAATAGTCCCCATCATTGGTATCAGTGAGAAGAATAGTGTCCCATCATTGGTATCAGTGAGAAGAATAGTGCCCCATCATTGGTGTCAGTGGGAGGAATAGTGTCCCATCATTGGTATCAGTGGGAGGTATCATTGGTATCAGTGGGAGGAATAGTGCCCCATCATTGGTATCAGTGAGAAGAATAGTGCCCCATCATTGGTATCAGTGAGAAGAATAGTGCCCCATCATTGGTGTCAGTGGGAGGAATAGTGTCCCATCATTGGTATCAGTGGGAGGTATCATTGGTATCAGTGGGAGGAATAGTGCCCCATCATTGGTATCAGTGAGAAGAATAGTGTCCCATCATTGGTATCAGTGGGAGGTATCATTGGTATCAGTGGGAGGAATAGTGCCCCATCATTGGTATCAGTGAGAGGAATAGTGTCCCATCATTGGGGGAAGCCACAAGTGACTTTTATGGGTAAGGGTTAAGGTTGGCATATCATTTTGACATGGTGTATACACTTTGGGAACATCTGCTTATGCATTTTGCATCTGGAAGTACAAAGGCATGGCTAAAATATGCGGGGGGGGGGGGGGGTCATGGGGGGAGCAAAGGGTTGAAGGCTCATGAGAAACAAGGCAAGGTCATCCAGAGAATTGTTCAGGGAGTCGTCCAGAGTCCCGGGTGGCTCCACAAGAAGAGACCTTGCCAGAGGTTGCAGGTTCAGACCCGGGTCCTGACAGTAGGTAGAAGGAGGAGGGTAAGGGTGACTTTTATGGGTAAAGGTTGAGGTTGGCATATCGTTTTGACCTGGCGTCTACACCGACGGGAACATCTGCTTATGTTTTCTTGTTTTGAAACGCTCCGGTTTTCTTGATCTACAACAAATGGAATAGTTATGAATGGAATCCAAGCGTTGTCCAAACGCATGAAGTCATATTCTATGTCTTCTCTCACCTGGTTTCTGAACCAAGAGGAGCGAATTAAAGATTTTCTGACACGCCAGATGTTTCTCTCGGATGACTTTCAGCCTCTCTCCTTCTGAACAGCTGGATACAGAGGGGAAGTCATCTGTTTCCACTGGCCTCATCTCCTTCTTATCATAAACCATTCCAACATGTCCATCAGCAATTGTCACTCGAAGAAATCACCGCCATGCAGTCACCAGATAATGGCGAAAAACCTCTTGGGGTTTCACAGACGTTTCCCTTTCAGGGTTGAAGGGATTTTTATTTTTTATTTTTTGCCCTTTCATCAATATTAAATATGAAACATTACCAATGGTGTCACAAGAACAAAGTGGACCTTCGAGTAACATTACAAGTCTACTAGTACAGATTTCTGGCGTGTCACGTTATACAGCAACAGCATCATTCTTTAGATATGTTCCACCTTTTATTATTAAAGTGGAACTTCACTCTTTCAATCAACATTGGCGATTGCTAGCGCTTTATTATTAGTAATTATGCTGCTGGCAGTAATATATAGATATAATATTTAGCGGTTTTAAACAATTTTTTTTTACATCTCTTCAGTTACTTCCTGGTTTCTGGCCTAGGCAAACGATGTCATACATCCCAGGAGTCTTCAGGAGAGGTTTCCTCAGCTAAGCACACCCTCCTGCGTGTATTTCTGAGCTAAGGGCTGATGGATTCCAGGAAGTAAATGCTACATGAATCATCTGCCCTTACTCAAGATGGTCATGGCTAGAAATGCTTGGGGGGGTGGGTTGGGGGTATGGTTCTAAGTGATTTCTCAACAACGAAGACCAGAAATTGCCGCTCCAGGCAGAATACGTTTTGGAAAGATGTTTCTCTCTCAGAGACCAAGGGTGCCGGCAATGCACATAGCAATGAAAACAAAAATGGTGAGGACAGCCGCACTCCAATCCAACGTATGTTTATTGAAAAAAGACAGGCACTACAAAAACCAGCATAAACCAGGACAGCTGACGCGTTTCACACTTGTTCAGTGTTTACTCATAGTAAACACTGAACAAGTGAGTAAACACTGAACAAGTGTGAAACGCGTCAGCTGTCCTTGTTTATGCTGGTTTTTGTAGTGCCTGTCTTTTTTCAATAAACATACGTTGGATTGGAGTGCGGCTGTCCTCACCATTTTTGTTTTAATTGATTTCTCAGCAACATAAAGCTTGGAGACATTAATAGTAAGGATGAGCTCCGGCGTGTTCGCACAGCCCACGTGCAGAGCCCGCCAGGAAGTCAGCACTGCGCTGCGCTAATCATAGGCAGTGAGACATTGTCCCAGTGCGCGGCTGCAGAGATCGGGGAATGTCTCACTGTTTGTGATTAGCGCAGCGCCGACTTCCTGGCGGGCGCTGCACGTGGGCTGTGCAAACACGCCGGAGCTCATCCTTAATTAATAGATGTGGCGGGGGGGGGGACTTTGCTTTGAATAAAAAACACCCTTTTTTTCTTTTTAACTATCCCTGCCCCTTTTGCTCACATGACTGGGGATTCCCAGCCCTGTACAGTGCTAAAAAAGTATATGAACCCCTTGGAATTAACTGGCTTTATGCAGCAATTTGCCATAAAATGAATTAAATAGCGCTTTTGGTTTGTGGTGCTCAGATACAGTATAGTTCTACTTTAAAAAGCCACCCTTGAGCTTCGTTCCAATGACTGTGCCTAGGCTCAGATGATTTCATCAGCCTGCTGGAGGCATTTCATGGGGTACCCAAATCTGGAGTAGGGATGAGCCAAACACACCTGGGATCAGTTTGATCCAGGTTTGGAGAACATGACTAAAGTTCGGGTGCTGAATCCTTGCGCATTATTTTTCTTTTTTTGGTGGGTTGGCAGTAGGGTGACCACGTGTCCCGGATTGCCCGGGACAGTCCCGCATTTTGCAGGTCTGTCTCGGGCACCTTCATTCCAGGACAATACAGTGTCCCGGAATGAAACTGACACAGCCACCCCCCTGGGCCAATCTGATGCCCCCAAAAAAGGCCGCCACATCACCGCTTTACTCACTGACAGTACTTGTCCTGGCCGGGAATGCCTGGAGGAGCACAATCCCCGCCCCCTGCTTGTGATTGGAGAAATCATAAATCCCGCCTCTTGTGTCCAATCACTGTGCTGTGATTCGTTACAGCACAAGCTGATTTTTGGGAAGGGGGGGTGTCCCTGAATGGTAGTTTAAAAATTTGGTCACCCTAGTTGGCAGGCGTTGGGCATTGTGATTGACATGGATCATGACATGTTTGCTGGTGGATGTAAAATGTGGGGCATTTTCTTTATTTTTTTTCTTTAGTTTTGAGTACCATTACAAGTAAATAGAGAAAACACAGAAGATTTGGTGAAGACGGCTTTATTAGACCCATTTCCCATGTTTGGGTCAACAAACATTGAAGTTTACCTACCTTTTGGGGGATTGAAGCTGGATGGGTAAAGCATTGGACTCTTGAACTGACACCATGGAGGTGGGGGGGGGGCAGTATCTGGGAACCACTCCATTGGTAAAGGGGCTTCCAGATTTAAATCCCCCCATCTGCAGACCCCCCAACCACTGGGCCAGGGTTGTGGGGAAGAGGCCCTTGTCCTAATCAAGATTTGGTTAAGGTGCTTTGCCACGGGGTTTCTTCTTGGAAAGGTACCTCCCTGTGTTGGGGACATGTGGCCTGGTTCAGACGTGGGGAGTGCACACTCACCCCCCCCCCCTTTCCCGGCCTGCTGGACTGCAGATTTGGATAGGGGTCTGGTATAGTTTTTTTTTCTTGGGGGGGGGGGGGCTCTTTGTCTTGTTTTTTGGGTAAGGTTCCCTCTTAAAATCCAATCCAGAGGTTCTGGTATAGGATTTGTGAGGAAGCCCACACCCTTTTTCTTTCTTTTTAACTATCCCTGCCCCTTTTTCTCACATGACTGGGGATTCCCATCCATGTACAGTGCCAAAGAAGTTTGAACTTCTTGGAATTAACTGGTTTTCTGCAGTAATTTGCCATCATTTATGGTAAGGGAATGGGACCAGTGATGTCGCTTGTTTAGGACTCGGTGGTGCCTGCACCCGCCAGCTTCCTTAAAGTGGAGCTTCACCCAAAAGGGGAAGCTCCGCTTGTCTGCCTCCCCACTCTTTGCGCTGCCACGTTTGGCATCTTTTGGGGGGGAAGGGGTACCAGTGGCGGCTGGTGGATTTTTGTTTTGGGGGGCGGCAAAGAACCACCCCCCGTGGCACTTAATCCCCTCCTGCTGTCTGCCGGTCCACTGGCACTTACCCCATCGGTGGCGGGGATCAGCGGGCACATCAGGGATGGGTGGGCACACAGCGGCGGGGATCGGCGGGCACATCGGGCAGAGGATCAGGCTGTGGCGGGCATCTGGCAGGGTCTCCTGTGTCCTCTTCTCTTCTAAGTACACGACGGCTTCCGCCGTATGTCTCTTCCTCTCCTCCTATACGTCCAATAGGATCGCCTGAACTTTCAGCCTGACCTTTATGGGTAGATTCACGCTATGCATGAATCTATCCATTAACCATATAGGGGGTGTCGTGGATAGAGGGGGCGGTGCCCGTGCACTCAGTTATGACAGGTACTCGCTCCCACTTTGGGCTCAGTTCGCCGTGGCCGATGATGTCATCTCACTCAGCGACCCAGCCGCCCGCACTGTCACCCGTGGAGCAGCCCGCCTGCGGGGCCGCCCGCACTGTCACCCGCGGAGCCGGCCGCACTGTCACCAGCGGAGTCGCCCGCCCACACTGTCGCCCACGGAGCCGCCCGCCCGCGGAGCTGCCCGAGCTGTCACCCGCGGAGCCGGTCCTCTCTTGCATTCTCGGAGGGGGCAATTTCCCCATTGTCCCCCCCTGGATCCGCCCCTGGCTCTGTCCCGGTCTCCCAGTTGTCCTTCTGCGTGTCATACAGGCTTTTGATGGAGACTATAAGTGATCAGTTAGGGTTTACATCTATTGGACAGATAGCGTTAATGTTTGCTTCCCAGCTTTACGCAGTTTTCATTTTGCCTTTCAGATGTTAATGAGTGCGAGACCGCAAACGGAGGATGTGTGGTGCAGTGCTGCAATACGATCGGAAGTTTCTACTGCAAGTGTCCAGAGGGCCAAACGCTGAAGGAGGATGGAAAAAGCTGTCAAGGTAAGAGGCGCTGTGACTTAAATGGCAACTCCACCCAATAATGCAAAGAAACGGCTTCAATCAATTGCTTTCTGTTTCTCTCTTCTCATTCAACATCAGTATCTGACCTCACAAATGTTTTTTATTTGGCTGTACGGCCTTCAGACTTGTGGAAAGACCCCACAGAAGTGGGGTGGGGAAGCAACTACATAACAATGTCCATGGCTGTGGAATTCGATGTCCAGAAAACTTTTCGCCATTAAGTGTGTGTGTTTTTGCCATGACAGGTCCTCTTTAATGGTACCAGGTGCACTGTTACCATCAGATTAGGTCTGCTATGTGTAGTCCCAATTTTTTTGTCAACGGGACAATACAGGGAGATGGTTGCATGCAAACTTTGTGTCTGTAGACCGTGGAGATAAAGCCGCGTGTAAATAAATCATTTAGGAATTAAATTCTATTATGTCTCCGATGGGACATGTCGGGGCGGCGTGCCGATGTGGCTGGCTGTGCTGTCATTGCCCCATTCCTGTCATTACAGCGCCCAAAGTAAACTCTGCCGTGTATGCCGAGCCTCTGAGGAGACATTCCTGACATTACTCCGTGTGTCTTTATCATCACAAATGTTTGTATCCAGGAGAAGATGAACGGCCATTGTTCCTCCAAATCTGACATTAGAGTCCCGAATATTCTACATGACTCCATAGAACACCAGATCTTCTCTATTTTATTATCTTCCTTCTTTCTCTTTCCAAACAATAATATAACATTTACATACAGGGAGTAGTTTCATCGTTTCCTTATCTCATGTGTACCTGGCTAATTTGTACTGCTCTGCTGAAAGAAGACAGTTGACAGAGCAGCTGAAGCTTCGATTATCACATACAGGAGCTGAACTAGTCTGGTTGGTACATTCCTCCTCCCTGCCCTGTACTTTCTTTCTCTCTCTTTCTTTTCTTTCTTTGTCGTTCTCTCTTTTTTCTTTCATTCTATTTCTCTCTCTCTTCTACACTCTCTCTCTTTCTTTTTTTCTTTCTCGTACTCTCTCGTTCTCTCTTTCTAACTCTCTCTCTTTTTCTCTCTCTATCCCTCTCTTTCTAACTCTCTCTCTTTTTCTCTTTCTTTCTAACTTTCTCTCTCTCTCTCTTTCTTTCTTTTTCTCTTTCTCTCTCTCACTCTCTCTTTCTCTCGCTCTCGTCTTCGCTCTCCCCCTCTCTCTTTCTTTCGCTCTTTTCTCTCTCTCTCACTCGCTCGCTCTCTCTCTCACTCTCTTTCTCTCGCTCTCCCCCTCTCTCTTTCGCTCTTTTCTCTCTCTCTCTCTAACTCGCTCGCTCTCTTTCTCTCTCTCTCTCTATTTCGCTCGCTCTTCTTCTCTCTCTCACTCTCTTTCTCTCGCTCTCGTCCTCTCTCTCCCCCTCTCTCTTTCTTTCTCTCATTCTCTCTCTCTCTCTCGCCCCTTTTCTCTTTCTTTCGCTGTTTTTCTCTCTCTCGCTTTCTCTAACTCGCTCTCTCTACCCCTCACTTTCTCTCTCTCTCATCCTCTCTCGCCCCCTCTTTCTTTCTTTCACTCTTTCTCTCTCTAACTCTCTTGCTCTCTCTCTCTCCCCCTCTCTCTCTCTAACTCTCTCTAGCTCCCACTCTCTTCTTTCTTTTGCTCTCTCTCTCTCTCTCTCTCTCTTTCTTGCTTTCTCTTTCCCTCTCTCTCATCCTCTCTCTCTCCCCCCTTTCTCTTTCTTTCTCGAGCTCTCTCTCGTTCTTTTGCTCTCTCTCTCTCTTTCTTTCTTGTTCTCTCTCTAACTCTTTTTCTCTCTCTCTTTCTAACTCCTCCTTCTCTCTCTCTCCATCTCTTTATTTCGCTCCCTATCTCTTTCGCTCTTTCTCTCTTTTTCGCCCCCCTCTCTCTTTCTTTCACTCTCTATTTCTCTCTCCCTCTCTCTCTTTCTCTCTCCTCTCTCTCACCCCCTCTCTCTCTCTCGCCCCCTCTTTCTCATTCTCTCCCCCCTCTCTCGCACTTCCCACTCTCTCATTCTCCCCCTCTCTCTCTTACTTTCTCTCTCTCTCCCCCCCCTCTCTCTCTCTTTCTTTCCTCCTCTCTCTCCCTCTTTCTTGCTTCATACATCTACAAGCAGGTAGAGCGCTAGTTTCCTTATCTCACATTTACCTGGCAAATTGTAACTGCTATGCTGAAACACCAGCTCATTGACTGAATAGTTGAAGTTTAGAATTACACCCATAGCTGAGTTCCCCCCTCTGCTCTGTACTGCTCAGTATAGACTTTGCATCCTCTGTCCGAAGGCAACCAGCCTGTGCTGTGCTCTCCCTGCAGGATTCTCATCGTCCTCTGACACCCGTCTATGTTGCGGTAAATGTTTATTTGCAACATAACAACTTCATATAAATATTTAACAAAAAAAAAGTAAAAAAAACAAAGTTAAACCATTTCCTACATCTGACCCCATTCACATGAACTGAGCAGCTTTGGTCCGTGTTCCATGTTTTGTTTTTGTTTTTTGGTGTTTTTTTGCACAAACATTTTTTACAAAATAATGTTTAGCCAATGAATGGGACGCTAGTTACTAGGCAAGTAAACCTGGGAACTCATGAGTGTTGTGCACATTTCTGAGGAGCTCCCTTTGAAACCTATTGGGGCCAAACCAAACCAAACCAAACCAAACCAAACCAAACCAAACCAAAGCAAACCAAACCAAACCAAACCAAAGCAAACCAAACCAAACCAAACCAAACCAAACCAAAGCAAACCAAACCAAAGCAAACCAAAGCAAACCAAACCAAACCAAACCAAACCAAAGCAAACCAAAGCAAACCAAACCAAACCAAACCAAACCAAAGCAAACCAAACCAAACCAAAGCAAACCAAAGCAAACCAAACCAAACCAAACCAAACCAAAGCAAACCAAACCAAACCAAACCAAACCAAACCAAACCAAACCAAACCGTGCGTCCCTCGTGTGTTTCTACTGATTTTAATGAAAAGTGAATTGGAGAAAAATGCTCAGGTGGGTTTGGGCCCTGGAGACGCTCTGGATCGGGGAAAAATAAATCAGGGGCCCTTCAGCCTCTTCTACACTGTACACATGGGGGGGGGGGGTTCATGCTGTACAATAGAAGCGGCCTCATGTCTGCTCACCTATGGCATGCCAAGGATATGTACTGGCCACACACAGGAACCAGAAATCAAATCCCTGCACATGCATTCAGATGCATGGTAAGCCTTCTTAGAAATGGCGGTTGTCTGTCTCTATTGTGCGGGGTTGTGTTAGATGTGGGCAGAAAAATATTTTGACTTTGTGTCTCCCCGGGGGATTGGCTGCATCCGTGACAAACCCATTCAGGGCCTCCGGCGTGAGCCGTAAATGCCGGTCTCATCCCACACGTGCCCTATAAATGTGCGGCGTCCTCATAATACACCTCTGTAGAAACACGTCATGGCGATTTCACATGGCGACACATTTCTGGGAGGTAATTACACTGCGCACATTCCTGCCTAGAGAACTGCCCCCCCATGCTGGAATGCCACCCACAGTCTGCACCCGGGCACCCTAATGCCACCCATTCCTGTGGTACCAGGCTGGAGCGACGTGCTGAAAAAATCTGCTTTTTTTATAAGGAGTTTTTTATATACCGGTATATTTAGAAAAGTTTTGTTTATTTCTCTACGTTTTTTTTTTCTTTTGTGTATTATTATTATTACTATTATTGTTGTTGTTAATAATAATATATAGTGCAAACAAGGATTATTATTATATTTGATCATGATCATTATTATTGTTTTTATTATTACTATTATTATTTTTCTTGTTGTTAATAATAATAATAATAATAATAAGAAGAAGAAGAAGAAGAAGAAGAATTATTATATTTGATCGTTATCATTATTATTGTTTTCATTATTATTTTTGTTGTTGTTAATAATAATAATAATAATAATTATATTTGATCGTTATTTATTTATTATCTTTATTATTGTTTTTATTATTTCTATTATTATTAATATTGTCATTATTATTAATAATAATCATCATACCAATTATTAATATTGTTATTAATAATAATAATAATAATATGTGTTACTATTATTATTATGTATTTATTCTTAAAATAATAATAATAAAAAACAGACCCACATTAGTCACAACATTTTATGCTTTTTTCACAGAAAAAAACTCACAGTAAAAATAAATAAAAAAAAATAATTAGGAAAAATAATAATTTAAAGCACACAAAATAACAATCAAATAGTGATCAATAAATCAATGAATAATGATATTAATATGAATACTAAAAATACTTTTTAATTATTAAATATTTATTCTTAATATATTATTATTATTATTATTATTATTATTATTATATATATATTTTTAAGTATACATACATAATAATCAAAAAAGTATTATTATTATTAATATTATTAATAATAATATTATTAATCACCATAACAATTATTATTATTATTATTATTATTATTATTATTATTCATAATACTTTTTTATTATATATATTTATTATTAAAATAATAATAATAATAATAATAATAATAATAATAAACAACAGACCCACATTAGTCTAAACATTTTATGTTTTTTCACAGAAAACAAAAACAAATAATAAAAATAATTAAGAAAAATAATAATTTAAAGCACATAAAATAACAATCAAATAATGATCAATTACAATAAATAATAATCTTAATATGAATAATAATTATACTTTTTATTATTATGTATTTATTCTTAAATATATATTAATAATATTTTTATTACTATTATTATTATTATTATTATTATTATTATTATTATTATATATTTTTAAGAATACATACATAATAATAAAGAAGTGTTTCTAGTATTCATATTCATATTTTATCATTATTCATAGTATTATTAATCACCATAACAATTATTATTATTATTATTATTATTATTATTATTAATAATAATAATAATAATAATAATAATAATACTTTTTTTATGTATTCTTAAAAAAGAAAAAGAAAATAATAATAATAACAATAAAAAACAGACCCACATTAGTCACAACATTTTATGCTTTTTTCACAGAAAAAAACAGACAGTAAAAACAAATAATAAAAATAATTAAGAAAAATAATAATTTAAAGCACACAAAATAACAATCAAATAATGATCAATTACAATAAATAATCATATTAATATGAATAATAATAATTCATTTTTTTATTATTATGTATTTATTCCTAAAAAATAAAATAATAGTATTATTATTATTATTATTATATATATTTCTAAGAATACATACATAATAAAAAAGTATTATTATTATTCATAATAATACTTTTATATTTATTATTGTTGTTATTATTTTTTTTTATTATTAATAATAATAATAATAATAATAATAGTAATAATAATATTATTAATCACAATAGCAATTTTTGATTATCATTTTTTTTAAATTATTTTGTATTTATTATTACAATAACAATAATAATACAAAACAGACCCACATTAATCACGACATTTTATGCTTTTTTACAGAAAAAACAGACAGTAAAAACAAATAATAAAAATAATTAAGAAAAATAATAATTTAATAATAATAAAATAACAATTAAAATGATCAATTACAATAAATAATAATATTAATAATAATAAAAAAAATGTTTTTATTATTATTAATTTATTCTTAAAAAAATATAATAATAATATTATTATTACTATTAGTAATATATTTTTTTTAAGAATAAATACATAATAATAAAAAAGTATTATTAATATTATTATTTTTTTGTAATTGATAATTATTTTTATTTTATTGTTATTTTGTGTGCTTTAAATTATTATTTTTTAATTATTATTTTCATTATTTATTTTTACTGTCTGTTTATTATTCTTTCTGTGAAAAAGCATAAAATATTAAGTTGAGTAATGAGGGTCCGGTTTTGGAATGCGGACGGGTTCAGGATCGGTGAAAGTCACTTTTACTTTTAAAGGAAAAGTTTAATCTTCTTCTATTTCGCTTTCCTTGCTTTGTCCTTTCCCACCTCATCAACACACAGATAAAATTATTAAATAAAATCTTTCTCTTTTTCATGGCTTACCTTATCTTAGACCCTATGATGTCATCACTAGGTCTCTGTGCTTCTCTATGCTTCTCTATGCAATGCAGGCAGATCATGGCTGGTGGGAGGGGCCAGCAGGGGGGCTGTACATGGCTTCCTGATAACATCACAACACCCATCATCAGCACTCCTCTTAAGAGCCCCCAGTCCTGATACTAGCAGTGGGAGGAGTTATGCAAATACCACAATGCCTTGGTGGGCGGGTGTCAGTCTGGAGGAGTGGGCGGTCCTAGGAAGGCTGACCACTCTAGGTAACGCCCACATGTGATGATGAGCCTCCATGATCGAAAGAAGTGAAATCCAATTAAAGGGGCGGGACTGGGACAGTCAGGTTGAGGAGGAACGCCTTATATTTATTTTAATGAGTACAAGGCGTTCTCTGATTGGACAAGGTGAAAATCATGACATCACCCACCGCCTCCCCTCCAATCAGAGAACAGCTTATTTCAGTGAGTACAAGTAATTCTCTGATTGGATGAGGTGAAGATTGTGGCATCATCCAGGCCCCTCCTCTCTACCTCATCCAATCAGAGAACAGCTTGTATTTATTTCAGTGAGTACAAGGTGTTCTCTGATTGGACGAGGTGAAAATCATGACATCATCCAGGCCCCTCCCCTCCACCTCATCCAAACATTCACTGGTCTCTCTCTCCCATCTCTCCGGCTCCACCCATAGTGGGGTTCCTGGGCCTGTGTGGGGGGAGGGGGGGGGGATTGAACGTACCGGGGTGTGTCAAAGTGTACAGCTTTCCTGACACAAACAGAAACGCGTCGCCCCCTTAGCAGATGCCATTCATTTTTTTGCATCTGGTATCGTCGTCACATGTGCCAGAATGCCGCAGCACAACGCGTTTCAGGGCAGGAGAATAAAAAAAAAATATCCAGGGATCTCTTTTTTTATGTTTCTTGTGCTTAGGGAAGCCCATTGTAGCGGCCCTACATGTGAGGGGGAGCAAAACGCGTAGAAGCATGTGTGGGCTCCATGGCACCGGCATGGGGGAGGGGAACAAAACCTCAACAGCCGATTTCTGTCAAGCGATGGAGCTCACACACTGACCGAAATGCGTCGGGTTAATTATGGAAAGCATTGGCACTACAACCCAATTGCATGTTTGAAGCGGGCTGAAACGCTCTTCACTCACCGCGCCCGACCGGCGGTGTCCAATCCGAATGTCCTCCAATGAGGGGCAAAAGTCAGCAAACAGGCGAGTAAATATAAAATCGCTCTTTATTCTAACACAAGGAGTACATCATTCCCAAAAGAGAGCCAAACCTGACGCGTTTCAGCCTACAAATGCCTTTATACTGTCACGCGGCGTACATAAGTTCCAAAACAGAGCCGACACTGACGTGTTTCAGTCTACAAAGGCCTTAATCGTAGTTGATTAAGGCCTTTGTAGGCTGAAACGCGTCAGTCATGGCTCTGTTTTGGAGCTGATGTACTCCTTGTGACAGAATAAAGGCCTTTGTAGGCTGAAACGCGTCAGTTTTTGCTCTGCTTTAAAACTGATGTACTCTTTGTGACAGAATAGACTGAACGCGTCAGTGGTTCTCTCCTTTGAAACTGATGTAATCTTTGTGACAGAATATGCTGAAACGCGTCAGTTATGGCTCTGCTTTGGAACTGCTGTACTTCTTGTGACAGACTGAAGAGCGATTTTATACTTACTCTCCTAAAAATCACTCTTTATTCTGTCACAAGGAGTACATCAGCTCCAAAACCGAGCCAAATTGACGCGTTTCAACCTGCAAAGGCCTTTATCCACTATGATTAAGGTCTTTGTGGGCTGAAACGCGTTAGTGGTGGCTCTGCTTTGAAACGGATGTAGTCTTTGTGACAGAATAAAGGCCTTTCCAGGCTGAAACGCGTCAGTCTAAAGAGCGCTTTCATATTTACTCACCTGGTTGCTGACTTTTACCCTACATTGGAGAAATGTGTGTGGACTGACCGGATTCCGATCGTTGTACGGCCAGCTTGAGGCGAGGATCAGATATGCCTCCAAAACCCGATGGGTTGGGTTTGGTGAACTCGGTCACAGCATGTTGGACGATTTCCACCAATGGGAGCATCGGGGGCTCCGGCACGGGAACGCCCCATTCACTGATTATGGGGGGTGCTAAAAACGCAGCTCAACCGGTACGTTTTTTATTGCCCCCCCCACACACAACCGTTAGTCGAAACGCGTCCTCACTATGTAATTTAATAGCCGTAGCTAAACCTCCGATCCGGAATCTTCTTTTGGAGAGACGGGTTTTAGAAGAAGAAGAAATCGATCGTCCCCCCCCCCCTCCCCCCATCCTCCCCCCTCCCCCCCATCCTCCCGTCCTCCCCCCGTCCTCCCGGGAAATTCTTGGTTCTCTTCTGTACAAAAAAAAAGAAATGTGGTTTTCATTTGAATTTTTGTCTTCAGGTTTCCAGAGAAAAAAAAAGACCAAAAAAGTTACACATTGTATAGAAAGTTGTATCAGCGTGACTTCCTCAGCCTGGAGGTATCACCGCCCCCCTCCTCCTCCTCCTCCTCATCCTCCTCCTCCTCATCCTCCTCCTCCTCATCATCCTCCTCCTCCTCCTCATCATCATCACCACCCCCCTCCTCCTCCTCCTTCTCATCATCATCATCCTCCTCCTCCTCCTCCTCCTCATCATCCTTCTCATCCTCCTCCTCCTCCTCCTCCTCATCATCATCATCCTCCTCCTCCTCCTCCTCCTCCTCCTCCTCATCATCATCCTCATCCTCATCCTCATCCTCCTCCTCATCCTCATCATCCTCCTCCTCATCATCATCATCATCCTCATCCTCCTCATCCTCCTCCTCCTCCTCATCCTCATCCTCATTATCCTCCTCCTCCTCCTCCTCCTTTTCCTCCTCCTCCTCCTCCTCCTCATCCTCCTCCTCCTCCTCATCATCCTCCTCCTCATCATCCTCCTCCTCATCATCCTCCTCATCCTCCTCCTCATCCTCCTCATCCTCCTCATCCTCCTCCTCATCCTCCTCCTCATCCTCCTCCTCATCCTCCTCCTCCTCCTCCTCCTCCTTTTTCCTCCTCATCCTCCTCCTCATCCTCCTCATCCTCCTCCTCATCCTCCTCATCCTCCTCATCCTCCTCATCCTCCTCCTCATCCTCCTCCTCATCCTCCTCATCCTCCTCCTCATCCTCCTCATCCTCCTCATCCTCCTCCTCCTCATTATCCTCCTCCTCCTCCTCATCCTCCTCCTCCTCCTCCTTTTCCTCCTCCTCCTCCTCCTCCTCCCCCTCATCCTCCTCCTCCTCCTCATCATCCTCCTCCTCATCATCCTCCTCCTCATCCTCCTCCTCATCCTCCTCCTCATCCTTCTCATCCTCCTCCTCATCCTCCTCCCCCTCCTCCTCCTTTTTCCTCCTCATCCTCCTCCTCATCCTCCTCATCCTCCTCCTCATCCTCCTCATCCTCCTCATCCTCCTCCTCATCCTCCTCCTCATCCTCCTCATCCTCCTCATCCTCCTCCTCATCCTCCTCATCCTCCTCATCCTCCTCCTCCTCATTATCCTCCTCCTCCTCCTCATCCTCCTCCTCCTCCTCCTTTTTCCTCCTCATCCTCCTCCTCATCCTCCTCATCCTCCTCCTCCTCATCCTCCTCCTCATCCTCATCCTCCTCATCCTCCTCATTATCCTCCTCATCCTCCTCATTATCCTCCTCCTCCTCATTATCCTCCTCATCCTCCTCCTCCTCATCCTCATCATCCTCCTCATCCTCCTCCTCCTCCTTATCCTCTTCATCATCCTCATCCTCCTCCTCCTCCTCCTCCTATTTCCTCCTCATCCTCCTCCTCATCCTCCTCCTCATCCTCCTCCTCCTCATCCTCCTCATTATCCTCCTCCTCCTCCTCATCCTCCTCCTCCTCATCATCATCCTCCTCCTCATCATCCTCCTCCTCATCCTCCTCCTCATCCTCCTCCTCATCCTCCTCATCCTCCTCCTCATCCTCCTCATCCTCCTCCTCATCCTCCTCCTCATCCTCCTCCTCCTCCTCCTCCTTTTTCCTCCTCATCCTCATCCTCCTCATCCTCCTCCTCATCCTCCTCATCCTCCTCATCCTCCTCCTCATCCTCCTCATCCTCCTCCTCCTCCTCATCCTCCTCCTCCTCCTCCTTTTTCCTCCTCATCCTCCTCCTCATCCTCCTCATCCTCCTCCTCCTCCTCATCCTCCTCATCCTCCTCCTCATCCTCATCCTCCTCATTATCCTCCTCATCCTCCTCATTATCCTCCTCCTCCTCATTATCCTCCTCATCCTCCTCCTCCTCATCATCCTCCTCATCCTCCTCCTCCTCCTTATCCTCTTCATCATCCTCATCCTCCTCCTCCTCCTCCTCCTCCTCCTCCTATTTCCTCCTCATCCTCATCCTCCTCATCCTCCTCCTCATCCTCCTCCTCATCCTCCTCCTCCTCATCCTCCTCCTCATCCTCCTCCTCCTCCTCATCCTCCTCATCCTCCTCCTCCTCCTCCTCCTCCTCATCCTCCTCCTCATCCTCCTCCTCATCCTCCTCCTCCTTCTCCTCCTCCTTTTTCCTCCTCATCCTCCTCCTCATCCTCCTCCTCCTCCTCATCCTCATTATCCTCCTCATCCTCCTCATTATCCTCCTCATCCTCCTCATTATCCTCCTCATTATCCTCCTCATCCTCCTCATCCTCCTCCTCATCCTCATCCTCATCATCCTCCTCCTCCTTATCCTCTTCATCATCCTCATCCTCCCCCTCCTCCTCCCCCTCCCCGGCGTGTGTCGTCACTCCCGGAGACCGTGATGTCACCCCCAATCTCTCGGATGATCACTGGAGACGGGGGGGGACGGGTGGACGGGTGGACGGGGGGGGGGAGGGATCCCGACACTTCCTGACAACCCAACATAAGAAAAAAAAAAGAAGAATAATTCTAAAACAGAAGAGTGAAGGGAAAAGCCGGCTCATCGCCTGCAGCTCGTCCTCCTCGCCGGTAACATGAGACTCCTCTCCTGCGTGTGGCTCCTCTGCTGGAGTCTCCCTGCCGGAGCCACATTCACCGCATCCCGGTACTACCCGCGCCAACTGCTACCCCTGTTACCTGCGGGCTCAGGGGCTCTCCGCCAATCAGGGGCGACCAGGTAAAGTCCCCATCCTTTTTAGGGCTCCTTCCCATCAGAAGGTTAGAAAATGAACTTTATATCTCTCTTAATGCGTTTTCTTTAAATTTTTTGCACGCTTTTAACGCGCAGCGATTTTGATGCAACAAATTAAAAACGTGAAAGAAAAAAATGCAGATTTAGTGGGCGTGGGGGGCTCACCGCCAATCCGGGGGGGGGGGGGGACCACCGGGTAGGTGCTCATTTACAGCTCATTCACATTGTTGGGTTAGAAAATGAACTTCTGTCTCTCTTAAATCGCATAATGCGTTTTGTTTTTTTTTGCACATTTTTAATGCATTGCGTTATGTTTTAGGGCTCATTCATATCTCTCTTAAATCAAATTCGAGTTTTTTTGCACGCTTTTAATGCGTTGCGTTTTGACACAAAAAATACAGGAGATTTAGTGGGCGCGGGGGGCTCGCCGCCAATCCGGGGGCGACCAGGTAGATACTTGTCATTTGGGGCTCATTAACAGGTAGGTGTTCAAATGAGGCTCATTCACATTGTTGGGTTAGAAAATGAACTTTTGTTTCTCTTAATCCGCACAATTGCGTTTTTTTGCACACTTTTAATGCATTGCATTTTGACGTAACAAATTAAAAACGTGCAAAAAATACTGGAGATTTAGCGAGCGCGGGGGGCTCACCGCCACTCAGGGGCGACCAGGTAGGTACTTGTAATTTGGGGCTCATTCACATCATTGGGTTAGAAAATGTAACTTTTGTTTCTCTTAAACCGCACAATTGCGTTTTTGTGCGCGCTTTTAATGCATTACGTTACATTTTAAAACAAATGTGCAAAAAATGCAGATGTAGCAGGCGCAGGAAAAAGGTTGGCCGCCAACCGGGGGCAACCAGGTAGGTGCTCATTTAGAGCTCATTCACATTATTGGGTAAGAAAATGAACTTCTGTCTCTCTTAAATCGCATAATGCGTTTTTTTTGCACGCTTTTAATGCGTTGCGTTTTGACACAAAAAATACAGGAGATTTAGTGGGCGCGGGGGGCTTACTGCCAATCCGGGGTGGACCAGGTAGGTGTTCATATGGGGCTCATTCACATTGTCAGGTTAGAAAATGAACTTTTGTTTCTCTTAAATCGCACAATTGCGTTTTTTGTGCGCGCTTTTAATGCATTGCGTTACATTTTAAAATAAATGTGCGTAAAATGCAGATTTAGGGGGCGCGAGGACTCACCACCAATCAGGGGGGGGCAGGTAGGTACTTGTCATTTGGGGCTCATTCATATCATTGGGTTAGAAAATTAACTTTTTTTCTCTTAAATCTGCGTTTTTTTTACCTTTTTAATGCATTGCGTTATATTTCAGAGCTCATTCATATCTCTCTTAAATCGCATAATGCGTTTTTTGTACGCTTTTAATGCGCATCGTTTTGACAGAACAAATCAAAAAACGTGCAAAAAAGGCAGAAGATTTAGTGGGCGCGGAGGGGGGGGGGGGGGTTCACCACCAATCAGGGGCGGGGGACGATCAGGTAGGTACTTGTCATTTGGGGCTCATTCGCATCATTGGGTTAGAAAATTTACTTCTGTCTCTCTTAAATCTCATAATTGCGTCTTTTTTGCACACTTTTAATTCGCAGCGTTTTGACACAACAAATTAAAAACGTGAAAAAAAAGGCAGAAGATTTAGTGGGCGGGGGGGGGTTCACTGCCAATCGGGGGGGCGATCAGGTAGGTACTTGTCATTTAGGGCTCATTCGCATCATTGGGGTAGAAAATTAACTTCTTTCTCTCTTAAATCGCATAATGCGTTTTTTTTTACATTTTTAATGCATTGCGTTATCTTTTAGAGCTCTTTCAGATCTCTCTTAAATCGCATAATGCGTTTTTTGCACGCTTTTATTGCGTTGCATTTTAACGCAACACATGAAAGTCATGCAAAAAATGCAGGAGATTTAGTGGGCGTAGGGGTCTCGCCGCAAATCAAAGGCGACCAGGTGTCAGATGTCAGCCAAGTCGCACCTGAAGTCACACTGACGTGCAGCTTTTGAAATCGTACGAGTTCAAGTGAGGCCGCACGATTCAATGTGAACCGGGCTTAGAGCCCAGGTGCGACTTCTCATGCGATTTGACAGGTCCAAATCTTGTGGCAAGTCGCACTCTATTGCCGGCAATGGAACTGTCTGAACTGGTGCGACGCCGACTTTGCGGTGCCGCGTCGATTTGAAAAAAGTAGTTCCTGCACTGTTTTTGGCGATTTCGGGTGCGACTTGCATAGACGTTTGTGCATGAAACCACACAGATGTCTGCCAAGTGGCACCTGAAGTCGCACTGATATGCGGCTTTGAAATCGTGCATCTCAATGTGAACCAGAGCTTAGAGTCCATTCACACTTGTGCGACTTCAAAATCGCGCATGAAGTCGCACAGATGTCTGTCAATCGCACCTGAAGTCGCACTGATTTCAAATATTTTATTTCAACCACCAAAGGCGAGTCCAGGTTCTCACAACAACCATATGTTACACTATAACGTGACAAATACATTGAGAAAATAAAACAATGATCCAAGTAGTAGTCAAATCATACATAGCAAACCAAATAAAAATAAGTCGCGCCTGAAGTCGCACTGATATGCGGCAAGTCGCACCCTATTGCCAGCAATGGAACTGTCCGAATTGGTGCGACGCCGACTTTGCGGTGCCGCACCGATTTGAAAAAAGTAGTTCCTGCAATATTTTTTGGTGATTTCGGGTGTGACTTGAATAGACATCTGTGCATGAAGCCGCAGATGTCTGCCAAGTCGCACCTGAAGTCGCACTGATATGCGGCTTTGAAATCGTGCAATTCAATGTGAACCAGAGCTTAGAGTCCACTCACACTTGTGTGACTTCAAAATCGTGCGACTTTACAGTGCGACTTTGTTGCGATTTTGGACGAGTGCGACTTTGGCTCTGACCAATGTGGATTGTTTGTGCTCTACAAAGTCGCACGCAAGTCACATGTATATCACGCAGGTGCCACTTTCGTGCAACTTTTGAGGGTTTACATTGAAGTCTATGGACTTCTAATGGCATGAAAGTCGGGTTAAAAACCACTTTAAAGTCGCTGCGTCTTTAAAGTCGCACAGATATGAACGGTACTCATTGGGAAACATGAGGTGGGACTTGTCGTGTGGCTTTGGGGTCCAAAGTCGCATGACAAGTGGCACGAGTGTGAATGGGGCCTTAAGCAAATTGCTAGACAGAGAAGCGGAAGTCTGAATGTTATAAGCCGGATAGAAAGATACAATTAGAAGCCGATACAATGTATCCGTTCCTCCCCCCCCCCCCCGGCTCACGATTGGATACGTTTGGAATGATTGACCTGCAGATGGCGGGGGGGGGGGGGGGGTTGTCTTCCCGGGAGGTTAGGTCGGGGTCTCTGGGTTCCGGAGGGAACGTGTTGGTATTTAGGTCCAGCGGTGATCTGCAGAGTCGCAGCGGCTCAATTAGTCGTCAGGAATACAAAAGCCCAGCGAGGTGCAGATTGTGCGACTCTCCTGGATGACGCAGGCGGTGTGCCCCCCCCCCCCCCCACTGAGCCCGCCGCGCTGCAGTCAGAGGCGTCGCACTTCAGCCCCATTACTTCTAATGAGTGAAAATGACGGCTCATTAAGTCGGTGAGCGGTAGATTGGACCCCCTGAGCCGCGTTCGGGGGGGGGGGGGACCGGTGTCACCGTTCTGCCTCAAACTGGAGTTAAACTTCCTCCAATCTCTAGGTCATCATCACAATTTATTTTCTTTTGTGAGGTTCTGCATCGCGAACAATACCTTGCGATAAAAGTTAGACGCATCCCGCCAATCTTTTGTGCTCCGCATTAACTTTTTTCCTTTGTTGTGGATGAAGTGGAGAAATTGCATTTTCTTGGGTGTCTGTGTCCCCATTGGGGTAATTCCTCTTACTTCCTGTCCCAGTGACTTTTCAAACTAGTCGCTCAAACTATGACCCCCCCACCTGTTTAGAGCCCCCCCCCAGAAAACGAAACTCAAGAATTCTGCAATGAACTATCGGATTTTTTTAATCAACAAAATCGAAAACATTCGGGAAATAATTCAACAGAAAAAAAACAACCAACCACACTCAGCCTAAGCAAGAAGAGGAAATCAATACAAACATTATACAATCGATTACATTTTCACTGATCCCGATCACCATCGACACCACCAACACCGACCATCACCGACACCACCAAAAACATCACCAGACGTCTCCGAGACAGCCAATCACCAAATGACATCATTTCTACAAAACTCCTGAAAGAATGTACCGACATCTTGGCACCCACCATTTGCCTGTGATTAGCGCTGTGCAGTGTGGGCTTCCTGGCAGGCTCTGGCATGTGGAATTTTGAACATGCCCAGCCCATCTTTAACATTAAATTGTGCTGGCCCTCCTGTACATCAGCCCCATAAAGTAACCAGCACTGGGTTCCAATGTGCTGCCGCCGCTGCCATGGAGACAGAGACCAGCGCTGTGAATAGCCGGGACAGGACAGCAACTCTGGTTGTTCCAGCACTGGTCCACACTGGGAACATTCCCCCCATCCACCTATAATGTGTAGATGGGGGAATTGGATCATTTCCTTTTTTTTTTCATTCAACCTAATAGTTGAATGAAAAAAAGTGATCAATGTATGGGCTGCCTAAGGCCCCTTTCACACTGGGGCGGGAGGTGCGCTGTGGGTATAGCGCCGCTATACCTTCGTTTTTACCGCGGTATGCGGCCGCTAGCGGGGTGAATTTAACCCCGCTATTGGCCGAAAAAGAGTTTAATACCGCCCGCAATGCGCCTCTGCAGAGGCACATTGCAGGCGGTATTACCGCGGTCTCCCATTGCTTTCAATGGGCAGCAGCGGTAAAGGAGCGGTGAACACACCGCTCCTTCACCGCTGTAAAGATGCGGCTAGCAGGACTTTTGGAGCGGTCCTGCTAGCGCACCGCTTCAGTGTGAAGGCCTTTGGGCTTTCACACTGAAGACTGCAGGGCACGATTTTTTCAGGCGGTATAGCAGCGCTATTATTAGCGCTAAACCGCCTGAAAAACGTGTCAGTGTGAAAGGGGCCTAAGAGCTAAGACCAGCCATAGACAGTTTAAATCTCAGCTGGTTCAGCAGGAACTGGCTGAGATTTGAACCATTATTGAGCAGATTCTCTTATGATTATCACTAGTGATTGCTATAGCCACTAGTGATAATCACTGTTTGTCGGGAGAATACAATTGCTGGGCAGGAGAGATATTCCCCTGTCACCACTGTCTGTGTTTATGGGGGAATTATGCAAGTTTCTTTCCTGCAATCTGTGGATGCAGGAAAGAAATTTGCACCGTATTTTATTACCTGCCTAACTGAAAGTGAAAGTAAATTGTGAAGGTCTTGAAAGAACAGGAGAGGGGGAGGGAGAAAGATGGGGGAGAGAAGGGATGGAGATAATGCAGTTCAGTGATTACAGTGTACTGCAGTCTGCAATGTACACACTTACCCACGGTCCAGGCTAGAATCTCAGGCATCATTCACACACAGCCAGGAATGCTGCTGATTTTCATATTTCCCGCCCACACATCCCCTCTCTTCAGATACAGCACGCCGGGATAGTGTGGGCGGGACTGGAAGGAGGAGGAGGAGCTGTATTCCTCCCTGCTCGTATGTGAGGAGAGTGAGGGGGGGGTGGCTGGACTCGCTGGGCTGTGAAAGAGTGTCATAGACTGACACTCGGCTCAGCTTGCAGTCACCATTCTCGGAATTTACAGGCTGGTTCTCCTGTCCTAAGGACGGGAGAAATCAGTCTGTTTTTTCAGTAACTGAGATGAAGGCTTGGGCCCCCCTCGCCCCCTCCCACAGTGCTCGTGGAGTCCTTCCTGCAACTGGCTCTTCTCCGTGCCAATGAGGATGCAGGGATGGTGCCAGCTGGCTCCTGATGATGCTTGATGATGGTGGTGTGGGACCCGACCTAGAGCAGAACCAAGCTATGGTGGAGAAGGTCGCAGACAGACCTGGTAGCACATCATTGGGGGTCAGCTTCAAGATTTCAAGAGGAGTTGCCAGCTCCTGATGGTGACAGCCGGCTCCCAATAGTGACAGCTGGCTCCCGATGATGCCTTATAATGGTGGTGTTGGAGTCTGTAGCAGGACCAAGCTATTGTAGAGAAGGTTGTAGGCAGAACCCAAGAGAAACTGCTGGCTCCTGATGGTGACAGCTATCTCCTGATGATGCCTGATGATGGTGGTGTGGGACCAAACTATTCTAGAGAAGGTTGCAGGCAGACCTGGCAGTACCTCATCGGGGGTCAGCTTCAAGAATCCAGATAAGATTGCCAGCTCCCATTGGTGACAGCTGGATCTAAATGGTGACAGCCAGCTCCAGATGACAACTCATAATGGTGGCATGGCAACCAGCCTGTAGCAGGACCATGCTATTGTAGAGAAAGTTGCCAGCAGAACTGGCAGCATGTCATCAGGGGTCAGCTTCAAGAATTCCCAAGAGAGTTAATCAGCTCCCAATGGTGACAGTTGGTTCCCAATAGCGACAGCTGGCTCCTGATGATGCCTGATGATGGTGGTGCGAGACCTGGCCTAGAGCAGGACCAAGCTATGGTAGAGAAGGTTGCAGACAGGCCTGGTAGCACACCATTGGGGGTCAGCTTCAAGAGTCTAGAGGAGATTTCCAACTCCCAATGATGATAGCCAGCTCCTGATGGCAAAAGCCAGTTCCCGATGATGCCTGATGATGGTGGCATGGGGCCTGGCCTGTCGTAGAACCAAGCCGGATTCGCTAGGCAGGTAAGTATGCTTTCTGAAGTAAACCCTGCATACCTGGTTAGAAGCAAATGGGGGCGTGGGTAGAGTTCTTTTTTACTTACCAATTATTTTAAACAGGGGGAGTCGAGCTTTAATGGCATTTGCCACATTTGCCAAACTACAAGCCCGGATTACATATCATAGTGCAGTGTGTAGGAACAGAAGTGAGAGTGCTGTCCCACCAAAGCAAGGGAAAAATTAGGCAGAACAACCACTTTCCCAGACCTTCTCCATCATTGTGGGAGATAAAATTGTATATCGACTTTGCCTTCAGGCATAACCACACCGAAGACTTCATGGACTTCCTCGCCTGATACGGATCTCAGGATGATAATCTCTACTTGGGAAGATTCCTCACTGGAGAGCAGAGGACAGGATGACAGGCTGGGGCACAGACAAGATGACTGCAAATGGAGAATTGACTTCTGGGTACATAATAGCAGCAGGAGCCACAGACAGCAATAATACAGCCCAGAACAAAATACAATTTCTAATCATCAGTGGAAATCCAACGTATTTCGGGGGTTGTAAAGGTCCCCCTTCATCAGGGCTGAATAAGAAGAAAATGATTAAATCTGGACTGGATGGTGGTATGAAGTGTGCTGGCCAATTTCGTTTTTTTGGTGTGTCACCGTTGGCCTTGCACCCTTCCTACTGCGTTTAAGGGTACAGTTTGCCATGGTTTTTTCTGGTGGTATTAAAAGGATGAGTAGTGGATCCCAACCCCATCGGGGGGGGGGGGGGGGGGGGGCTTTATGTCTCACTCTAGTTCGGGAACACTCAGAGATGCTCAGAGAAATTCAGTGACACTCTGAGACGATCGGAGATGCTCGGGAACACTTAAAGACACTTGGGAACACTCGGAGACACTCGGAAACGCTCGGAGACACTCGTAGACACTCTGAGATGCTCGGAGACGCTCGGAAACGCTTGGAGACACTCAGACGCTCTGAGATGGCTAGGAGATGCTCAGGAACACTCGGAGATGCTCGGAAATGCTCTGAGACACTCAAGAACACTCAGGTACACTCGGAGACACTCAGCGATGCTTGGAGACACTCGGGAATAATCGGAGATGCTCAGAGACGCTTGGGAACACTCGCAGATGCTCAAAGATGCTCAGGGACACTCTGAGATGCTCGGAGATGCTCGGGAACACTTAAAGACACTTGGGAACACTCGGAGACACTCAGAGACGCTCGGAAACGCTCGGAGACACTCGGAGACACTCTGAGACACTCTGAGATGCTCAGGAACACTCAGAGATGCTCGGAAATGCTCTGAGACACTCGGAGACGTTTAGAGACACTCAAGAACACTCGGAGACACTCAGCGATGCTTGGAGACACTCAGAGATGCTCGGAGACGCTCAGGAACACTCGGGAACACTCGGAGATGCTCAGAGACGCTCAGAGACACTCTGAGATGCTCGGAGATGCTCTGGAACACTTAAAGACACTCTAAGACACTCGGAGATGCTCGGAAACGCTCGGAGACACTCAGGAACACTCTGAGATGCTCGGAGACACTCAGGAACACTCGAAGATGCTCGGAGACGCTCAGAGACACTCAGGAACATTCAGAGACACTCGGGAACACTCAAGAGACTCAGAAACCACTCTGAGATGCTCGGAGACACTCGGTAACACTCAGAGACCGCTCTGAGATGCTCAGAGACTCTCAGAGGCACTTGGATACCCTCGGGAACGGAGTGTTTCCAAGCATCTCCTGCACCCCCACACCTCTGGCCAAATGCCATACTGCACACCCCAGACAAAGCTCGCAAAGCGAGTCAGGATTTTTGAATAAAAATAGCTTATATTGCGAAAACGCTTGTAAACCGCGTTACTCGCAATCTGAGGTTCCACTGTACTGAGCATAAAAAGAGGGTTAATGAATGGATACATTGCAAAGGGGTTACTCTCCATGCGTTGGGCTCTGCAGTGTCTAATTAGAGGATATGGTATTAATCACCGTCCCAGCGGGAGCGTCTCGATCTGACACTGAGCGCGGTTTATAATGCAGTTAATGAAGGAGAGTTGGACGCGGCGGAGAGGATGTCTTCAGTCAGCTGCCGTCTAATGTGAGGAATGTTTGGTACAGGATATTAGACACAAGTCCATGTTGTCTTCTCCTCTTAGCGAGCGCACAGCTGCGCCATTCCCCTGACACCAACCTCCAGCTTCCTCCACCCCCCCCCCTCCCCAGTAAGAGGCGCAGAAACGGGACACCGTGTCATCTCTCTATTACACAGAAGGACAGAAGACTCTGGGAATGAGCCGTGTAATGACCGTGTAACAAGAGGGGTCACAGGCCTATCAGCGCTGACAACTCCAAAGAGATAAAACTCACTCCAAAATGTAATCTGCTTCCCTGGCTCCTCCCTCTCCCCTCACACTTGTATTTTCCCCTCCCTGGCTCCTCCCTCTCCCCTCACACTTGTATTTTCCCTTCCCTGGCTCCTCCCTCACACTTGTATTTTCCCCTCCCTGGCTCCTCCCTCTCCCCTCACACTTGTATTTTCCCTTCCCTGGCTCCTCCCTCACACTTGTATTTTCCCCTCCCTGGCTCTTCCCTCTCCCCTCACACTTGTATTTTCCCTTCCCTGGCTCCTCCCTCTCCCCTCACACTTGTATTTTCCCTTCCCTGGCTCTTCCCTCTCCCCTCACACTTGTATTTTCCCCTCCCTGGCTCTTCCCTCTCCCCTCACACTTGTATTTTCCCTTCCCTGGCTCCTCCCTCTCCCCTCACACTTGTATTTTCCCTTCCCTGGCCCCTCCCTCTCCCCTCACACTTGTATTTTCCCTTCCCTGGCCCCTCCCTCTCCCCTCACACTTGTATTTTCCCCTCCCTGGCTCCTCCCTCTCCCCTTACACTTGTATTTTCCCTTCCCTGGCCCCTCCCTCTCCCCTCACACTTGTATTTTCCCTTCCCTGGCTCTTCCCTCTCCCCTCACACTTGTATTTTCCCTTCCCTGGCTCTTCCCTCTCCCCTCACACTTGTATTTTCCCTTCCCTGGCTCCTCCCTCTCCCCTCACACTTGTATTTTCCCCTCCCTGGCTCCTCCCTCTCCCCTCACACTTGTATTTTCCCTTCCCTGGCCCCTCCCTCTCCCCTCACACTTGTATTTTCCCTTCCCTGGCTCCTCCCTCTCCCCTCACACTTGTATTTTCCCTTCCCTGGCTCTTCCATCTCCCCTCACACTTGTATTTTCCCTTCCCTGGCTCCTCCCTCTCCCCTCACACTTGTATTTCCCTTCCCTGGCTCTTCCATCTCCCCTCACACTTGTATTTTCCCTTCCCTGGCTCTTCCCTCTCCCCTCACACTTGTATTTTCCCTTCCCTGGCTCTTCCCTCTCCCCTCACACTTGTATTTTCCCTTCCCTGGCTCTTCCCTCTCCCCTCACACTTGTATTTTCCCTTCCCTGGCTCCTCCCTCTCCCCTCACACTTGTATTTTCCCCTCCCTGGCCCCTCCCTCTCCCCTCACACTTCTATTTTCCCTTCCCTGGCTCCTCCCTCTCCCCTCTCACTTGTATTTTCCCTTCCCTGGCTCTTCCATCTCCCCTCACACTTGTATTTTCCCTTCCCTGGCTCCTCCCTCTCCCCTCACACTTGTATTTTCCCTTCCCTGGCTCTTCCATCTCCCCTCACACTTGTATTTTCCCCTCCCTGGCCCCTCCCTCTCCCCTCACACTTCTATTTTCCCTTCCCTGGCTCCTCCCTCTCCCCTCTCACTTGTATTTTCCCTTCCCTGGCTCTTCCATCTCCCCTCACACTTGTATTTTCCCTTCCCTGGCTCCTCCCTCTCCCCTCACACTTGTATTTTCCCTTCCCTGGCTCTTCCATCTCCCCTCACACTTGTATTTTCCCTTCCCTGGCTCTTCCCTCTCCCCTCACACTTGTATTTTCCCTTCCCTGGCTCTTCCCTCTCCCCTCACACTTGTATTTTCCCTTCCCTGGCTCTTCCCTCTCCCCTCACACTTGTATTTTCCCTTCCCTGGCTCTTCCCTCTCCCCTCACACTTGTATTTTCCCCTCCCTGGCCCCTCCCTCTCCCCCTCACACTTGTATTTTCCCCTCCCTGGCTCCTCCCTCTCCCCTCACACTTGTATTTTCCCTTCCCTGGCTCCTCCCTCTCCCCTCACACTTGTATTTTCCCTTCCCTGGCTCCTCCCTCTCCCCTCACACTTGTATTTTCCCTTCCCTGGCTCCTCCCTCTCCCCTCACACTTGTATTTTCCCTTCCCTGGCTCTTCCCTCTCCCCTCACACTTGCATTTTCCCCTCCCTGGCTCTTCCCTCTCCCCTCACACTTGTATTTTCCCTTCCCTGGCTCCTCCCTCTCCCCTCACACTTGTATTTTCCCTTCCCTGGCTCCTCCCTCTCCCCTCACACTTGTATTTTCCCCTCCCTGGCTCCTCCCTCTCCCCTCACACTTGTATTTTCCCTTCCCTGGCTCCTCCCTCACACTTGTATTTTCCCCTCCCTGGCTCTTCCCTCTCCCCTCACACTTGTATTTTCCCCTCCCTGGCTCCTCCCTCTCCCCTCACACTTGTATTTTCCCTTCCCTGGCTCTTCCCTCTCCCCTCACACTTGTATTTTCCCTTCCCTGGCCCCTCCCTCTCCCCTCACACTTGTATTTTCCCTTCCCTGGCTCCTCCCTCTCCCCTCACACTTGTATTTTCCCTTCCCTGGCTCTTCCCTCTCCCCTCACACTTGTATTTTCCCTTCCCTGGCTCTTCCCTCTCCCCTCACACTTGTATTTTCCCTTCCCTGGCTCCTCCCTCTCCCCTCACACTTGTATTTTCCCTTCCCTGGCTTCTCCCTCTCCCCTCACACTTGTATTTTCCCTTCCCTGGCTCCTCCCTCTCCCCTCACACTTGTATTTTCCCCTCCCTGGCTCCTCCCTCTCCCCTCACACTTGTATTTTCCCTTCCCTGGCTCCTCCCTCACACTTGTATTTTCCCCTCCCTGGCTCTTCCCTCTCCCCTCACACTTGTATTTTCCCCTCCCTGGCTCCTCCCTCTCCCCTCACACTTGTATTTTCCCTTCCCTGGCTCTTCCCTCTCCCCTCACACTTGTATTTTCCCTTCCCTGGCCCCTCCCTCTCCCCTCACACTTGTATTTTCCCTTCCCTGGCTCCTCCCTCTCCCCTCACACTTGTATTTTCCCTTCCCTGGCTCTTCCCTCTCCCCTCACACTTGTATTTTCCCTTCCCTTGCCACTCCCTCCCCCCTCACACTTGTATTTTTCCTTCCCTGGCTCCTCCCTCTCCCCTCACACTTGTATTTTCCCTTCCCTGGCTCTTCCCTCTCCCCTCACACTTGTATTTTCCCTTCCCTGGCTCCTCCCTCTCCCCTCACACTTGTATTTTCCCTTCCCTGGCTTCTCCCTCTCCCCTCACACTTGTATTTTCCCCTCCCTGGCTCCTCCCTCTCCCCTCACACTTGTATTTTCCCTTCCCTAGCCCCTCCCTCTCCCCTCACACTTGTATTTTCCCTTCCCTGGCTCTTCCCTCTCCCCTCACACTTGTATTTTCCCCTCCCTGGCTCCTCCCTCTCCCCTCACACTTGTATTTTCCCTTCCCTGGCTCCTCCCTCACACTTGTATTTTCCCCTCCCTGGCTCTTCCCTCTCCCCTCACACTTGTATTTTCCCTTCCCTGGCTCCTCCCTCTCCCCTCACACTTGTATTTTCCCTTCCCTGGCTCTTCCCTCTCCCCTCACACTTGTATTTTCCCCTCCCTGGCTCTTCCCTCTCCCCTCACACTTGTATTTTCCCTTCCCTGGCTCCTCCCTCTCCCCTCACACTTGTATTTTCCCTTCCCTGGCCCCTCCCTCTCCCCTCACACTTGTATTTTCCCTTCCCTGGCCCCTCCCTCTCCCCTCACACTTGTATTTTCCCCTCCCTGGCTCTTCCCTCTCCCCTCACACTTGTATTTTCCCCTCCCTGGCTCCTCCCTCTCCCCTCACACTTGTATTTTCCCTTCCCTGGCTCTTCCCTCTCCCCTCACACTTGTATTTTCCCTTCCCTGGCCCCTCCCTCTCCCCTCACACTTGTATTTTCCCTTCCCTGGCTCCTCCCTCTCCCCTCACACTTGTATTTTCCCTTCCCTGGCTCTTCCCTCTCCCCTCACACTTGTATTTTCCCTTCCCTTGCCACTCCCTCCCCCCTCACACTTGTATTTTTCCTTCCCTGGCTCCTCCCTCTCCCCTCACACTTGTATTTTCCCTTCCCTGGCTCTTCCCTCTCCCCTCACACTTGTATTTTCCCTTCCCTGGCTCCTCCCTCTCCCCTCACACTTGTATTTTCCCTTCCCTGGCTTCTCCCTCTCCCCTCACACTTGTATTTTCCCCTCCCTGGCTCCTCCCTCTCCCCTCACACTTGTATTTTCCCTTCCCTAGCCCCTCCCTCTCCCCTCACACTTGTATTTTCCCTTCCCTGGCTCTTCCCTCTCCCCTCACACTTGTATTTTCCCCTCCCTGGCTCCTCCCTCTCCCCTCACACTTGTATTTTCCCTTCCCTGGCTCCTCCCTCACACTTGTATTTTCCCCTCCCTGGCTCTTCCCTCTCCCCTCACACTTGTATTTTCCCTTCCCTGGCTCCTCCCTCTCCCCTCACACTTGTATTTTCCCTTCCCTGGCTCTTCCCTCTCCCCTCACACTTGTATTTTCCCCTCCCTGGCTCTTCCCTCTCCCCTCACACTTGTATTTTCCCTTCCCTGGCTCCTCCCTCTCCCCTCACACTTGTATTTTCCCTTCCCTGGCCCCTCCCTCTCCCCTCACACTTGTATTTTCCCTTCCCTGGCCCCTCTCTCTCCCCACACACTTGTATTTTCCCCTCCCTGGCTCCTCCCTCTCCCCTTACACTTGTATTTTCCCTTCCCTGGCCCCTCCCTCTCCCCTCACACTTGTATTTTCCCTTCCCTGGCTCTTCCCTCTCCCCTCACACTTGTATTTTCCCTTCCCTGGCTCTTCCCTCTCCCCTCACACTTGTATTTTCCCTTCCCTGGCTCCTCCCTCTCCCCTCACACTTGTATTTTCCCCTCCCTGGCTCCTCCCTCTCCCCTCACACTTGTATTTTCCCTTCCCTGGCCCCTCCCTCTCCCCTCACACTTGTATTTTCCCTTCCCTGGCTCCTCCCTCTCCCCTCACACTTGTATTTTCCCTTCCCTGGCTCTTCCATCTCCCCTCAAACTTGTATTTTCCCTTCCCTGGCTCCTCCCTCTCCCCTCACACTTGTATTTTCCCTTCCCTGGCTCTTCCATCTCCCCTCACACTTGTATTTTCCCTTCCCTGGCTCTTCCCTCTCCCCTCACACTTGTATTTTCCCTTCCCTGGCTCTTCCCTCTCCCCTCACACTTGTATTTTCCCTTCCCTGGCCCTTCCCTCTCCCCTCACACTTGTATTTTCCCTTCCCTGGCTCCTCCCTCTCCCCTCACACTTGTATTTTCCCCTCCCTGGCCCCTCCCTCTCCCCTCACACTTCTATTTTCCCTTCCCTGGCTCCTCCCTCTCCCCTCTCACTTGTATTTTCCCTTCCCTGGCTCCTCCCTCTCCCCTCACACTTGTATTTTCCCTTCCCTGGCTCTTCCATCTCCCCTCACACTTGTATTTTCCCCTCCCTGGCCCCTCCCTCTCCCCTCACACTTCTATTTTCCCTTCCCTGGCTCCTCCCTCTCCCCTCTCACTTGTATTTTCCCTTCCCTGGCTCTTCCATCTCCCCTCACACTTGTATTTTCCCTTCCCTGGCTCCTCCCTCTCCCCTCACACTTGTATTTTCCCTTCCCTGGCTCTTCCATCTCCCCTCACACTTGTATTTTCCCTTCCCTGGCTCTTCCATCTCCCCTCACACTTGTATTTTCCCTTCCCGGGCTCTTCCCTCTCCCCTCACACTTGTATTTTCCCCTCCCTGGCTCCTCCCTCTCCCCTCACACTTGTATTTTCCCTTCCCTGGCTCCTCCCTCTCCCCTCACACTTGTATTTTCCCTTCCCTGGCTCCTCCCTCTCCCCTCACACTTGTATTTTCCCTTCCCTGGCTCCTCCCTCTCCCCTCACACTTGTATTTTCCCTTCCCTGGCTCTTCCCTCTCCCCTCACACTTGTATTTTCCCCTCCCTGGCTCTTCCCTCTCCCCTCACACTTGTATTTTCCCTTCCCTGGCTCCTCCCTCTCCCCTCACACTTGTATTTTCCCTTCCCTGGCTCCTCCCTCTCCCCTCACACTTGTATTTTCCCCTCCCTGGCTCCTCCCTCTCCCCTCACACTTGTATTTTCCCTTCCCTGGCTCCTCCCTCACACTTGTATTTTCCCCTCCCTGGCTCTTCCCTCTCCCCTCACACTTGTATTTTCCCCTCCCTGGCTCCTCCCTCTCCCCTCACACTTGTATTTTCCCTTCCCTGGCTCTTCCCTCCCCCCTCACACTTGTATTTTCCCTTCCCTGGCCCCTCCCTCTCCCCTCACACTTGTATTTTCCCTTCCCTGGCTCCTCCCTCTCCCCTCACACTTGTATTTTCCCTTCCCTGGCTCTTCCCTCTCCCCTCACACTTGTATTTTCCCTTCCCTTGCCCCTCCCTCTCCCCTCACACTTGTATTTTTCCTTCCCTGGCTCCTCCCTCTCCCCTCACACTTGTATTTTCCCTTCCCTGGCTCTTCCCTCTCCCCTCACACTTGTATTTTCCCTTCCCTGGCTCCTCCCTCTCCCCTCACACTTGTATTTTCCCTTCCCTGGCTTCTCCCTCTCCCCTCACACTTGTATTTTCCCCTCCCTGGCTCCTCCCTCTCCCCTCACACTTGTATTTTCCCTTCCCTGGCCCCTCCCTCTCCCCTCACACTTGTATTTTCCCTTCCCTGGCTCCTCCCTCTCCCCTCACACTTGTATTTTCCCTTCCCTGGCTCTTCCCTCTCCCCTCACACTTGTATTTTCCCTTCCCTGGCTCTTCCCTCTCCCCTCACACTTGTATTTTCCCTTCCCTGGCTCTTCCCTCTCCCCTCACACTTGTATTTTCCCTTCCCTGGCTCTTCCCTCTCCCCTCACACTTGTATTTTCCCTTCCCTGGCTCTTCCCTCTCCCCTCACACTTGTATTTTCCCCTCCCTGGCTCTTCCCTCTCCCCTCACACTTGTATTTTCCCTTCCCTGGCTCCTCCCTCTCCCCTCACACTTGTATTTTCCCTTCCCTGGCTCCTCCCTCTCCCCTCACACTCGTATTTTTCCCTCCCTGGCTCCTCCCTCTCCCCTCACACTTGTATTTTCCCTTCCCTGGCTCCTCCCTCACACTTGTATTTTCCCCTCCCTGGCTCCTCCCTCTCCCCTCACACTTGTATTTTCCCTTCCCTGGCTTCTCCCTCTCCCCTCACACTTGTATTTTCCCCTCCCTGGCTCCTCCCTCTCCCCTCACACTTGTATTTTCCCCTCCCTGGCTCCTCCCTCTCCCCTCACACTTGTATTTTCCCTTCCCTGGCTCTTCCCTCTCCCCTCACACTTGTATTTTCCCTTCCCTGGCCCCTCCCTCTCCCCTCACACTTGTATTTTCCCTTCCCTGGCTCCTCCCTCTCCCCTCACACTTGTATTTTCCCTTCCCTGGCTCTTCCCTCTCCCCTCACACTTGTATTTTCCCTTCCCTTGCCCCTCCCTCTCCCCTCACACTTGTATTTTCCCTTCCCTGGCTCCTCCCTCTCCCCTCACACTTGTATTTTCCCTTCCCTGGCTCTTCCCTCTCCCCTCACACTTGTATTTTCCCTTCCCTGGCTCCTCCCTCTCCCCTCACACTTGTATTTTCCCTTCCCTGGCTCCTCCCTCTCCCCTCACACTTGTATTTTCCCTTCCCTGGCTCCTCCCTCTCCCCTCACACTTGTATTTTCCCCTCCCTGACTCCTCCCTCTCCCCTCACACTTGTATTTCCCCTCCCTGGCTCCTCCCTCTCCCCTCACACTTGTATTTTCCCTTCCCTGGCTCCTCCCTCTCCCCTCACACTTGTATTTTCCCCTCCCTGGCTGCTCCCTCTCCCCTCACACTTGCATTTTCCCTTCCCTGGCTCCTCCCTCTCCCCTCACACTTGTATTTTCCCCTCCCTGGCTCCTCCCTCTCCCCTCACACTTGTATTTCCCCTCCCTGGCTCCTCCCTCTCCCCTCACACTTGTATTTTCCCTTCCCTGGCTCCTCCCTCTCCCCTCACACTTGTATTTTCCCCTCCCTGGCTCCTCCCTCTCCCCTCACACTTGCATTTTCCCTTCCCTGGCTCCTCCCTCTCCCCTCACACTTGTATTTTCCCCTCCCTGGCTCCTCCCTCTCCCCTCACACGTGTATTTTCCCTTCCCTGGCTCCTCCCTCTCCCCTCACACTTGTATTTTCCCTTCCCTGGCTCTTCCCTCTCCCCTCACACTTGTATTTTCCCTTCCCTGGCTCCTCCCTCTCCCCTCACACTTGTATTTTCCCCTCCCTGGCTCCTCCCTCTCCCCTCACACTTGTATTTTCCCCTCCCTGGCACCTCCCTCTCCCCTCACACTTGTATTTTCCCCTCCCTGGCTCCTCCCTCTCCCCTCACACTTGCATTTTCCCCTCCCTGGCTCCTCCCTCTCCCCTCACACTTGCATTTTCCCCTCCCTGGCTCCTCCCTCTCCCCTCACACTTGTATTTTCCCTTCCCTGGCTCCTCCCTCTCCCCTCAAACTTGTATTTTCCCTTCCCTGGCTCCTCCCTCTCCCCTCACACTTGTATTTTCCCTTCCCTGGCTCCTCCCTCTCCCCTCACACTTGTATTTTCCCTTCCCTGGCTCCTCCCTCTCCCCTCACACTTGTATTTTCCCCTCCCTGGCTCCTCCCTCTCCCCTCACACTTGTATTTTCCCTTCCCTGGCTCCTCCCTCTCCCCTCATCAGAATACTAATTACAGCTTTAAATAAACTTTTAAATTTTCCTAACTTTATTTTAGACTCAATGACATCACTGGGTCTCTGTGCTCCTCTATGCAATGCAGGCAGACCATGGCTGGTGGGAGGGGCCAGCAGGGGTGATGTACACAGTTTCCTGAAAACATCACAGCTCCCCGACCTCTGTACATTTCTTGAGCCCCTCAGCCCGGATGCAAGCAGTCAGCTGGCTCTGGGGAGGAGTTATGCAAATATCAGAATACCTTGATGGGGGAGTATCAGTCTGGGGGAGTGGGCTGTATTTACATACAGACCACCCTAGATAATGCCTCCATGATGGAAGGCACTGAAATCCAATGAATGAAAGGGGCGGGTCAGGGACAGTCAGGGTGGGGAGGAAAGTGCTAGATGATACTGGACGTCTTCTGGTCAGGAAATGAGGTGGGCTGGAGGTCAGATTGAAAAAGGACCTGGGACCTGGACTATTCAGGGCAAAGTGACAGGGTCTCTTTGTAGCCCACTCCTTGGCCCAGTTACACTCATCTACCCAGTTCATTACAGGATGTTGAAGTTTGTGAGAAGGAGCCTCATTGGCTGGTGTTCGGGGGGGGGGGGCTGGGGTGGAGCACAAGTTCAACTTGAATACTTGCAGTACCTGGGGAGCGGAGATGCGGCACCTTTTCAATACACAGGCCACCAGAAAGGAAAGTATTGACAGGCTTCTTTTATTAATGGGCAATTCTGGAAAAGTGACCCTGTGGCGGCAGGCTCAGTCTAAATTGACCCAATCACTTTGCCCTGAATGGACAGGATGACAGGGTCTCTTTAGGAGGTGCATGAAAAAAAGGGAGAAAAGCCGGTGCCATGGAAAACAACATTTTATTATAGCATTTGAACAACAGTTAAAAAACAACGCGTTTCGGCCATGAGGCCTTAATCATGGCTGATTGAGCCATGATTAAGGCCTCATGGCCGAAACACGTTGGATTTTTTTTAACTGTTGTTCACATGCTATAATAAAACAATGTTTTTGCCAAATTCCATGGCACCGGCCTTCCCCCCCTTTTTTGCATGGATTACATGGAGATTTGCAGAGATTTCCCAGGAGTGCCGAGTTCTTGAGGCTCACCAGGCATTACCCAGGAGGTAGTAGCTCAGATGCACCTGTTTCAGTTCTCTTTAGGAGGTCAGTTCACCCAAAACTGTTGTGAGTTGAATCAGAACGTCACTCATGTTCTTAGAATATTGTTTAGGCAATTGTCTCCTCAGGTCGAATGTTCTTAGGCTGTTTTCTCCTCAGGTCGAATGTTCTTAGGCTATTTTCTCCTCAGGTCGAATGTTCTTAGGCTATTTTCTCCTCCGGTCGAATGTTCTTAGGCTATTTTCTCCTCAGGTCGAATGTTCTTAAGCTGTTTTCTCCTCAGGTCGAATGTTCTTGGGCTGTTTTCTCCTCAGGTCGAATGTTCTTAGGCTATTGTTTTCAGTTGTTTTTGGTTGAATGCTGTTATTCTGTTTTGCTATTTTTATTTTAGTCAAATGTTTTAATGCTATTGTTTTAGGCTATCTTTGGTTGAATGCATTTAGGCTATTGTTCTGGGCTATTTTTGCTTCTGGTCAAATGTTAATTGCTGTATTGTTTTAGGTTTTTTATTTTTATTTTCTCTTCATGTGGAATGTTATTAGGCTATTGGTTTGGGCTATTTTCTATTGAATGTTGTTGGGTTAAACTAAAATAATACAGCAAAGAACATTTGACCAGAAGAGAAAATAACCTAAAACAATAGTTTTAGATTATTTTCTCTTCTGGTCAAATGTCCTTTGCTGTATTATTTTAGTTTTTTTTTCTCTTCTAGTTGAATGTTCTTAGGATATTGTTTGGTTGAATGTTGTTATGCTGCTGTTCTAGGCTATCTTTGGTCTAACGTTACTTAGGCTGGCGTTTCAGGCTACTTTTGGTCACATGTTCTTAGTCTATAGTTTTAGGTTATTTACTATCAAATGTTATTAGGCTATTTTTACTTCATGCGGAATGTTCTTATAGTATTTATTTTTTTGGTTGAATGTTAAGGTGGTGTTTTAGGTTATTTTCTCTTCTGGTCAAATGTTCTTTGCTGTATAGTTTTATTTATTTTTTCTCTCCTAGTTGAAGTTCCTGGGCTATTGTTTTGGGCTATTTTCTGTTGAATTTTTTTACACTGTTCTTTTAGGTTATTTTCTCTACTGGTCAAATGTTTTTTTTGCTATATTGTTTTAGTTTTTTTCTCTCCTAGTTGAATGCTTTTGGTAAATTTTTTAGGGCTATTTTCTCTTGTAGTGGAATGTTACTAGGCTATGGTTTGGGCTATTTTCTGTTGAATCTTTTTATGCTATTGGTTTGGGCTATTATTTTAGGCTATTTTCTCTTCCGGTCAAATTTTTTTTGCTGTATTGTTTTAGGCTATTTTCTCTTCTAGTGGAATTTTATTAGGCTATGGGTTTCTGTTAAATTTTGTTAGGCTATTATTTTAGGCTTTTTTACCTCCTAGTCAAATGTTCCTGGGCTATTATTTTAGGTTAGTTTATCTTCTAGTTGAATGTTAGGCTGATGTTTTGGGCTGTTTCACCTTAAATGTTGTTAGTTTATTCTTTTAGATTATTTTCTATTCTAGTCAAATATTTTTTGCTGTATTATTTTAGGCTCTTTTCCCTCCTAGTCAAATGTTCTTGGGCTCTTGTTTTGCCTATTTTCTCTTCTAGTTGAATGTTACTAGGCTATTGTTTTGGGCTATTTTCCCTTACATGTTGTTAGACTATCGTTTTAGGCTATCTTCTCTTCTGGTCAAATGTTCTTTGCTGTATTGTTTTAGGCTTTTTTCCATTCTAGTCGAAAGTTCTTGGGCTAGTAGAATGTTATTAGGCTATTGTTTTGTGCTATTTTCCCTTAAATGTTGTTAGTTTTTTTTCTTTTAGGTTTTTTTCTCTTTTAGTCAAATGTCTTTTTGCTGTATTATTTAGGTTCCTTTCCTTCCTAGTTGAATGTTTTTTTTGCGGTATTATTTAGGTTCTTTTCCTTCCTAGTCAAATTTTCTTGGGCTGTTGTTTTAGGCTATCTTCTCTTCTAGTTGAATTTTACTAGGCTATTGTTTTGTGCTATTTTCCCTTAAATGTTGTTTAGTTTTTTTCTTTTAGGTTATTTTCTCTTTTAGTCAAATGTCTTTTTGCTGTATTATTTAGGTTCCTTTCCTTCCTAGTCAAATGTCTTTGGGCTATTGTTTTAGGCTATCTTCTCTTCTAGTTGAATGTTACTAGGCTATTGTTTTGGGCTATTTTCCATGAAATCTTGTAAATCCATGTTGTTTTAGGCCATTTTCTCTACTGGTTGAATGTTTGGCCCTTTAAGGGGTTCAGAATGCCAGGAGGCGGGGGGAGGGGTGGGGCTTATGGTCATGGGAGCTTTCTGTTAGCCGCCGGTTACCTGTACTGGGTGCGTGCAGGGCGCGTGGTCTCGGCACTGCTCTATTGGTGCTATTGCACACAAATATGCGGCTGCTCAGTGCCAAAAGGTTAAGCTTTTTTCTCTTAGGAATGTTCTTACAGTAATAGGGAAAGGTTACATTCAGCCTGTGAAAGACCACCTAAAACTGATATGTAGGTATGGTGATCTTTACAGTTTGGACCATGTGTTTTTTGCAAGCATGAACACACACGCATTAGCAAGACGTCTTGGGGGGGCTTTAGGAACCAATGGCACCACTGTGCGTCTGCAAAAGGGCTGGTGCTTTTGTGCGTTGCGGGAAAGCGTGCGATTTTGTGCATGTTTCCATAACACACAAGTTAGTATTGCTGTGCAGGGCAATGCAAGAGATTGACATCCAGCCAAACTCAGGTAGGTACCCTATTGCATTTAAAAAAAAAATGTGTTTAACGATTGTCCCTGAACACATGTTTGGAATAAGCGGCGTTTGTTTTATCTGTGTGGAGTTTAGCGTTAAAGCCCAGATAATTCCGTCGTTCGCAGGGCCCCCGGCGGTCTGCTGTGTATTTATTGACACACGTATTCCTCGCCACAGGAAGACCGTGCGAAGCTAAACATGTAATCAATGGGGCTTTCCATTCTGCGAATTCAGCCATTCAACATTTCCAAACATGTTATAAATTGTTTAATGAACGTGTTTTTCCAAAACCGAATTCCTCTCTAATTAAACTCACCCTTGTTTTGTTTTCAGTCTGCAAATATTTTCCGTGTTCCACGTGATCTCAAGTTTTTTTATTTTTTTTATTTGCACCATCAGCTCATTGTTATAGGAAGACAGGCGTTTCGCTACATGTTGCAGAATGCCAAGCTTTGTTTAGAGATCTTCTGCTTTACATGGAAGGAGCTCCTTGGCCAGAGAATACTACATGGCTGCTTTGAAGGCCTCGGAAAGCCGTACTGGCCTCTGGCATCTCTGCATACCTCCGGGATTAGTGAGAGGGGATGAAGGACACCTTTCACAGCACAATGTTTAGCAGAAAGACATGTCCTTACCTCAGTCTTTCTCAATCTATTTACTTTTTTTAAAATTTTCAGGGAACCCTAATTAACATCAATTTATTGGGGTTCAATGACAGAAATTCCCTAAACATTGATGGTCAGTGAGAAGAATGCCCATTACATTGGTGGCCAGTGAGAAGAATGCCCATTACATTGGTGGCCAGTGGGATTAATGCCCCTTATGCCGCGTACACACGATCGGTTTTACTGATGAAAACAGTCCGATGGACTTTTCTCATCGGACAAACCGAGCGTGTATGGGCCCCAACATGTTTTAAATTTATCCGATGGGAAAAAAAACGATAGCAAAATCCGATCGTCTGTGTGGAACTCCATCGGAGAAAAAACCCACGCATGCTCAGAATTCAAGTCGACGCATGCTCAGAAGCATTGAACTTCATTTTTCTCGGCTTGTCGGAGTGTTTTACGTCACGGCGTTTGGGGCGGTCGGATTTTCGACTGATGGTGTGTAGGCAAGACTGATAGAATTCAGCTTCATCGGATTTCCGATGGAAAAATCCATCGGATTAGAATCCATAGGAAATCCGATCGTGTGTACAGGGCTTTACACTGGTAGCCAGTAGAAAGAATGTTCCTTATATTGGTGGTTGGAGGGAAGAATGCCCCTTATATTGGTGATCAATGAGAAACATGCCCTTTACATTGGTGATCAGTGGGGAAGAATGCTCCCGAGTCCTTATACAGTATCTCACAAAAGTAAGTACACCCCTCACATTTGTGTAAATATTTTCTTCTATCCTTTCTATCCTTTCATGTGACAACACTGAAGAAATGACACTTTGCTACAATGTAAAGTAGTGAGTGTACAGCTTGTATAACATTGTCAATTTGCTGTCCCCTCAAAATAACTCAACACACAGCCATTAAAGTGGTTGTAAACCCAACCACACAACTTGCACCTACAGGTAAGCCTAGATTTAGGCTTTCCTGTAGGTGCAAGAAATATCTCCTTAACCTACACGGTTAAGGAGATATTTGCTGTAAAGCACAGCACCGTTGACATCACGCGCATGCGCACTAGCGAGCCGGCATCATTGCCGGTTTTCTGAATGGATCTTGCCGGCCCGAGCACGCATGCGCATGACATCATCGCCGCTCTGGGCCAATCACAGCGCCGGAGCGGCGATAACAGGAAGAAGATCGTCGGAGACATGGCGGCGGCGGGGAAGGCAAGGAGGAGAACTTCGGGGGCTTCTATCTCAGATAAGTCGATCATAATGAGCTAGTATGCTATGCATACTAGCTTATTATGACATTCTCTTGCAGGGTTCATTTAAAAAAAAAAAAAATGAATGAGGGTTTACTTCCTCTTTAATGTCTAAACCGCTGGCAGCAAAAGTGAGTACACCCTAAGTGAAAATGTCCACATTGGGCACAATTAGCCATTTTCCCTCCCTTCCTGACTCGTTAGTGTTACAAGGTCTCAGGTGTGAATGGGGAGCAGGTGTGTTAAATTTGGTTTTATCGCTCTCACTCGCTCATACTGGTCACTGGAAGTTCAACATGGCACCTCATGGCAAAGAACTCTCTGAGGATCGGAAAAAAAGAACTGTTGCTCTACATAAAGATGGCCTAGGCTATAAGAAGATTGCCAAGACCCTGAAACTGAGCTGCAGCATGGTGGCCAAGACCAAAAAGATACCATGGTGGCCAAGATACAAAAGTGTATTTTGGGATGGAGGCATTGAACCACTGTGATTTGGGATTTTTCTGCATTCGAAGTTACAACACTCGCTATAACTATTTTAGGTCAGTGACTTGGAAAGTAACAAAGTTGATAGATCACTCCTGGCAGGTGATGTCACGAGGTGACCCTTCCCCTTCGCTATTTTTAAGAACTGTCAGACAGAGGAGCAGGTAGTCGGCGGGAGCCTTCGTCAGGGCCAGAGTTTTTTTTTTTCTCTTCTTTTTCGTGTCCGGTGGTGCGGCGGGCGTTGTGATTGACATTGGATTTACATCAGGGACATTTTATTTATTTTTTTAACAAAGGAATTGTCAAAAACTGTGTGTTTTTTGATTTCTTTTTGACACCTTTTTTGGTGAATGAGTAGGGGTACAATGTACCCCACACTCATTCACATAGGAGGGGCCGGGATCTGCCCCCCCGTGTTAAAGGGGGCTTACAGATTTCTGATAAGCCCCCCGCCTGCAGACCCCCACAACCCTGGAACCTTGTCCCTATCAACATGGGGACAACGTGCTTTGGGGCGGGGGGCAGAGCCCTCCCGCCCCAAAGCACCCCCCCCACGTTCAGGGCATGTGGCCTGGTGTGGTTCAAGAGGGGGGCACTCGTTCATCCCCTCCCTTTCCTGACCTGCTGGGCTGCATGCTTGGATAAGGGTCTGGTATGCATGGGGCGGACCCCATGCTATTTTTTTTTTCATAATTTTAAATTGCTGGCATGTTATACATTCAGCTGTCAGCGGGGAACCCCTGATGGGTCATCCGTTGTTAAGGACGCGACTGCCAGCTTCCTGGCCCGCTCCTCAGCAACCAGCTCAATGCAACAAATTACCACTAGTGATGAGCCGAACACCCCCGGGTTCGGTTCGCACCAGAACCCGCGAACGGACCGAAAGTTCGCACGAACATTAGAACCCTATTAAATACAATGGATGCGAACGTTCGGATTCTAAAGTGCTAATTATAACGACTATTATCCATGTTATTGTCCGAAACAGAGTTTGGGAACCCGGGTTCTGCACCAGGGGACATGTATCAATGCAAAAAGAAGTTTTAAAAACGGACGTTTTCCCGGGAGCAGTCATTTTAATGATGCATAAAGTGAAAAAAAAAAAGTCAAATATTCCTTTAAATACCTGGGGGGTATCTATAGTATGCCTGTGAAGTGCCACGTGTTTCCCGTGTTTAGAACTGTCCCTGCACAAAATAACATTTCTAAAGGAAAAAAAGCCATTTAAAACTGCTTGCGGCTTTAATGTAATGTCTGGTCCCGGTAATATGGATGAAAATCTTTAGGAAAAATGGCATAGCTACCCCATGACCCCCCCCCCCCCTACCCCAGCCCATTACCAGCCCCTTTGGGTCTTGTATGGATATTAAGGGGAACCCCGCACATAAAATAAAAAAGGCCCTATATACTCTGAACAGCCGTATACAGGCGGTGCATACAAGACAGGGACTGTAGGTTTGTTCTTATGTAGAATCTGTTTGTAATTTTGAACAGCTGCATTGTTTAAGTGTAGCTCCAGCCAAATTCCTTTTTTTTAGCTTTTTGGAAAACATAGGGAACGGTTATCACCCCTGTCACATTTTTTTTGCTGTCTGTGCCCCTGTTCAGAACATTTCACCTCACTTTGCGTCCCAATGACAACTGTTTTTGAAATGTGGTGTTTTTATTGAAACAAGGATTGTTGATAAAGCATCAGTAGAGAGGAGACACCTTTCTCCCATATTAATTCTTACAGGAGAGAATTTTCCTTCCAAGGGGTAGATTTCCTCTCACTTCCTGTTGTCTTCTTCCGTTTGCAAGTAGTAGTAGTTTGTAAGTTGGATGTTTGAAAGTAGGGACCTGCCGTATATACTCTGCAGAAATTGGCCCCTTAGGTGTTGGTGTTGGAACAACACTGAAAACACTCATGCCGCGTACACACGATCATTTTTCCCGTCGGGAAAAATGACATTTTTTCCTTTGGACGAGAAAAACGATCGTCTGTGGGCTTTTTGCCGTTTTTCCCGACGGGAAAAAAACATGTTCTAATTTTTCTCATCGTTTTTTCCAGCATTTTTTTCCGCGGCAGTTTTCCCATAGGGAATCACTGCCACGGAGCCCACACACGGTCGTTTTTCTCGACAAAGAAAAAAATGACGGGAAAAACGGTCGTGTGTGGGGGAACATGCCGTTCCCTCGTTTTTCTTTTTTTTTCATGTCGTGATTCACGGCGGTGTTTTCACCGCCGTGAATCACGATCGTGTGTACGCGGCATCACAGTTATTCTTGGTGGGTGCTGGAACGCCCTGCTGTCAACTATTATATCAGGAATTGTAATAACATATAATTGTTGATCAGTGGTAGTAAAAATTGTGCCTTTGATGGTGGTGCTGGTGGTGGTGGTGATGGTGGTGCTGGTGCCACAACACTGTAAGGCCTGACAGTTACTCTTGGTGGGCGCAGCAATGGGCCCTGCTGTGAATTATTAGATCAATAATTATAATTGCATGCCCCTGTTGAATAGGGGCTGAAAATTGGGCCTTTGGTGGTGGTGGTGGTGGTGATGGTGGTGCTGGTGCCACAACACTGTAAGGCCTGACAGTTACTCTTGGTGGGCGCAGCAATGGGTCCTGCTGTGAATTATTAGATCAATAATTATAATTGCATGCCCCTGTTGAACAGGGGCTGAAAAATTGGGCCTTAGGCACTGGTGGCACAACACTGCAACCCCTCACAGATACTGTACTTGGAGCACAGCAATGAGGCCTGTTGCAAAGTATTGCATCAAAAATTTTAATTACACGCCCCTGTTAAACAGGGGCTGAAAAATTGGGCCTTAGCCACTGGTGGCGTCACCCATAAACCAAAATGATCTTCCAAGCTATCATCATTAATCGTATCATTGAGGAGGAGGAGGAGGATAGCCAGTCAACATAACAGCACAGGCACTCAGCATCAGCATCAGTCTTGAAGGGATGTGACATTTTAAAATCAATTAGTCTGTTATATCAGCATCTGGTGTGTGGTAGCTGGTGGTGATCCAAGACTTGTTCATCTTGATGAAAGTCAGTCGATCAACTGAGTCGGTGGACAGGCGCACCCTGTGATCCGTGACAAATCCTCCAGCAGCACTGAATGTGCGTTCTGAAAGAACGCTGGATGCAGGACAGGCCAGTAGCTCAATTGCATACTGTGCAAGCTCTGGCCAGTGATCCATCCTCAAGACCCAGTAAGCCAGAGGATTTTCGGTGGGGAAGGTGTCCAAGTCTGACCTTGCCCCTAGGTATTCCTGGACCATGTATATCAGACACTGGCGATGGTTGCTGGAACCGATCATACTTTGGGGCTGCGGACTAAAGAATTGTCTGAACGCATCGGTCAGACGGCCACCTTCCCCACCGCTCCTTCTTTGACTGCCCGAAGCCTCAGCAACTCGTTGTCCAGGACCAGGAGTTTGTAAACCTCCCAGTCTCTGGGAACGCGTTGCACAGACCTTTCTGCAAGGCCTCCCGGAGTTGTCTCATCCTCTGCTCCCTCTGCGACGGTACGATAAGGTCCGCAACCTTACCCTTGTACCGTGGATCAAGGAGAGTGGCCAGCCAGTAATGGTCCCTCTCCTTGATCCGAAGAATACGAGGATCCTTCCGCAGACTTTGCAGGATCAGGGAGGTAGCGTAGGTTAGCTGAGACATTCAGTCCGGAGTCCTCTGGGTCACTAAGGACGACATGATCCGCAGCCACCTCCTCCCAGCCACGTACAAGTCCACTGGTTTCTTGGGACTGTAAATCATCCCTAATAGACTGCTGCTGATGATGCTGAGTGCCAGCCTCCACCTCCATGCTGACACATTCCTCCTCCTCCTCTTCCTGTGCGATGGGTGGGACAGAAGGAACACTGTCTGGGTAAAGGGGGCCTTGAGAGGCAAGGAAGTCCTCCTCTTCCTGCCTCTGTTCTGCCTCAAGTGCCCTGTCCATTATTCCACGCAGCGTGTGCTCCAACAGGTGGACAAGAGGTACAGTGTCACTGATGCATGCACTGTCACTGCTCACCATCCTCGTGGCCTCCTCAAATGGTGCCAGGACAGTGCATGCATCCCTGATCATGCCCCACTGGCGTGGTGAAAAAAACCCGAGCTCCCCTGATCCTGTCCTGGTGCCGTAGTCGCACAGGTACTCATTGATGGCCCTCTGCTGCGTGTGCAGCCGCTGCAGCATGGCCAACGTTGAGTTCCACCTGGTGGGCATGTCACATATAAGGCGGTTCTTGGGCAGGTTCAACTCCTTTTGCAGCTCAGCCAGGCGAGCACTGGCATTATAAGATCTGCGGAAATGCACACAGACTTTCCTGGCCTGCCTCAGGACATCCTGTAAGCCCGGGTACCTGCCCAAGAACCGCTGCACCACCAGGTTAAGGACGTGAGCCATACAGGGCACATGGGTCAGTTGTCCCTGTCGGAGGGCGGAGAGGAGGTTGGTGCCATTGTCGCAAACCACCATTCCTGGCTTAAGCTGGCGTGGCGTCAACCACCTCTCGGCCTGCCCCTGCAGAGCAGACAGGACCTCTGCCCCAGTGTGGCTCCTGTCCCCCAAACACACCAGCGCAAGCACGGCATGGCATCTTTTTGCCTGCGTACTTGCGTAGCCCCTTGAACGCCTACGGAGCACCGCTGGTTCCGAGGACAAACCACAGGAAGAGGCCATGGAGGAAGAAGAAGAGGAGGGGGTGGAGGAGAGAGGTGTGTCACAACCAGTAGTAGCATTTTGGAGGCATAGCGGTGGAACAACCTCCAACACTACTGCACCTTGTCCTGCATCCTTCCCAGCTGCCAAAAGAGTGACCCAATGGGCCGTGAAAGAAAGGTAACGTCCCTGTCCATGCCTGCTGGACCATGAGTCAGCGGTAATATGCACCTTACCGCTGACCGCCCTGTCCAGGGAGGCCAAGACATTGCCTTCCACATGCCTGTAGAGAGCCGGAATCGCCTTCCGTGCAAAAAAGTGGCGTTTGGGAACCTGCCACTGAGGAACCGCACATTGCACAAACTCACGGAAGGGGGCCGAGTCTACCAACTGAAAAGGCAGCAGTTGAAGCGCTAGCAATTTAGCCAAGCTAGCATTCAACCGCTGGGCATGTGGATGGCTGGGAGTGAACTTCTTTCGACGGTCCAGCAGCTGGGGCAGGGAAATTTGCCTGCTAGAATCGGACGTTGGTGTACTGCTAGCAGAGTGCCCGCAAGTACTTGCCTACGACACACCTAATTCTACACCTTCATTCCTCTCAGAGCAGGTTTCAGAGAGGAGTGAAGGTATAGTGGGGTTGGAGATCCCAGCTGATGCGGTGCAAGAAGAGGTCAGCTTTGTTCTTTGGTGTGGGTCTTTAAGGTAGGCTTGCCAACGAGCTGCATGGCAGGTCAACATATGTCTGATCAAGCATGTGGTGCCCAAGCGGCTGATGTTTTGGCCACGCGATATACGCTTGAGACATATGTTGCAAACAGCAGCTGTGCGATCTGATGCACTAGCCTCAAAAAAGGCCCACACCAAAGAACTTTTTGAATGACGGGCAGAGGCAGCGCCCTGCACAGGCGGAGCTCTGCGGTGTGATTCCGTCGGTGTGCTGCCCATACGCTGACCACTCAAGGGCATCCTGCCTCGTTGGAGATGTGCCTCCTCCTCATCCTCCTCCTCCTCCTCCTCTCTCCTATTAGGCACCCACGTGGAGTCAGTGACCTCATCATCCCCTCCCTCCTCATCACTGGAGCCAATCTGGCAGTATGCTGCAGCTGCTGGAGCATGACTGCCAGATTGGTGTCCTTCTTGAGCATCCCCTCTCTCTGCTCTCACGCTGCTGCCTTCCTGTAGCTGGGTATCATCATCAGATCCTTCCAAACGCTGGGCATCCTCCTGGAGCATGTACCCAACACTGTGCTCAAACAGTTCGGGGGACTCCTCAGGAGGAGGACATGGTGGGTCTAGGGAAGGATTGACTAATGAAGATAATGATACCAGAGAAGAGGACGCTTTGGCAGCTGCTTTGCCAGTACCCTGAGCCTGGGTGAGAGAGGATGAGGAGGATGAGGTGGGCTTGGTCATCCACTCTACCAAGTCTTCGGCATGATGTGGCTCAACATGTCCAGCTGCCGAAAAGAAGGACAAGCGTGTCCCATGGCCATGTGCTGATGACAATGCACCGCGTCCACGACCAGCACTGTTGCCCCCAGACACAGAGCCTGCTTGCCCTCTTTTTTTGCCTCCTGACTGTCTGCCTCTCCTTGTTTGCCTTCCAGACATTTTAATGGATGGCCTGCAGGGAGATGGGAAAAATAGCAATAAGGGCTACCTTCAGGTGTATACTGTGCAGGAGGCTTAGCAACAATGACACTGACACTGTCCCCTGCCTATCCTTCTCTGTCCCTAAACTCAAGGATTTGAAATATGGAACAGCAAAATTGGTTTAGAACAGAATAGCACACTGTCAGTTTCACTCACTGTACCTCTCTGTCCCTAAACTCAAGGATTGAAAATATGGTTCAGCAAAATTGGTTTAGAACAGAATAGGACACTTTCCCTCACTGTCCTACTCTGTCCCTCCCTACAAACAAGATTTAGCACAGAATAGCACACTGATAATTTCCAAGAGTGTCCTTCTCTGTCCCTAAACTCAAGGATTGAAAATATGGAACAGCAAAATTGGTTTAGAACAGAATAGCACACTGACACTTTCCCTCACTGTCCTACTCTGTCCCTCCCTACAAAGAAGATTTAGCACAGAATAGCACACTGATAATTGCCACGAGTGTCCTTCTCTGTCCCTAAACTCAAGGATTGAAAATATGGAACAGCAAAATTGGTTTAGAACAGAATAGCACACTGACACTTTCCCTCACTGTCCTACTTTGTCCCTCCCTACAAACAAGATTTAGCACAGAATAGCACACTGAAAATTGCCACGAGTGTCCTTCTCTGTCCCTAAACTCAAGGATTGAAAATATGGAACAGCAAAATTGGTTTAGAACAGAATAGCACACTGTCAGTTTCCCTCACTGTCCTACTCTGTCCCTCCCTACAAACAAGATTTAGCACAGAATAGCACCTGATATTTGCCACGAGTGTCCTTCTCTGTCCCTAAACTCAAGGATTGAAAATATGGAACAGCAAAATTGGTTTAGAACAGAATAGCACACTGACACTTTCCCTCACTGTCCTACTCTGTCCCTCCCTACAAACAAGATTTAGCACAGAATAGCACACTGATAATTGCCACGAGTGTCCTTCTCTGTCCCTAAACTCAAGGATTGAAAATATGGAACAGCAAAATTGGTTTAGAACAGAATAGCACACTGACACTTTCCCTCACTGTCCTACTCTGTCCCTCCCTACAAACAAGATTTAGCACAGAATAGCACACTGAAAATTGCCACGAGTGTCCTTCTCTGTCCCTAAACTCAAGGATTGAAAATATGGAACAGCAAAATTGGTTTAGAACAGAATAGCACACTGACACTTTCCCTCACTGTCCTACTCTGTCCCTCCCTACAAACAAGATTTAGCACAGAATAGCACACTGAAAATTGCCACGAGTGTCCTTCTCTGTCCCTAAACTCAAGGATTGAAAATATGGAACAGCAAAATTGGTTTAGAACAGAATAGCACACTGACACTTTCCCTCACTGTCCTACTCTGTCCCTCCCTACAAACAAGATTTAGCACAGAATAGCACACTGATAATTGCCACGAGTGTCCTTCTCTGTCCCTAAACTCAAGAATTGAAAATATGGAACAGCAAAATTGGTTTAGAACAGAATAGCACACTGACACTTTCCCTCACTGTCCTACTCTGTCCCTCCCTACAAACAAGATTTAGCACAGAATAGCACACTGAAAATTGCCACGAGTGTCCTTCTCTGTCCCTAAACTCAAGGATTGAAAATATGGAACAGCAAAATTGGTTTAGAACAGAATAGCACACTGACACTTTCCCTCACTGTCCTACTCTGTCCCTCCCTACAAACAAGATTTAGCACAGAATAGCACACTGATAATTGCCACGAGTGTCCTTCTCTGTCCCTAAACTCAAGGATTGAAAATATGGAACAGCAAAATTGGTTTAGAACAGAATAGCACACTGACACTTTCCCTCACTGTCCTACTCTGTCCCTCCCTACAAACAAGATTTAGCACAGAATAGCACACTGATAATTTCCACGAGTGTCCTTCTCTGTCCCTAAACTCAAGGATTGAAAATATGGAACAGCAAAATTGGTTTAGAACAGAATAGCACACTGACACTTTCCCTCACTGTCCTACTCTGTCCCTCCCTACAAACAAGATTTAGCACAGAATAGCATACTGATAATTGCCACGAGTGTCCTTCTCTGTCCCTAAACTCAAGGATTGAAAATATGGAACAGCAAAATTGGTTTAGAACAGAATAGCACACTGACACTTTCCCTCACTGTCCTACTCTGTCCCTCCCTACAAACAAGATTTAGCACAAAATAGCACACTGACACTTTCCCTCACTGTACCTCTCTGTCCCTAAACTCAATGATTGAAAATATGGTTCAGCAAGATTGGTTTAGAACAGAATAGCACACTGACACTTTCCCTCACTGTCCTACTCTGTCCCTCCCTACAAACAAGATTTAGCACAGAATAGCACACTGAAAATTGCCACGAGTGTCCTTCTCTGTCCCTAAACTCAAGGATTGAAAATATGGAACAGCAAAATTGGTTTAGAACAGAATAGCACACTGACACTTTCCCTCACTGTCCTACTCTGTCCCTCCCTACAAACAAGATTTAGCACAGAATAGCACACTGATAATTGCCATGAGTGTCCTTCTCTGTCCCTAAACTCAAGGATTGAAAATATGGAACAGCAAAATTGGTTTAGAACAGAATAGCACACTGACACTTTCCCTCACTGTCCTACTCTGTCCCTCCCTACAAACAAGATTTAGCACAAAATAGCACACTGACACTTTCCCTCACTGTACCTCTCTGTCCCTAAACTCAAGGATTGAAAATATGGTTCAGCAAGATTGGTTTAGAACAGAATAGCACACTGACACTTTCCCTCACTGTCCTACTCTGTCCCTCCCTACAAACAAGATTTAGCACAGAATAGCACACTGAAAATTGCCACGAGTGTCCTTCTCTGTCCCTAAACTCAAGGATTGAAAATATGGAACAGCAAAATTGGTTTAGAACAGAATAGCACACTGACACTTTCCCTCACTGTCCTACTCTGTCCCTCCCTACAAACAAGATTTAGCACAGAATAGCACACTGAAAATTGCCACGAGTGTCCTTCTCTGTCCCTAAACTCAAGGATTGAAAATATGGAACAGCAAAATTGGTTTAGAACAGAATAGCACACTGACACTTTCCCTCACTGTCCTACTCTGTCCCTCCCTACAAACAAGATTTAGCACAAAATAGCACACTGACACTTTCTCTCACTGTACCTCTCTGTCCCTAAACTCAAGGATTGAAAATATGGTTCCGCAAGATTGGTTTAGAACAGAATAGCACACTGACACTTTCCCTCACTGTACCTCTCTGTCCCTACAAACAAGGTTTAGCACAGAATAACACACTGTCACTGACACTCTCCCTACCTATCCTTATTTGTCCCTAAACACAAGGAATCCAGGATTAGTAAAGGAAAAATAATGACACTGTCCCTGCCTATGCTTCTCTTTCCCTGCTCCGGAACACACTACACAAGGCCGCCGCGCTGGCGGCCTTTTATAGTGTGGGGCGTGTACTAAACCCCCTCAGCAATAATTGGCCACAGGCATCCTGCCTGTGGCCAATCATTGCTCTCCTCGCTGCCGGCGCTGTGATTGGCCAAGCATGCGGGGTCACAGTGCATGCTTGGCCAATCACAGCGCCTGGATGACACTGCGATGGCGTAGTGCATTGTGGGCCGTTCCCGTCACTCGAATTTGGCGCGAACGGCCCAAATCGTTCGATCTTCGTCGAACGATCGAACAGCCGATGTTCGAGTCGAACGTATGTTCGACTCGAACACGAAGCTCATCCCTAATTAGCACATGAAAATATGCGGTAATTACTGCAGTATCGAAACTTTACCACAGTAGTTATTTACCGCACAATTCTTGGTGAATTGCACTTTCAAAACAGATTTAACGTAGAAGCCATCTTACCGCATTTTATTTGTCGTTATTTAACTCTTAGTGAATTGACGCTATGACAGCCAGGCAACTAGCATTTGAAAAAGTTTCTGTTAAGCTTGGTACCATAGATGGTCTGTTTAACACAAGAGCTTTTCGATGTCTTGCTTCCCCCCCCCCCCATGCTGTGACCAGGCTTTAAGCCTTTTTCGGGGTTCATGACGCCTTTGGGACCCTCTAGAGCACAGGTGTCAAATACAAGGCTCGCAAGCTGAATCCGGCCCTCCAGGCCATTTCATGTGGCCCTCGCACCTCACCTGAAGCTGCAGGAGAGCTCCAGCCCTCCTCTGGTCCTACTCCAGACCCTTACTTTCTGCTTTCAAGCAATGCATCCAGCTTCTTCCCAGCAGCAGCATAAGGAAAGGGGGGTGCACTGTGATGTAAGGGAGAGTGGGGGACTCAACTTCTGATGGTGGGAAGGCTCTTGACATCTCATGTAAGGGGAGGGAATGCGCTGGACATCTAATCTTACAAATACAACCGGCCCTTTTGAGGACAATCATAATGCTGATGCGGCCTGCGATGAAATTGAGTTTGACACCCCTGCTCTAGGGGGAGTAACGTTTTTCCCAACCCATGCAAGTGCTAGGTGATGAGCCATGGGGTTTCCACCTCCACTAACCCTCATCCACACAACAAACATTCATTACATTACACCAAAGAGGCAGCACCGTGCATTTTAAGGCATCTACCGACTAGAACGCATAAAAAAAAACTAACAATAAAATAAAGCTATATGTAAAATATAGGCGGCCACATAAAAGCCTACACATATAATCCATATAAAAAGAACGTCTTATGTACTGCGGAGATCTGAATGATGGTCTTTGACTTCCCCCTACCACACAGATGGGCACGCGACTCCGCTTTGCCGTTATGGCAATGGATGAATGATGGCAATTAATCTGCTGCCGGCAAATTCATTACCCGTATTTGAGGTGCCAAGCTCTGTATTAGCAAGCTGGCAAACAACGACGGATGCTAACTCTTCATTTTGATTGTATAGTAAATCTCCGGGGGGGGGGGGGGGCTGTACCTCTGCTGCATCTTCAGAAGGTCTGCGCGTGTAAAATATTTAAGGATCTCCCATGATTAAAAATTTCAAGAATTCATTTTAAAAAATTGTGCAACCTTTATATCTTATCATTTAATAATCACTGCAGTGCAAGATGTAGCTTAGCTTAGGAGATCAATGAATAATAGCAAAATGGCTTTTATTTTGGCGCAACCTACGCGTGCGTTCGAATCTGCGCCCAAGCACGGGGGGACTTACATTTTTTTATTTTATTAAAAATGTTTTATTTTTACACTGTTGCTTTATTCTTTAATATATTTATTTTTATTTGATCACTTTTATTCCTATCACAAGAAATGTAATCATCCCTTATGGAGACCTCTTGCCAAGAGTAGTTATCTTGGTCGATTGATAGGGATCTATTGAATTCCCCCTAAGTTTGGCCTTGTTACACTTTTCTCTTCTACCACTAGGTGACCGGGTACTTGGTGGTACTAGATGAGAAGGACAACTCAAGGTCAGGTTATGGGTATATGGGGTATCTCAGCCAATGGGCAGGGGTTTTCTTGAATCCCTTGGCCTGCTGGGAGAGCCTATATATTCAGGTGGAGTCAGGTGATCTATGTTTTGTGCCATCTGGACAGCTGTCTGTGTGAACGTGTGTCATAAGCCCTGGGCTGCTAGGCCGGAGATTGGGCCTATCACGGGGGAATCTGGCTGCCAGGCTGTGTGAGGGCCTATCCAGAAGTAGGAGGACAGCACAGGGTTGGGATTGCGGCTTGCAGTCCAACCAAAAGTGACGGTTCTGCCGGCCGGAGAACCTGTCAGTGGTCGGAGATAGAGGGGAAGCTGTCGCCACGAAGGGACCAACTGCCTTTACCAGGGACACAGTGAGTAACTAAAGCAAGTACCAGAACCACATTCTTACCAAACGGGCATGCTGGAGAATCGAAAACTTCAGGCAGTGATCAAGTCAGGGACCCAACCCGCGGAGGAGACGCTTGCAGAGCAGTCTTGTTAGTCAAGCCAGGGACCTCGTCTGTTAGCAGGGGTGAAGCTTGAGAAGTATCTGGAGTGCCAAGCTAGGGACCCAGCAGGGAAGCATGGGTGACGCTTGAGGGGATACCACTGCATACCTTGGAGGAGCTCAATGGATTCAGAGTCAGTGAATCAGAGGGTCTAGTGAGAGACTGGGACCTCAGTGTTGAAGAACTACAAGAAGCAGTTGTAGTGAAGCTGAAAGAACTGAGTTAAGAACTGTTAAAGACTGTTACCATAGGAGAAAGCGATCCTGCAAGTGCAGATGGGGCCTTTCCCTGCACGATTGTCCTCCCATTGAAGTCTCGGAGTCTACCAACTGAATTTGCAACTACCTAGGGGTGTCCTGGCCCTAACCCTCTTTCCCCCAAAAATACAAAAAGGACTGTTAAAATAAATAAAACCTCTTTTACATCCAAGAAGGGTCTGGCACCCAATGACTTTCACCATCTTTGCAACCCACTATGCCTCACAACCCACCACATATTTAAGAATGTCATGGATTCCAATGGGGGGGGGGGGGGCAGAGGCTCTAAAAGGCTTCAAAATAGGGTGGGTTTGGTTCGCAGAACACTGTGAACCAAGCCCACCCAGGTGTGTTCCAATAGCGAATGAATATTCGCTATTGTAACACTGATCCTCCTCCTGTCCAATCAGGGAGACCCGTCACCCGATCGGCTGAAGGGACAGGCGATCCTATTGAACGCCTAGGAGGAGGGGGGGAGACGCACGGCAGAAGCTGCTGTGATGGAGGAATGGGCACAGGAGCCACTGCCCGATGCCCGCCACCCACCAACCTAGATGGGGTAAGTGCCGGACTGACCATCAGACAGCGAGCGAGTGGGGGAGGTGCCGCCCCCCCAAAAATAAATAAAACACCTGCTGCCACTGCCAGGGAGACGACAATAAAAACCTGGCAGAGGTTTATAACTTTCTGTGTCCTATCCATCACACTTGCCCTTGTATTGGGTAAACTACCTCCAGACTAGCAGGTCTGTGGTTTGCCTGCAGAAGTCACCCTGCACCCCCCATCCTTCGATACCTATTTTTCTGATAGCATTCTCGGCCGGATGTGTTTTATTAGACTTTGCTCCGGTGGGATCCAGAACTCATCCTATAGATCATCTGGCAGTTGTCCAGCGTGGTCTTCCTGTGACCCTGAGAACATTCCAGGAGCACTGCAGATAATATCTAAAATAGGCATGGAAAATAGATGCAAGATGGGGTATTTAGAAACTATGTAACATATGTAGCCGGCTCTCCATGAAGAATGCACTTTCTGTACATTTCCGACAGTCGTCAGGGCAACGCAGAGCAACTTAGGAGACACTCCATGGCCAAAAGACAAGCGACCTTCGAGGAATCGTCCAAGAAATGAATTCTGCCTAACATTAAAACATCCCTTCTGGTGTTTGTTATTGTGCAATGTGACTAATGACACGAACTGCTACTGTTCCTAAGACAGAAGACATGTGAGTTTCTCTCAATTCTGCACTACGATTCTGTTGGTGTGAAGCCGACTTGTGGAACTAATTTTAAAGTGATAGCAGAATGTCTTCACAGGTCCTTTTCTGTGGCCCTCAGTTCCTGAACACTTACCTGTGGTCCCATGACAGGTGCTGTGTGTGTGTCTATGGACACGAACAGCTCAGAAAAAAAGCACATGCATGCACACGTGCTTATACGCGCATGCTCAGGTGTCTCCTTAGCTTTGCCAGTAAAAGGAACCATCCATAAACAGGCGAGGGGGAGAGGCTTGGGGACCGGCCAGAGGAGACGAAAAGGGACAATTTTTTATATAACAATAAAAAAAAAACAGTGAGGAGCATTTCAGAGATATCCTGTCTCCTTTGTTAGCCTACTCTAGTTTTACAGCCCTTTCGGCCTAATTGACACCTCTGAATCTGTTATTAGTTATACACAATTTTTGTTTTACAAATATTTAGTGCTTGACATTAAATAGACAGAACACTGTGGCTTATCTGAAGAGACAGCACAGCAGATAGCACTTGCTTTGCAGCTCTCTTTGTCTAATTTAAATGCCATACTAAGCCGTCTAAGGGAGGAGTCACTGTTCTGATGCCTCGCTTTAAATTAGCGTTTTTCAGCCTTTACATCAAAGTAGCAAACTGCAAAAACTGAAAAGGAGACAAGAGTTCCCCCTTGCTCGCTCAAAAAGAGGATACAGAATATTATTATGCAATATGCAGTTTTCCATTTTATCCTTTAAAAGTGACCAGTGTCATGCTACTCCCAAGAAAAGAATTACAAGATCCTGTCCAGGTGGTACAGAGATCCCGCCACATTACATAAAATGTTTCCATCCATTCCAGCCTCCTGTTGGCGATGCAACTCCTCTACAGGGACCTATCTCCATGTCTGGTGGGAATGTGAGAGGATCTGCCCCTTCTGGACCCAGGTATTTGAATGCTACAGCAAAATTTATGATAAACCACTATTGCCTTCCCCTTATGCCGCGTACACACGATCGATTTTTTTCGACGGTGAAAACACAGTCGAGAAAATCGACGTTAAAAACGAGGAACAGCTTATTCCCCCCACACACGGCCGTTTTAAATGTCATTTTTTTTTTAGTCGAAAAAAACGACCGTGTGTGGGCTCCGCGGCAGTGTTTCCCTATGGGAAACACTGCCGCGGAAAACATGTCGAAAAAAACGACGAGAAAAATTCGAACATGTTCTAATTTTTCTCGTCGTTTTTAATGCCGTTTTTCTCGTCGAAAAAAACGACAGAAAGCCCACAGACGATCGTTTTTCTCGTCGAATGGGAAAAATGTAGTTTTTCTCAACGAGAAAAACGGCCGTGTGTACGCGGCATAAGATTGCCCTCCTTTCTATACTCCCTGGGTCAGGGTTGTCCCAGAAGCGGAGTCTTCTCCATTTTTTTTATGTCCTCAGCAAGCAATCCCATCCCATCCTTCTGGAAGACGACCACCACTCCTCCTCTATCTCGCTGGGTCTCGATTATGAACAAATGGAGGAGATGCTGGCTCTTGACAACAATATCCTTGACAAATATAAAATACTGTGGTCCATCTGGCTCCACTTCTCGGCCTCTGATACCCTCCTGAACATGTTGTAAGACCCTTAACTGGAACACCCTGCAGCGTTGTCTGACGTTAGAGTGGGTTTGGATGTATACTCCCTTGTTCCCCCATCCCCTGTCTACTATGTTTTTCTTTCGATGAATGTCTCCTCAGCAGTTCTTGTGCTTTCCTACGACTCTCTCTTTTTTTTCTTTCCCCATTTCCTTTTCACATCTGTCTTTTTCTTTCACAGCTCACGCCCATTCTTGGGCAGCTCCACCCCCCCTTTGTTTTTCTGATCTAGATTCTTTTTCTTTTTTGTTTTTCATTATATATGTAGCGGGGTATTCCCCTTTAAGACAGAGAGACAAGAAGTTCCAGGTGAGAGGTGAGTCGGGAGGAAGTAAAGAGACATTACTGGAAGTGAAAGCAGAGGAGAGAGAGACTACATCTCCCATAGTTGCCAACAGTCCCGAATTTCCCGGGACAAGCACGATTTTTGGACCCTTGTCCCGAATTGGGCTTGTCCCGATTCGGGACAAGCCCAATTCTTTTTGTCCCGTTTTGTCCCGGTAAATTCGGGAATGTTTAGGGCGATTGGTCCTGGAGGCCCTGGAGAATCAGGATCCAAACAGACTCATGCGTCAACCTTCAAAAGAAGCTCGCCTGCTGAGGAAAGAGTGGGACAGGTTGCAGTTACATCAGGGAGTGGTCTACCGAAGGGGCCCCTCTGATGACTCAGAAGATAAATGGCAGCTGTTTCTGCCAGAAAAGCACCGAGAGACTGTTCTAGTCGCCATGCATGACAATCATGGCCACCTAGGAGCTGAAAGGACCTTCCAACTTGTCAGAAGTCGGTTCTATTGGCCCTGCATGAGGGCAGAGGTAGAAGAGTACTGCCACTCATGTGCCCGATGCATCCAGAGGAAGACTTTGCCCCATCAAGCTGCCCCAATGGGCCATCTACAAAGTCAAGGCCCAATGGATCTGGTATGCATTGATTTTCTCTGCCTCGAACCCGACCTGAGTGGACTAGGAAATGTTCTGGTGATAACCGACCATTTCACCCGGTATGCCCAGGCTTTCCCGACCAAAGACCAGAAGGCCTCCACCGTAGCCAAGGTACTTATGGAGAAGTACTTTGTCCACTATGGGCTGCCACAGCGACTCCATTCAGATCAAGGGAGGGACTTCGAGAGTAAACTGATCCGGAAGCTCCTGGATTCTTTGGGAATCAAGAAGACTCGAACTACACCTTACCATCCACAGGGAGATGCTCAGCCGGAAAGGTTCAACCGAACCTTGCTCAACATGTTGGGGACTCTGGAAAGTGAGAAAAAGCAACATTGGAGCAAACACATAGCAGCCACAGTACATGATTACAACTGCACCATCAGTGATGCTACAGGCTACTCCCCATATCGACTCATGTTTGGGAGAGAGGCGAGACTACCTGTGGACCTGGCCTTTGGCACCTCTCTGGACCATTCCTCAGTCACATCCCACAAAGGGTACGTGGACAGGCTCAGACAAAGCCTGAAAGTAGCTTATGAGCAAGCTCAAGCAGCTTCCGACCAAAGGGGGGCTAGAAATAAGAGAAACTTCGACTTGAAGGTCCGGGTGCAAGACCTACAGCCTGGGGATCGAGTGCTGTTATGCAACCTGGGGATCCCTGGGAAGCACAAACTTGCAGACAGATGGAGATCTGAACCTTATGTCATCTGTAGGAAGTTGCCGGGCCTACCTGTCTATAAGTTGAAACCAGAAGGAAAGGTAGGCCCACTGAAGACGTGGCATCGGAATCACCTGCTCCCACTTGCTGAGGCAGTTAGAATACCTCCTGCGGGAGACTCCCCTGAACCGGCCTCTATCCTGGATACTCCTAGGCCGAACACTCGGTCGCAAACCTCCCGAGCTGAAGATGGAGAGGCCTCTCAATTTAGTGAAAATGAAGGAGAACTTGATTGGCTGTGGCCTTCCCCAACTCCAGAAACTTCTAATATTGATCTTCCAGCCACTGAAGACACTCAAGATGGAACACTGAACCCAGAAGCCACAGAGTTCATCCCTTCTAGTCCTTCAGCAGAATACTGGGAAGATGCCCAGGATGGTTGTTCAGAGGAAGAGGAGCCTGAGGCGCCAGAGCCAGAAATCCCAAGAGAGCAAAGGGCTCGAAGAGTCATCCGGCCTCCTAAGAAGCTGACCTATCCACAAATGGGGAACAGTTTGGAAGACTCTGTAGTCACTGCTAGAAGGAATGCTGAGAATCCGGATCCTTCCACTGTCCATTTAGTGGAGGGCAACCCCAGCTCACTCTCTGGCACAGTTAGACAGGTCGCCCCCACTGAAGCGACCTGTAGACAGGACAGCTCCCCATCCTATGATGATTGGTGGGAGGCTCCTCTGTCAATCCTATGCAACCGCATTGAATCTAAAATGTTTTGCAGATCTAAAAATGTTAGATGTCTTTGGGGACCAAAGATTTAAAGTGGGGGGAGTGTGTAGCGGGGTATTCCCCTTTAAGACAGAGAGACAAGAAGTTCCAGGTGAGAGGTGAGTCGGGAGGAAGTAAAGAGACATTACTGGAAGTGAAAGCAGAGGAGAGAGAGACTACATCTCCCAGTACATCTTGCAGCACCCAGGGTGCATTGCTCCAGAACAGAGACTGCTGGGGCAGACTTTATAAAGGGGAGGCAGAGTTTTGGTCGCTCTCTTTGGACACCCCTCTCCTAGCAAGAGGATCTCTGTGCTGAACTGCTGTGTGCACAAGGCCTGAAGCCTGGGCCGTGTGCTCCTTTCCAAAGAGCCCTCTGCCAGCCTAGCAGAGCCTTAGAGACATCTTCTCCTCCTTGCTGCAGTACACCAGAAGGATTGAAGACTTGGATGTCGGTGGATTCCTGTTCCTAGACGAATCGATGGAGGAAACGGACTTGGACTTGCCCGGGTGGTGAGAGCTGTTTAAAGACAGATACTTTTATCTTTACTATTCGTTTGGATTACAAGTTGTTCTTCAAGTGCACCACCAAAGATTGCTAGCGAATATTGTTTCACTGAACTTCCATTTAGATCAGTCAGGCCTGACTGCATAGGTAGACATTGCTGGGTGTTAGTCTACCCATGAGGGGAAGTAGCTGTAAAAGGGCAGCGCTAGAGTTGCATAGCAATACTTAATTATTCTGATTACTCTGTTTATCTTTATTACTGTTTATTGCAGGGATCTGCAACTTGTTATACTATTGTTTATTACTTGCCCATTAGCCTCAGTAAAATATCTGGGTCAAGTACATTGGTGTCAGTTTCACTTACTTTAATAGAAGTTTTAAAGTATATCACTGTGTGTGTGTTTGCCATAGGACTGCGTCACCTAGAGTTGCGGTCACGCGGTCCTATCTCCCCTTACTAGCTGTGCCAGTAGGGGGTTGAGCATATTGCCGGGGGTTGGCGGAGCTGTCTTCAGGGCCCAACTAAATCTGCGGCCTTCTTAGTTGGAGGTATCGCTACATATACATATGGAATTTTTTCTTGACGAACAACATGGCCCCTTGGTCAAAATTGCTCTAGAGACTGAGCGACAGCCGTTAATTTTAGTGCTATATTGCATAATAAGGGGAGTCTAGCTATGGGTGATAGCCACGGGGCTGACTCACCATATATGGTTATCTGTGACTGTCTATGGAATGTAACTCCTTATGTTGTTCAATGTGATACCTCTTAAAATGACAATAACATTTTTTTTAACACTAAAAGTGACCAGTGTTAAAAAAAAATTTTGGGCAGAATAAGTGATGACCTCATATCAGCAGCAGACACGTAATCAATTCTGCACTACAATTCAGTTGGCGTGAAGTTGACTTGTAGGAGCCCATTTTACTTAAAGTGGTAGTAAATGTATTCTCTGCATTAATATAAAAAGTGCCCTAGGCTCAGCTTGTGACCGCCCATTGGTGGTTGCAGCCGGACTTGACCAACTCTGCGGTGTTGCTGAAGGTGGCTATCGTGGGGTCTCTGGAGGCCCTGCGGGGGCTGCTGTTTAGGGGACCTAAGACGCCCCACCATCTTACCCCTTCTATGCGAACCACTATGCGGGCATGGAAGGTGGGTGAGGTGCTGAGGACACCCCAGCCTAACTCCTGGTCTCCTCACACCCCCCTGTGGCTGAACCCTAACCTCCCGCAGTTTAATACCATCCCGGATCCGCAGGCCTGGGCCAAATACAAAATTCTCACCCTTAAACATGTGATCACTAACCCTTCCACGTTTTACGTGCCAAATTTCATGTTCCTGCACAGATCCATTTTAGGTACCTTCAAATAGCTCATGCCTTCAGGTGTCAGTTCTTGGGCCAACCAGTTGTCTTGGAGTATTCTGAGCTCGAATCCACCCTTTGGGTAAAGGACTTAGAGAAACCTACGTCCCAACTCTATGGGATCCCGTTGGTTGCTGCCGCCCCCGAGCTGTCCTCCCTCCGCAGGAAATGGGTGGGGGACATACCGGGCTGGATGAGGACGACTGGAGGGAGATTTGGGACTTTCCCTTCTCCCCTCTGGTCTCGGCATGGGACAAACTAGTCCAATACAAAATTGTACATAGAGCTCACTAAACGCCCCATAGGCAGCACCAGATGTCGCCGGCGCATTCTTGGTGTTGCTCTCATCAACTGGGTGACTTTTTTCAAGTTTTCTGGGATTGCCCAGCGATAGCAAATTATTGGACGGCAATACTCCGGGTAATTACTAAGGTCACTAAAACTTGTGTCCCTTATGACCCTAAATATTGTCTCCTGGGGCTGGTGGAACAAATGTCAGTGCTTCGACCCAGGAAGGTACTCATCTCCCTGCTACTGTACTATGCCCGTAAGGCTATTACGATGCATTGGAAAAAAACGTCTCCCCCCTCTGTCGGATTCTGGAAGAGCCTAGTGAATGCCAGTTTACCCCTCTATAAGGCCACTTGCCGAGGATGCTTCCACGGCAAATTATGTAGTAACCACTAACTAGTTTAAAGGATTCATGCTAGTTTATTAATGCAATGACCAAAATTGTATTTTATTTTTTTCTCAGAATGCAGCATCCTCCTGACATTATGTTGAGCACTGTTCACCCTGAACTAACCCTCTCCCCACATTGGGGTTGTAGTTTAAATAGGATGTTTAATGTTTATGGTTGTGCCCTGCTGCGACCTGTTCCGTAGCGGGAGATTGGCCCCTGTGCGGACAAATGTTCGGCCCCTGTGTAGGCTAATTTTGTGTTTCGAAAATTTAAATACAATAAAAAAGTGCCCCAGGACCTTTCTGTACCCCTTTGTTCTTACACACTTACCTGTGGTCCCATGACAGGTGCTGCGTGTGTCTATGGACATGCATAGTAACCTCATAAAACGTAAGGTCTCCACTCATGCTCCTGTAAATCCATCTGGTGTTTCCTGCAATGGGTGCTGGCTGGGCAGGAGTCCATCTAATTCCTCACATCCTGTGGATATGCATAGAGAGAGGTCCCAAACACCCCACACCTAGCAAAGCAATTAGTCAACAGGTGAAGGCAACCTCAGCCAGCTTCATCCAAATAAATGTCCCCAACGTGTCACCCCGCCCATGGGGCTTAATTATGGAGGTCCACTAAAGGCACAGCTCAGAAAAGAGTGAATACATGCGCACACACATGGTGAGACCCGTTAACAGGCAGGGGGGAGGAAGTCGACCTTCTCTTCCGAAAAAAATAATAATCTTGAGGGCTAATATCACTTTAACATGCAAGAACAGTAGTAAAGTCAAGTAGGACTAGACACTTTGTCTGTCAATGGATACTCCCAGTTTAGAATAGGGCATGTGCACACACTCATAGGTGTCTACTTAGCATGGAACGCACCCGCATACAGGTTGTGGGGGGGGGTGGTTTGGGGACCGACCAGAGGAGGCATAAAGGGACAATTTGAATAACAATAAAACAAAATGAACAATAATAGGTATCATCTAAAGCAGTGGTTCTCAACCTCAGTCCTCAAGTACCCCCAACGGGCCATGTTTTGGGAACTTCCCTTAGATAAAATAGTTCTTATCAGTACCATATCATTGATATTGGTTTAAAGCAACTGTGCAAAGTAAAAGAAAACCTGAAAACATGACCCATTGGGGGTACTTGAGTGAGGTTGAGAATCACTGATCTAAAGTAATTATCAACCTCCTTTTCCAAACCCCCCCCCCAAAAAAAAAAACTTGAGGGTTTAATATTACTTTAACATGCAAGAACAGGGGTAAGGCCAAGTAGGACTAGGCCTAAGGCCATCACATAGTTATTATCCTATTGCATTCTTATCTTATATAAGGGTCCATTTACATCAATCGAACACAAATCAGTGCCTATAAAAAGTTTGGCAATTGTCTTAAATGGGGTTACTGTAGTTTATATTTTGCAATCCATTGAAACTCAATGCGTTGTCCATTTTTTGCTACATCAACATGCATTGCAGGGCCCATTAATGACAATGGCAATGCATGAAACCACGTGTTTGTTGATAATGTAGGTAAAAGCTTGTGAAAACATGAACGTAAAATTATAAGGGGTCTCCTCCAGCAAGACTGGACTCAGGAACTCTGCTTTCCTACCGTAGGCCCCAGACTATTTATGAGCTTTTCCACCACCTTCTGGACACACCTCCGCAGGGATTGCCTAGAGTTTCATAAATATTCAGGCTGCTTACTCCGCTCTTCCTCCCACTATATTTCTAGAATTCTCTAGCAAGGAAGGGGGAAGTAATCAGAGACACTTGTGGGTGGGGTGCACCATGCGGTGCAGCGGCAATAACACACACAGTCCCGGTATATTGAAAGAACTTGTATTGAAATAAGGCAAAGGCAGTTCATACATAACCTGGTGGGAAAAAAACCCAACCAGGAACACAGGGCGTAGAGAGTAGGTTTCAGCCGAGCTGACAGCACCTGTTGAGAAGGGGCAGAATGCGGCCTGGCCATCTTGTGCCCAAGCAGGAAGATGTCCAGAGAAGTTGAGAGCCCCTACGCTTTCCTTCCTTGTCAGGAACCTTTCCCTGCCACTAGTTCTGTCCCTATCAGGCAGGGGGGTGCCTGTCCATACTCTACCCACTCGCAAAATGTGCTCCAAACCTGGGAGCCAGGGCCTTAAATATCAAGTTTGAGCGGGAGACAGCGCTGGACTGGTGCCGCTGGAGGCTGCCTAGCGGCAAGTTTCTGTGTGGAAGGTATAGAAGGAATTTCTTCCAATGGGATGTATGCCAATTGTAAGTGGTAAGTGATAGACTCCGTTAGGGTGTAGGTCTGCTACCTTTCTGCTACCTTTCTGATAATGACAATGGAGGCATTACTGCAGTGAAAAGTTAGGTGATTGGAGAAGAGAGCCCGATGTCCAAAAAGGTCTCACTTGATGAATTTTATAGTTATTTATAGGAGATAAAAGTAAACAAGTAGAGCCAATGCCTCCCCCTTCTTCAGCGCTGTATTTCTTGTAAAATGGCTGTTTTTGGACATCAGGCGCTCCTCTCCAATCACTCAATGGCCTTAAATAGGCTCTGCCTAACTCAAGATGGCTTCTAGAGTCACATGGGGTGGCAACATCCAATTGGATAGCTTCCCTAGTGATCCACCCAGGAAACCACAGAGGAACTATATTCCTTGTGACTTCCTCTCCAACTGCAGTTCTACTGCGGAAGAGCACCACCTGCAGTGGAGAAAGTAGACTGCACCTGCCTACACACTAAGCATACCTAAGCAATCAATCCTTGCTCCACTGATTACAGAGGAACTAACTAAATTTATCTAACAGCCTACACTACTCTAGGAGGGTGCTACATAGTGACGAAAGATGGCAAACATCCTGGAAAAGTGATTTTAGGTTACACACACTTTAGGCGTCCAAAACCGCAGCAGCAGAATATGAAGCAGAAATAAAGAGAATTGGTTTTTGACTCGGTAAAGGCATTTTCTTTATGTGATACTTTCTGCACAACAAAAATAAGTAGTGCTTTTGGTTCCTTTTTAATGGTCCCTATTGAGGTTATTTACATGAGAATTTCGCCCGGCGGCCGCGCTACGTTTGCCTTTTATTTTCAGGCAATAATATTTAAAAACGATTATTACCATTTTTTTTTCCAACAATGGTGAAATGGTTATGGTCCAGCTGTTAATTTCCTTTTCTCTTTCTCTGTCCTAGATGTCGACGAGTGCCAGGTCCATAACGGTGGCTGCCAGCAGCGCTGCGTCAACACTCCGGGGTCGTATCACTGCGAGTGTAAAGCGGGCTTCCGCCTCCACGCGGACAGCAGGTCCTGCATCAGTAAGTAATCTCTATCCAGTGTTCCATTTCGGGGGTTATCATTGCCGTTTATCCCTTTGGCAGCGCTCTGCGCTTTTATTATTTTTTTTTTTTTTCTTCTTCCTGGCTGGCTAGGAACGCGTACAAGTGCTGCATGTAAAACCTTTACATTTTAAGCACCGTTCCAATGTGCCTCTTCTATAAAAATTTAAAGGGTTCCACTAAGCACGGCTGTAAATAAATAGGTCACATAGCTCTGCGATGATATTAAAAAAATTATGATTGTTTCTGTGGAAATAAAAATACTTTTTATTGTGCATTTAATGGCCAAGTACATGAGCAGAAATATGAACATTTACTAGCGTGCGGTTAGTCCTTTGCTGCAGCATGTCGTAGAGTAGATCTGGAGCAGTGGAAAAGTTGTGCTGCATCTGTGATTAAAGGGTGATCCTTAAACTGACCCTTTAAAGCAAAATTCCAACCAAAAATTACAAATAAAAATGAATAGCCCATTAAAGTGGTTGTAAACCCACTTTGTAAACAAACACCTACAGGTAAGCCTAGATTAAGGCTTACCTGTACGTGCTTGAAATATCTCCTTAACCTACACGGTTAAGGAGATATTTGCATTTAAAAGCGGCGACGCTGACGTCACGCGCATGCGCATGGGGTTAATCCCATTCACAAATTTGGCTAGGTCGCAGTATTCGACGACGTAGCCAAATTCAACGGGTCATACGTGCATGCGTGGAGTCACATCTTCACCGCTCCGGCAATCACAGCGCCGGAGCGGCGCTGTGATTGGCTGGTGCGGCGATACCCGGAACTAACATTCCGGCTATCGCCGTAGCGATGGATGCGTCTAGATAAAGGGGCGCGGACTGCTTCGGGGGCCCCGATCTAAAGTAAGTGGTACATAATGAGCTAATATGCTAGTCATACTAGCTCATTATGCCTTTCTCTTGCAGGTTGGCAAAAAAAATAAAAAAGGATTAGTGTGTTTACAACCACTTTAAGCCCCTTTTCTGCAATGTCCACCTTCAATCTAGAGATTTCCCCTTCAGTACTTATTTTCTGCCACTAGATGTCCTCAGTCTGATGGCCAGCATCATTCAACCAGGTTGTCCCGGACGAGCCCCCAACCTATGTAGTACTTTTTTCTGCCACTAGATGTCCTCAGTCTGATGGCCAGCATCATTCAACCAGGTTGTCCTGGACGAGCCCTCAACCTATGCAGTTCTTTTTTCTGTCACTAGATGTCCTCAGTCTGATGGCCAGCCTCATTCAACCAGGTTGTCCCAGACGAGCCCCAACCTATGCAGTACTTTTTTTCTGCCACTAGATGTCCTCAGTCTGATGGCCAGCCTCATTCAACCAGGTTGTCCCAGACGAGCCCCAACCTATGCAGTACTTTTTTTCTGCCACTAGATGTCCTCAGTCTGATGTCCAGCATCATTCAACCAGGTTGTCCCGGACGAGCCCCCAACCTATGCAGTACCCTTTTTCTGCCACTAGACGTCCTCACTCTGATGGCCAGCATCATTCAACCAGGTTGTCCCGGACGAGCCCCCAACCTATGCAGTACTTTTTTCTGCCACTAGATGTCCTCAGTCTGATGGCCAGCATCATTCAACCAGGTTGTCCCGGACGAGCCCCCTACCTATGCAGTACTTTTTTTCTTCCACTAGATGTCCTCAGTCTGATGGCCAGCATCATTCAACCAGGTTGTCCCAGACGAGCCCCCAACCTATGCAGTACTTTTCTGCCACTAGATGCCCCCCAATTCACTTTGTCCTGGACCTGCCCCCCAGCCTGTGACTGGACAGTGAAAGGAGAATGCAGCACAGTGATAAGCTTATCACTCTGTCACTCTGCTCTTTTCTGCTGTCCGCATGCTTCATGCCAGAACATGAACTTATTGGTTCCTTATGTTGCTTCTTCCTCTCACACTCCAGCCTTGCTGTACAGAGACTACAAAAGGGTGATGCCAGATTGATTTCAGATAATAGCACTGCTTGTATTTTAAAAATAAATTTAATGATGTATTAATAATTACAGAGCTCTACTATTAGGGTCTTTTATATTGGCCTGGAGTTTAGGTTTATAAGGTAAGCAAGTTGCACAGTGCCAAAATTCATGCCAATTTGACTTCAGTGAGCTAAAATATAGATTATTGATCCGGATGACATCACATCATTTTATTATAATATTAAAGGAGAGTTGTAGTACATTTTCATTAAAGTTATTGTAAAGTCTTGTTTTTTTTGTTTTTTTAACAAAGATAACAAACATGTTATACTTACCTCCTCTATGCAGTTAGGGTTGCACAGATCAGCCCGGACCCTCCTCTTCTGGGGTCCTTCTTTGCTTCCTTTCTCTCCTGTTGAGTGCCCCCACAGCAAGCAGCTTGCTATGGGTGCCTCTAAAAAAAGGGTTTATGCTCCCCCACCAAAAAAAATCACATGCCAAATGTGGCATGTCAGGGGGTCACCATCACTTAAAGCAGAAGTTCCATTTTTGGGTATAACTCCGCTTTAACAAAGGTGGGAACTTTTGCTTGGAGACAATGGCTAAGCAGTTTTGATTAACGGGTTTCAAGGTTGCTGAAAGGGTCCCCTGGCTCTGCTATCGATAGACTGAGCTAAGGTGTGGGCTGTCCTCTATCCTCCAAAAGGCCCTCCCTCTGGCCACAGAGGATACCTGTGTCCCATTTGCTTCAGGTGCTTCCAAAAAAGGTTATTTTGTCACATGCTTTCTGTTTTTCTATTATGTTATGACTGTATTGACTGCTGCACTGTTGGTCAGGTTTTTGGGGGGCTTTTTGGTAGTACTGCCCGCTGCTGGGGCAAACAGTTAAAGGAGGGAACTCACCTCTAGTTGTGGTCGGTCTGAGGTCATCAGCTCCAACTAGTGGCCATAATGCTGTATTTTCCTAATTCACTCTATTGTTTATAGACATGTGCAGAACAGAAAAATGTGTTTAGTTTCGGATAGATTTGTTAAGTTACTTATTTTGTTTAATTTAATTCCGTTTCGTTTATACATTTTCTAATGAATTAAAATTTTTCGGAATGATTCGAATTTGGATCGTTTATTGACCGATTTGAATTCTGTGTGAAGAATAGCTGGTTGTTAAGGAGCAGGCCGGGAAGGCGGTTGCCGCGTCCTAAACAACCGATGACTTATCAGCTGTCAGTGGGCTTCCTGCTGAGAGCTGAAATGTAAACAAAAGAATGCGAAAGTGAATGAAAAAAAAAAAACAGCGTTGGGTCGCCCCCCAATCCATACCAGGCCCTTCAGGTCTAGTATAGATTTTAAAGGGAAGAACCCCATGCCAAAAACAAAAAAACCTGTGTGTCCCTCCCCCAAAATCCATACCAGAGCCCCCTGTTCTCATCAACATGGGGACAAGGTGCTTAAGAGCAGGGGGGCAAAACACCCCACCCCAAAACACCCCCCATGTTGAGGGCGTGTGGCCTGGTAAGGTTCAGGAGGGAAGGAGGCACTCGCTTGCCCCCCCCCTTTCCTGGCTTGCCGGGCTGCATGCTTGGATAAGTGTCTGGTATATTTGGGGGGCCCCATGTCATTTTTTCTTTTATTTTGGCGTGGGGTTCCCCTAAAAATCCATAGCTAACCCGAAGGGCTGGTATGGATTGGGGGGGGGGGGCACACACCATTTAATTCTGAAATTTTAATTGCCTGTATTCTTTTGTTTAAATATCAGCTCTCAGCAGGGAAGCCCGCTGACAGCTGATGAGTCATCAGTGGTTAATGACGGGGCGGCCGGCTTTCTGGCCCGCTCCTTAAAGTGGTTGTAAACCTAGTAACACCAGGGTTTACTTCATCTTTAACAATCAGCTATTCTTCACACAGAATTCGAATCAGTCGATCATTTATCGACAGATTTGAATTTGAGTCTTTCTGAAAATTTGGGGATAGTAAATACCAGCGAATGCGGGGCTAAGCTGTCAAGCATACCTGTTACTTTTCCAATAGTGGGCAAAGCAGAGGTTCTCTTTAACCACTTGCCGACCAGCTCCTATAGATATACTGCGGCAATGTGGCTCCGTCCCACGATTTGCCGCACCCGTACGGCAGCTCTTGTACGCCTGCTGCATGGCAGGGGGACCCGATGCGCGTGGCTGGCAAGCCTGATTGCCGCCGGCCACCTACGATCGTGGGCATAAGAGCCAGAACAGGGATTTGTGTGTGTAAACCGCCATTACTAGTAAAGAAAATAAAAATGCCATAAATTATCCCCTATTTTGTAGACACTATAACTTTTGTGCAAACCGATCAATATACGCTTTTTGCGATTTTTTTTTTTTTTTTTTTTTACCAAAAATATGTAGAAAAATATATATTGGCCTAAACTGATGAAGAAATTTGTTTTTAACATTTTTGGGGGATATTTATTATAGCAAAATGTAAAAAATATAGTTTTATTTTCAAAATTTTCGGTCATTTTTTGTTTATAGCCCAAAAAATTAAAACCTCAGAGGTAATCAAATACCACCAAAAGAAAGCTCTATTTGTGGGGAAAAAAGGGCGTAAATTTTGTTTGGGTACAACATCGCACGACCAAGCAATTTTCAGTTAAAACCACGTAGTGCCGTATCGCAAAAAATGGCCTGGTCATTAAGGGGGCAAATCCTTCCGGGGCTGAAGTGGTTGAGTTACTGCTCTATAGTGCGGTAGGTGACTTAGAGAAAGTGGAAGCTGATTACGGTTCACATTGCTTCTGTACAGGCCCGGACTGGGACAAAAAATAGGCCCGGGCATTTTGGATTGAGCAGCCCATGACATGTTAACTGGCCCCTTCCCCACTCTCCACCCTGACGGATCCCCAGAGAGAGCAGAGGGGGGAACCCAGCAGAGGTTTGTGGAGGGGGAGGCGAGGGGGGTGGAGAGCACAGGGAAGAACCTTGAACATGGGGTGGGGCAAGAGCACAGGGGAGAGGCAGAGAACACAGGGAGGAAGAGGGGAGCACAGGGGGGGCAGCAGAGAGCACAGGGGGATGCGGAGAGCAAAGGAGGAGGTGGAGAGCACAGGGGGCAGCAGAGAGCATGGGGGATGTGGAGAGCACAGGGGGGAAGCGGAGAGTGTGGGGGAATATGAAGAGCACAGGGGGGAAGCAGAGAGCATGGGGGTAATGTGGAGAGCACGGGGGTGGTGGAGAGCATGGGGGAGGTGGAGAGCACAGGGGGCGGCGGAGAGCATGGGGGAGATGGAGAGCACAGGGGGGCAGCGGAGAGCATGGGGGAATGTGAAGAGCACAGGGGGGGTGGCGGAGAGCATGGGGGGTGGTGGAGAGCACAGGGGGTGGCAGAGAGCACTGGGGGAGGTGGAGAGCGGGAGTGGTGGAGAGCATGGGGGGAGGTAGAGAGCACAGGGGGAGGTGGAGAGCATGGGGGTGGCAGAGAGCATGGGTGGTGGAGAGCACAGGGGGTGGCGCAGAGCATGGGGGGAGGTGGAGAGCACAGGGGGGCAGCGGAGAGCATGGGGGAGGTGGAGAGTACAGAGAGGGGCAGCGGAGAGCATGGGGGGATGTGGAGAGCACAGAGGGGCGGCGGAGAGCATGGGGGGTTGTGGAGAGCACAGGGGGTGGCAGAGAGCATGGGTGGGAGGTGGAGAGCACAGGGGGCGGCAGAGAGCATGGGGGCGGTGGAGAGCACTGGGGGAGGTGGAGAGCATGAGGGGGCAAAGAGTATGGTTGGGGTGGAGAGCCCGAGAGGGCAGCAGAAAGAAGCAGGATAGGAGGAGCAGTGGGAGTGGCTGCATACAGAACAATCGATCTCTCCATCTTCCTCCTGCAGTCTCGGAATGCCTGCTTCTCCTCTACCTCTCGCAGGCATTCCATAACTGCAGGAGGAAGATGGAGAGAATGATTGTTCTATATTCAGCAGCCCCCACTGCTCCTCCTTTCCAGGTTACAGGGGGGATACACTCACGTCTTCTGTCATCCGGCTCCAAGGTGTCTGCAGCAGGTGTCTGCTCTAGCTCCTCCCCCCTTCGCAGTCATGCCCCCCGGCCACGACGGCTGACCTATACGGGTGGCCGTGCGGCCACAGAGAGGCTGAAGGTGTCTCATCTAGCTCCTCCACCCTTCGTGTTTCCACCCCCCCGGCGCCGATGGCTGAGCTTAACTGGCAGCCGGGTGACCGCGGAGAGGCTGGATGAGCGTCGCGGGCTCAAAGAGCAGCCCAGCTGCCTTGGGCCCCACAAGGCCTGGCGGCCCCGGCCCACTGGGAAAGTGCCCAGTTTGCCCCGTGACCAATCCGGTCCTGCTTCTGTACACCTTTTAGAAGTTAATAATAACTCCAACTCCAAGAAACCAATCAGCTTCTAGGTTGTCTTTTTTTAATCAAAGCTTAAATGAAGAAGCTGAATTTAGAAGCTGATTGGCTCCCATGCACAGCTGCACCAGATTTTGCACGCTCCAGTTTTAGTAAATGAACCCCCGTGTCTTTGGCACCTGAATCTTGATAACTTGCAGCATTTCTTAGCAGACACTGGCGCCCTCTAGTGCCCTGATCGCCCCTCCAGAATGATTACCGCCAAGGCCGCCTGGCGAGCAATCAGCCAGCCAAGCGTACAGAAATAGGAACACATCTCTCTCTCTAATTGCGCTGGCAAGCCGGCTTATGAAATCATCACATTACATTTCCTCTGCGCGGCTTTGTTGCTGTCATTACGACACGACTCCCCCCGAGCTCCTGAACGAGTCGCAATCTGCTGGGGCCGCTGTCAGGCCAGCGCTTGGCAGACACTCCGGTGACAGATGTCATTCCTTCACAGCGCCGTTCACTGTCAGTAGCATCTGTCTCGGTGAGCGCCGTCCAAGAACCGGACAGTTCTGACTGACAACATCCTCCCTTATCTGTGGATCTGCCGAGGTACCAAGAAATGTTCTTTGGCATGTAATTCCATCAATAAGAAGAAAAAGTTTCTTGGCACGCGGTTGGGGGAAACGTCAAGCCTTTTCTGAGAGCAGCGAAAAGAGATTATGGTCTATTAAAGCCTAAAGCGCATAAGCTGTGCCAAAACCTGGACATAAACATCTCGGTTAATTGCATATCTGTACCTGTCCATCGTCACCAATTACAGGAATTTATCGTTGGGATAAAAGACTGCCTGTTGCGGATCACACCTGCGTTGTTGGCTCTGTGGTTGAAGTCCTGTCCTGTCTCAGAGTCATTTGTGAAGTTGTTTTACAGAAACACGTGTTTGTGTTATTCTGCGAGACGGGATGGATTTAAAGGGTCAGTCCACCCCAAAACAGATAACGGAAGCTAATAGCAGGGAATAGCACACACAAAGTACAACCTGAGCTTTAGGCAAATGGCTACAGGGAGTTGTGTTTTAAAACGGGCAAATGATTTCTGTTTCTGTTCAGTCGGTTTTATGATTCAGACACTAGACATATGCACTGCCAAAAAATTGGTTTGTTTTCGTTTCATTCGTTTTTTTTGTGAATTCGAAAAATTAGTAAAATTCGTAAATTTAAAAATTTTGAAATTCGTGAAGGAATGACATCTGTCACCGGAGTGTCTGCCAAGCGCTGGCCTGACAGCGGCCACGGCAGATTGCAACTCGTTCGGGAGCTCGGGGGAGTCGTGTAGTAATGACAGCAACAAAGCCGTGCGGAGGAAATTTAATGTGATGATTTCATAAGCCAGCTTGCAAGCGCAATTGGAGAGAGATATGTTCCTATTTCTGTACGCTTGGCTGGCTGATCGCTGGCCAGGCGGCCTGGTGGTAATCATTCTGGGGGGGTGATCATGGCAATAGTATTCAGAATTCGTAAATCGAAAATTCTGAAATTCTAAAGTTTGGAAATTCTAAAATTCGTAAATTAGAAAATTCGTAAATTAGAAAATTCAGAATTCATAAATTCGTAAATTCGAAAATTTCGATTTCGAAAATTTGAAAATTCTGAATTCGTAAATTCATAAATTCGAAAATTAAAAAAATTCGGAATTCAAAAATTTTGGAAATTCTGAAATTTGAAAATTCAGAGATTTAGAAATTTGAAGATTCGAAAATAAGAAAGGAAAATCAGAAAATTAGAATGAAAATCAAAAAATTCTAAATAACTAACTAATAATAACTAACTTAAATTATAGGTATTGGAATTTCCTTTCAAATTTGGCTGTTAGTGAACGAATACAAATTTATCTGAAGTTACAAATTATCCGAAATAAAGAATGCCGCATCTAAACAATTGGAATGGAACGAAAAATAATAATAAATAATAGGGGTGCAACTGATCAAAAAACTCACGGATCGGATCATTTTTCGGAGCAGCAAAAAAAAAAAAAGACAAGACAAATAAACAGTTTTATCTTTTTGTTGCAGGTATCTCGTCACATTCGGCTCCCCATCACAGATTGCTCCGGAAGTGACGTTCCGTCGCCGCCATCTTGCTACACCCCACATTCCTGCACAGTTATTATAAAGTGAGAAGGGGGCAAGCGGACATCTTGTTACACCCACCGGAGTTTTAGATTTCACAGTTATTTTCAACACAAAACGGAGCTTATATGCTAAATACAGTATTTGTAAATCCGACGGACAGTTTAGATGTTAAATTTTAAAAGCAGCAGCAAACCTGCTGACCTTACATGCTTGCTAATGTGACAGAACACCTCTGATTTTCACATTTAACATGTAAACAGTCCGTCGGATTTACAAATACTGTATTTAAGGATATAAGCTCAGTTTTGTGTTGAAAATAACTGAAATCTAAAACTCCGGTGGGTGTAACAAGATGTCCGCTTGCCCCCTTCTCACTCTATCATTACTGTGCAGAAGTGTGGGGTGTAGCAAGATGGCGGCGACGGAACGTCTCTTCCGGAGCAATCTTTGATGGGGAGCCGAATGTGAAGAGACACAGGCAGACCCGTCCGTCTGGATCCACGAGCAGTTGAGAGTGATGACGTCAGCACGCCGCTCTAGGGGAGCTCACCTAGGCCGCCGCCGGGTGGACCAAGATGGCTGACGCTCCGGGAGCTAGGCCGAAGCTGCGGCCTTTCCTATGGCTGAGGCAGCGGAGCTCACAATCCGTGGATCCGGTGGTATGCCGAACCGAATATGTTGACCTGTTCGGATCACGAATCAATGAAGATCTGTTGCACCACTAATAAATAATATTATTACGTTTTCTTCTCAAGACCTCCTGCTCTCTAGCTCTCTCAACACCTTCTTCCATGCTCGTCTCCAGGACTTTTCCAGAGCCTCTCCAAGCCTATGGAACTCCTTACCCCAATCTGTCCATCTATCTCCTACTCTATTCAGCTTTTAGACGATCCCTGAAAACCCTCCTCTTCAAGGAAGCCTATCCCTCCCACACCTAACAACTGTATTTTCATTTTGTTCATCTGATCATCCCCCACAGCTGCTACCCTTTGTTCCACTTGACCCTTCCTTCTAGATTGTAAGCTCTAACGAGCAGAGCCCTCTGATCCCTCCTGTATTGAATTGTATTGTATTTGTACTGTTTGCCCTCATGTTGTAAAGCGATGTGCAAACTGTTGGCGCTATATAAATCCTGTATAATAATATTATTATTATTATTTATTATTATTATTAATTTGTTACGTTCTATTCGTTTAGATGCGGCATTCGTTATTACGGATAATTCGTAACTTTAGATAAATTTGTATTCGTTACGTTCACTAACAGCCAAATTTAAAAAGGAAATTCCAATACCTATAATTTAATAGTTAGTAATAGTTAAGATATTATTAGTTAGTTGTTATTTCAGATTTTCGAAGTATCGGGTTTTTGAATTTTTTTGATTTTCGTTCTTATTGTCGGATTTTCGGATTTTCATGTTTATTTTTTGGAATATTCAAATTTCTGAATATCTGAATTTTCGAAGTTCCGAAATTTAGAATTTGCGAATTTTCGCATTTCCGAATTGTTTTCCCATTTCCGAATATTCAGAGAAATTTGGATATTCGAAAATTCGGAAATTTGGATATTTGCATCACAGCTGATCCCGGTCAGTCCGAATTTAATGTGGAGTCTGAAATAAGGGAGACTAGTTTTTTTTTTTCTGGCCCATGAATATTTTTCAAATATACAATGTGGCCCTCATACTGAAAAGTTTGAAGACCCCTGGTGTAAAGGACTAATATGCATGGCTCCGCCCACTCTCCTAAAATGAAGCTTAATCCTCAAATTTTTGGGCTATGCGATGGAATGAGACATGTGAGAGACCTTTATTCTAATGCCTTGTACACACGATTGGAATTTCAGATGGAAAAAGTCAGATGGACTTTTTCGATCGGAAATTCCTTACCGTGTGTAGCCCCATCTGAGTTTTTTCATCGGAAATTCCGAGGAATTCCATCGGAGTTTAGATATAGAACATGTTCTATTTTTCTTCGATGGAATTCCGTTGGAATTCCGATGTGATTTGGCCGGGCAAAAGCCAGATCGTGTGTACGGGGCATAAGAAGGCTTTAAATTTGATTGGATGGCTTTTTAATTCCTTTAGTCCAGTGGTCTCCAAACTGTGGCCTGGAGGCCAGATGTGGCCCTTTGCTTGCTTTTATCTGGCCATGGGAAACTATTTCATCCACTGTCACCAATAAAGGGGCACAATTCTTCCTAATGGCACCAAGAATGGTGCACAGCTCCTCCCAATGACACCATTGATGTGGCAAAGTTCCTTCCAATTACACCAACAATTGTGCCCAATAACACCATTGACTGGGCACAATTCCTCCCAATGACATCAACGATGAGACATAATTCCTCTTACTGACACCAAATATGGGGCATTGTTTACTCCCACTAAGACTGGGACATTTTCTAATCCTGATGGTCCCAGTCCAGTCCCCATAAAGTCTGAAGGAAAGTAAACTGGCCCTTTGTTTAGAAAGTTTGGAGACCCTTGCTTTAGGCCCCTCTCACCATAACCTGTATTGTTATAGTTCTTTGTTTGCTTAGACATATTAAAGAATCTAGGGTTGCACAAAAAATCCAAAACCACCTAAACACACTCCTGTTCAAGTGTGAATCCAGGCTAATACTTTACCCAATGCATGCAATATATAGTAAATGCAGGCCTTTTTTTCCTCAATAAATCGGTACAGGAACTCCCTTTTGAGTCACCCCTCGTCTCTGTACCCTACCCACCTCTGCGCACTGTCCCTTGGTTCCACCCCCTACCCACTTCCCAGTACCACCTATTTTAGAGAACACAGAACCAAGTTTCATTTTGTGGTTTTAAGCATTTTGTATGGAATTTGTTAATGATATCAAGAAAAGTAGATCCCCCTACAGCCAGCAACAATTGATCCCTCCCACAACAATAGACCCCCGAGCAACAATGGACCTCCTGCAACAAAATACCACCCGAACAACAACAAGGCCCCCACACAAAAAAATTGATCCCCTCCAGTGCCAATAGATCCCCCAGCATCAATAGACCATTCAGCACACCCCAACACCCCTTACCATGACATACATTCAGTGCTGAAGGTGCCGGAACTGTGTTCCCCCACGTTCCTGCTGAAAAAAAGCCCTGAGTAAATGTATCAAATTTATCAAACACTAAATAGTTTACTATGCACATTAATGATTATAATGGACATTCCTAACATTTTCCATGAAATCTCTTCATTTTTAGAATTGACCAAATGATCTGTACATATCCTCCCTCTCCGTACGATAGTTTTTGATTTTCTTCATTTTAAATCTCTTTACACTCCTACTAAAAGTATATTTGGCTATTAGAAAAAGCAAAGTAGCGATACTCGACACTCTGCTCCTATTAAGAACCCAGTCACTCATGGAGGAGATTATACAACTGAAATTTACACCCGCTGTTCCTGAGACTTAGAGGGAATGGCAAGAATTCATCACCGGCTACACAAAGGCTGTGCGGAATATTAAATTAATTTAATGACCTATGAAGGAGCTCTTTTCTCTGGCTGGATTGTCTTCCGGCTTGTTTACAAGATTCACTAACAATTATTAAATCATGAAAATTATGCATATAGGTCTCTGTGTGAGTCTTTGCAGCCATTGACCAAGTGGTCACCACAGCTGATAGTTATGTGCTTGTAGGCTCGGCACAAACCTGAAAGACAGGTAAGGGGACAGTGGCAGGCAACAGGTTAGGCTACCAATACATTTCTATAGGATAACATTTATGCATCGAATGTTAAGGTTTTAGAACTCTACACCAGTCAATCACTAAACGTATATTGTATTACCCTTGTCACAGATGGTAGAACACTGTAACCCAATTACAAAGGAGATAAGAGAAAGGCTGTAGATAGACATTGCAGTCTGTAAAAATAATAAAACACATAGGGGGCAGCAGTGAGCTGCTTTGGGATTAGATTACATTACGAAACCTGTACTGAGGGTAAAAATGGGTTCTGGTAAATCTTGTTCATTCTGTGTTTAGACCTTGATTAGGGTGCTGGAAGATGCATAATCTGCAAAGAGCAGGAAAATATATTAAGAATATTTGTTAAATTCCAGCACCCAGTATGTGATTAAATAAAAAGGCAGCTCCACCTGCTGTACTCACCCGATCTTTGGTGATGTCTACTGAAGACTCACTGATTCAGCAGTGTGACTTCTCTTCTCACTACTCTTTTTTCAGCTTCTCTATACTTTCAACTTCTCTTCCCTTCCAGATTATTTTTTCTTCCAGCTTCTCTTCTCCAACTTCTCTTCTCCAACTTCTCTTCTCCTCCAGCTTCTCTTCCCTTCCAGCTTCTATTTTCTTCCAGCTTCTCTTCTCCTCCAACTTCTCTTTTCTTCCAGCTTCTCTTTTCCAACTTCTGTTCTCCTCCAGCTTCTCTTCTTTTCCAGGTTCTCTTCTTTTCCAGGTTCTCTTCTTTTCCAGCTTCTCTTCTTTTCCAGCTTCTCTTCTTTTCCAGCTTCTCTTATCCTCCAGCTTCTCTTCCCTTCCAGCTTCTCTTCTTTTCCAGCTTCCCTTCCCTTTCAGCTTCTCTTCTTGTCCAGCTTCTCTTCTTGTCCAGCTTCTCTTCTTGTCCAGCTTCTCTTCTTGTCCAGCTTCTCTTATCCTCCAGCTTCTCTTATCCTCCAGCTTCTCTTATCCTCCAGCTTCTCTTATCCTCCAGCTTCTCTTCCCTTCCAGCTTCCCTTCCCTTCCAGCTTCTCTTCTTTTCCAGCTTCTCTTCCCTTCCAGCTTCTTTTTCTTTTCCAGCTTCCCTTCCCTTCCAGCTTCTCTTCTTTTCCAGCTTCTCTTCTTTTCCAGGTTCTCTTCTTTTCCAGCTTCTCTTCTTGTCCAGCTTATCTTATCCTCCAGGTTCTCTTCCTTTCTAGCTTCTCTTCCCTTTCAGCTTCTCTTCTTTTCCACCTTCCCTTTCCTTCCAGCTTCCCTTCCCTTCCAGCTTCTCTTCTCCTCCAACTTTTATTTTCTTCCAGTTTCTCTTCTCCAACTTCTCATGTCCTCCTGCTTCTCTTCTTTTGCAGCTTCTCTTCCCTTCCAGCTACTCTTCTTTTCCAGATTCTCTTCCCTTCCAGCTTCTCTTCCCTTCCAGTTCCTCGTCTCCTCCTACTTCTCCTCTCTTTCAGCTTTTCTTCTCTTCTCACTCTGTTTCTTCTTTTCCCTTTCAATTTAAATGATTGCCCTGCATCATTCATCCTGCTTCCTGTGAGGCCAGGGTGACAAGGCTTTGCCCCTGCCCTGGACTTGCGGGGAAATACTGTATGAATAGTAGGAGGTGTGGACAGACAGCGCTGGTTATGGCTTCTAAGAGAACTCAGCAGTGCTTGGAGAATTTGTTGGGTACCCATAGGTGAGAAAATACATTTATCTGGCCATAGTTGACTACCAACAGTCAACTTTACCTCACCAGCCTATTGCTTCTGAATAGGTTCAAAAACCTGTTCCAATAGCAATGAAAGGAGTGTTCTTGTTTTATGGCAGTGCAGGCTTCTCTTTGCACTTTTCTTCTATTCATTCTTCTTTTCTCTTGTGCCTCCTCTATCCTCGCTGCCATTCTCTTCTATATTCTCTTCTCTTCTAGCTTCTCTTTGAGCATCTCTTTTCATCTCTTCTTGTGCCTCATATATCCTTGCTTCACTTTTTCTCTTGTGCCTCCTCTATCCTCGCTGCCATTCTCTTCTATATTCTCTTCTCTTCTAGCTTCTCTTTGAGCATCTCTTTTCATCTCTTCTTGTGCCTCATATATCCTTGCTTCACTTCTCTTCCATGCAGGCTACTCTTTACTTCTTGTGCCTCATCTACCCTCACTTCGCTTCTCTTCTCTTATAGCTTCTCTTGTCTTCTAACTTCTCTTCCCACTTCTCTTCCAGTTCCCCCTCCAGCTTCTCTTTACTTCTCATTACTTCTCTTCCAGCTTCTCTTCAAGCTCTGCATCTCTTCTCTTCCAACTTCTCATCTCTTCTCTTCTAGCTTGAATGATGGCCAGCATCATTGTTTCTCTTTTCTTTCTGCTTCTTTTCTCTTCTCTTCCCTCATCTATCCTCGCTTTGCTTCTCTTCCAGTTTCTCTTCAAACATCTCTTCTCTTTGCTTCTTTTGCCTCCTCTTTCCTCACTTTGCTTCTTTTTTCTCTACCAGCTTCTCTTCTCTTCCAGTTTCCCATCCAGATTCTCTTCTCTTCTAGCTTCTCTTCCAGCTTCTCTCCTATTCCGGTTTCTCTTCAAGCATCTCTTCAAGCATTGCTTCTCTTCTCTTCCAGGTTCTTGTCTCTGCTCTCCCCTTAAATGATGCCCAGCATCATTGTCTCTTCCCTTCCCCTCTTCTTTCCTCTTCTCGCCTCTCTTTTCTTCTCGCCTCTCTTTTCTTCTTGCCTCTCTTCTATTCTCACTTTGCTTCTGTTCTTGCTTAAATGATGCCCCGCTTCATTTGTCCCATTTCCCAAGGTGAGTCCAGGGTGTCAAAGCTTTGCCCCTACTCTGAAACTTGCAGGAGAATGCTGCATGAATAGTAGGAGGTGTAGACATATGGATCTAGCTGTGGTTTTCCATGGAACTCTGTACACTTGGAGAAGGTTTTGGGTTTACCATAGACAAGAAAAGATATTTACCTTGTTTGGCCACCATTGACTACCAAGAGTCAACTGGACCTCGCCAGCCTGTTTCTCCTGAATGGGTTTGAAAAACTTTTCCAATTGCAATGAAGTGGGGGTTCTAGTGTTTATGATGGCACAGGCTGTCAGAGTTGATGACAGGGCATATGGATTCTGCCTTCACCATAGATTGCTCTTCTGTGTCTCTGGACAGCTTAATATGTTTTGTTTAGGCTAAAGTAGGAAAGAGTTAAAACTCTTTATTTGTTGCTGTCTGTGTCCAACTCAGGAGATTTATTGTCACTTCCTGTCATGGAGATACAACAGAAAAACGAGAGAAAATTCCCTAAACCAGAACATTTGCCTCTTTCTGATGATCATGTGCTGGTCGGGGCGGATGGAATATTTATTTAGTTTCGGGTGCATGCCCATTCAGCTCCGCTCGCATTTTCTTCTGCCTTGGCTCAAGTCCCGGCCAGCCGCCTGCCTGCTTATCTCCTTGCCTTTCCTGGTGGAGTGATCTTCCTCTGCTCCCCACCCAGTAGTAGCCGGGGCCCGGAGAGTAAGACTTCACAGGCTGTGAGGCGGGCGGCGGCAGCGACGGGCAGAGAGTCACTGATTGCCGTCATTACTAGTAAAAAATAAATAAATATGTTCCTGGATTTCATTTTAAAAATCTTGTCACCTTATAATAGGGTGGCTCTTCCCAGCAGGGACAGCGATATCAATTTAATTTTACATTGGGTCTAACCCTTTCCTACTCAAACTCAAATTCTGAGGTAGTCGAGTGATACAGCTGAAGTTGTTCAGATTGTGGTGTCTGATCATCCTATGTTTGGGGCCACATTTTGGTTTACCAGCCCTTTAAACATCCTTGACGTGTGACAACATCTATGCATTGGAAGGACATGGACGTCTCCTCCATAGACAGTGTTATTTTTGTATCTGGAATTAGATCCTGCCAGACTTGTATGAGTTTTAAAGTTCTGGCCACAAAAGTTTTTAAAGAGATGATTAATACTGTTTTTTACCTTATCGAGCGCCAAGAGACTGCAAAACAAATGACATAACAGAGCGAGCAGCTGCAGCTTGTAGGCCCTTTGTTCCAGATATTGGATACTCATGTAGCCACAAATCACATTAGTACACAGCATTACAACATAGTTGGAAAAGGCTGAGCTGGAATTAGCTTGTGTCCAGCAAATCACCTTTTTGCTGTCCACTTACTACTGTTCATGGCAATGGGCAGATAAGCAATTTAAGTGGATCTCTACCTTTTAGGACATTTTATGACATTGTAATTCAATGCAATGAACAAGTTAGCTTTGTAAGTAAAGTTGATGATTTGACTTGGGGCTTTGTGCATGGGCATTGGTGGCTTGGTGCTGTGTAGCATTTTTTTTTTGAAGGATATAAAAGGCAGCACTTGATTAATTAATTGGATGGAATGCATCTATTATTGCTTTTGTTGCATTGTAAATGCAGGAGGTTTTACTCTGAACCTATTTTATTCTTGTGTAGCACCCCTCTGACACACCAAAGGCAGGATAGCTCCCCCAGAGACTAGGAGTGGGCAAGCATTTCACTCCAGGTCTGAGTCCATGGCTAAAATGGGGGGGGGGGACTGAGAAAGGATATTGGGCACCAGTCACTTTATGACAGATGTTATTGCAGAACGGTTAAGGATGTAAGGGTTAGAGGTCCCAGATACCATAGCAGATCACTTAGACTCTCCAGATCTAGATCAATGTCCAGTTTCACATTGTCCGAACCTTTAAGCCAACCCGGCAACATTGTAAGCACGTTCCCAAATTTCAGTGCATCCTCCAAGAGAGCCACCAGGCCCTTCTGAGAAACCAGCCTTCTTCCTTGGACTCCCCTGGGTCTCCTCCTTGGTACACGCTAGTCCCCAAAACAGGCTATTGGGCCTAACAGCAGAGCTCCATCCAGCAGCACCTCCTTAGGCTTTTAGCCCAGGGGAAGAAAGCGAGCACATGGCCTGTCCCAAATATTTATATCCACCCCCAGCATGCACCAGTGGCATAAACCTCCTACTGGATTGGCTAAAGAAAATATAAATATTCATAACTTAGTTTTCTATCTCATACTATTACCAGTGATATCTACTAGCTACAGTGAGAAATCACAAGCCAACTTAAGCTTAGGGAAAAACTATACAATCAGCCCAGCCAAAAAAATAAATTGGCATACATGCGTATTAGACAATGAGCGTGCATGGCAAACTCAACATAAATTCACCTGGATAGCAATCCATTTTTGCCTTTAAGGAACCTAAAGTGTGCTTTGGGTGGCTGCATATGACTTTCTTAAGGGCTCCTTACCAGAACAGCAGATGAAGGCATTGCCAGGGGGAGTACCGTGATCTCTGTGAGAGGTAATAAATACCTAGAAGTGTTATGATGTACACATTACTCAGCAAAATATACTTTAAATCTGATGCTAGGTCCACTTTAACTTCAGTCCCAACTGGAGTGTCCCTAGAAAACCTTAGCTGTTTAGGCAGAATTTGAGAAGCAAGCATGTCTCTCCAACAAAGTTTTTTTTTTTTTTACTGTAAAATAAACAATCACGAAGGACTCCGTTTTACTCCAATAAATTGCCTGCAGGCAGATTTTGTTGGCCCCACGATAGAAGAGGTATATAAATTGGGTAAACAAGCGGGACGTGGCGCCTGTCCAGGAGAAATATATTTAGTTCTTAACGTGCTTTGCCCAGAATAAGCTCCTGCTTCCCATCAGCCGCTCTAGACTGGAATGCTGCATGTTTATTGATTGTAGAATTATCAGACGCGATCGCCATCCATTCACAGTTTAGCACGGTTGTGAGTTGTAATTTTGTGTCCTCCTGTTCTCTTGTAGGCTTGTGGTATGGCTGGAATATTGTGACAATGGTTAGAAATCTTCCACTATAAACGAGAGGCTTCACAGAAGGAGTCTTTTTAGGTTTTTTAGATACCGTATATGCTCGAGTATAAGCCGAGTTTTTCAGCACATTTTTTTGTGCTGAAAGTGCCCCCCCCTCGGCTTATACTCGAGTCACCTTTTGCGCCTGATCTCCCGGAGTTTGGGGACCCGGTACCGGCCGGCCATACGTCCTCTGGACCCCAAACTTGGCACACATGTAGACCCACTCTTCCTCTACAAGTGTGCAAAGTTTGTTGTCTGGGGGACCTACAGCCGGGGAGCACCGATTTTTACAAAGCCGGGCACCCCTTCCATAGACTCCCATGTTAAATGGTAATTTCTCTGGTGAATTTGGGGACCCGGTACTGGCCGGTTGTAGATCCCCTGGACACAAAGTTTGGCACACATGTAGCCCCATTTTTCCTCTACAAGTGTGCAGAGTTTGTTGTCTGGGGGACCTACGACCGGGGAGCACCGGTTTTTCAAAGCCGGGCACCCCTTCCATAGACTCCCATGTTAAATGGTAATTTCTCTGGTGATTTTGGGGACTCGGTACCGGCCGGTCGTAGGTTCCCTGGACCCAAAGCTTGGCACACATGTAGCCCCATTTTTCCACTATAAGTGTGCAGAGTTTGTTGTCTGGGAGACCTACGACCGGGGAGCACCAGGTTTTCAAACCCGGGCACCCCTTCCATAGACTCCCATGTTAAATGGTAATTTCTCTGGTGACTTTGGGGACCCGGTACTGGCCGGTCGTAGGTTCCCTGGACCCAAAGCTTGGCACACATATAGCCCAATTTCCCCTCTACAAGTGTGCAAAGTTTGTTGTCTGGGGGACCTACGACCGGGAAGGACAGATTTTTCAAAGCCGGGCACCCCTTCCATAGACTCCCATGTTAAATGTCAGTCTAGTCCTGGACACAGTGAGGCATAGGCACAGTGAGGCATGGGCACAGTGAGGCATGCAGATGGACACCCTAGGCTTATATTCGAGTCAATAAGTTTTCCCAGTTTTTTGTGGTAAAATTAGGTTCCCCCGGCTTATATTCGGGTCGGCTTATACTCGAGTGTATACGGTATATACTTGCATGGGATTGGCCAAATGTAAATGTTAGACACTCTGCTGCATAAACAGAATCCGACTCCCTCTACTACCCAGAGGAATCTGGTGGGGTTTGTGTTCCTGGCAGCCTGGAAAAACGTTGGTGACAACCGTTTCTCACTTTTGCTGAGGTCCAGCAAAGACTATTGGGGACCATGGTCCATGAGAAGCTTACCTCCATACTCAAAAGCTCTCACACAAAATGTTTAAAGGTCTGGGACCCTTGGATATCCTATAACACCCACCGGAATATTGACAGAACTTTGCTATCGGTTTGATGCCCAGTACCATGACAACGCATATAGACAAGACAATGTGCCTTCCATCTTATTGCTTAAGTTCACACTGATGTGCTTCATTGGTGTGCGCTGAAAAAAATATGACATGTTGCATTGTCACACGTTCTGAGCATCACAACATTTTTTTTTCCCCAACAGTAATGACCAAAAACTCTGTGCCTGGAGTTCTCCATTAGGAACCTTCAAATGGGCCCAGTGGAGGTGCCTACATTACCAGGCATGGACACCTGAACATGGAACTCAAGTGGTGACAAGATGGCATCATGGTGAGGGCCGGCAACAAGACTGGTGGCATTACCAGTTAAATAATGAGCGGATAGGGTGGTTGTTATTTATGCCCTGGGATGGGTTTTACATTTAAAAATGGCTTGCGTTGGGATTATATTCACATAACCAGGCATGGACACCTATGCATAGAACTCTAGTGGTGACATGATGGTGAGGGCCGGCAACAAGACTGGTTGGTGGAAGGCCTGGAACGCAGCCCTGGATTACCAAATAATTGAGTGGACAAAATAATTGAGTGGACAGTGGACACTAGGAGATATGGGTCGTTATTATTTTTGCCCTGAGATGGGTTTTAAATTTGAAAATGGTTTATTTTGTAATTGTATACACCGATCAGCCATAACGTTATTCGCACTGATAGGTAAAGTGAATAACATTAATTCTCTATTTACAATGGCATCTGAACATGGGTGGCATATATTAGGCAGCAAGTGAACATGTTGTTCCTGAAGTTGATGTGTTGAAAGCATAAAAAATGTTCAAGGGCAAGGATTTGAGCGACTCTGACAAGGGACAAATTGGAACGGCCAGACGACTGGATCAGAGCAACTCCAAAACTGCAGCTCTTGTGGGATGTTCCCAGTCTGCAGTGTTCAGGACAGACCAAAAGTGGTGCAAGGAAGGAAAACCGGCGACAGGGTCATAGGTGGCCATGGCTCATTTACCACTTAAGGACTGGAAGATTTTCCCCCTTTCCTGACCAGGCCATTTTATTGCTATACGCCACTGCGTCGCTTTAACTGACAATTGCGCGGCTGTGCGACGTTGTACCCAAACAAAATTGACATCCTTTTTTTTCCCCACAAATAGAGCTTTCTTTTGGTGGTAAAAATATTTTTTTTACTTTTTGCTATAATAAATATCCCCACGAAAAATATAAATAAAAAATTCTTCATCAGTTTAGGCCAATATGTATTCTTAAGCCCTGTACACACGATCGGACTTCCTATGGTTTTTAAACCAATGGATTTTTCCATCGGAAAACCGATGAAGCTGACTTCCATCAGTCTTGCCTACACACCATCAGTCAAAAAACTGACCGTTCCAAACGCCGTGACGTAAAACACTCCGATGAGCCAAGAAAAATTAAGTTCAATGCTTCTGAGCATGCGTCGACTTGATTCTGAGCATGCGTGGGTTTTTTAGCCGATGGAGTTCCCCACAGACGATAGTAATTTGCTATCGGTTTTTTAACCATCGGATAAATTTAAAACGTTCTATTTTTAAACACCGATGGAAAAAAGACCGATGGGGCCCATACACGATCAGTTTGTCTGATGAAAAAAGTCCATCGGACTGTTTTCATCTGTAAAACCTATCGTGTGTACACGGCTTCATACATATTTTTGGTAAAAAAATCGCAATAAGCGCATATTGACTGGTTTACGCAAAAGTTATAGCGTCTAGTAATGCCAGGGATCAGCGATTTTTAGCAGGACTGCGACATTGCGGTGGACAGATCGGACACTGTTGACACTTTTTTGGAATCAGTGACATTTATACAGCGATCAGTGCTATAAAAAATGCACTGATTACTGTATAAATGACACTGGCAGGGAAGGGGTTAATTACTAGGGAGTGATCAAGGGGTTAACTGTGTTCCCTGGGAGGTGTTTCTAACTGTGGGGGGAGGGGACTGACTGGTAGTACAGAGAGATCGCTGTTCCTAGTCACTAGAACTGTTTGTTTGCATTGGCAGATTCCCTTTTTAGCTCTCTGCCAAAACAAGGATCGTGGGTGTCCGGTGGACATCACGGCCACTTGCCACACGCATCAGCTCCCCTGCTGTGCAGCGGGCGCGCGCCCGCACCTGCTATAGCTGTAAAATGGACCAACGTACAGCTACGGCGATTTGCGGGCAAATGGTTAATGGACGTGGGTAGCGAAGGCTGGCCTGTGTAGTCCGATCCAATAGAAGAGCTAGCACAGCTAAAATTGCTGAAAAAGTAAATGCTGGTTCTGCTAGAAAGGTGTCAGAACACACAGAGCATCGCAGCTTGTTGTGAATGGGGCTGTGTAGCCGCAGACTTGTCTGGGTGCCCATGCTGATCACAGCTAAAAGCTCCTACAATGGGCATGTGAAAAACAGAACTGGACCACAAAGCAATGGAAGAAGGTGGTCTGGTCTGATGAACCACATTTTCTTTTACATTGTGTGGATGTCCAGGTGCGTGTGCGTCATTTACCTGGGGAAGAGAGGGCACCAGGATGCAGTATGGGAAGAAGGCAAGCCGGTGAAGGCAGCGTGATGCTTTGGGCAATGTTCTGCTGGGAAGCCTTAAGGCCAGCTATTCATGTGGGTATTACTTTGGAGCCCATGCTTCAATGGGTCGGGGCTATTTTGGCAGCAATAGGGGGACCTACTCAGGTGGCTGGTCATAGTGTTGCATTGGGTGGTCATATTGTTAAGCGCCTATAATGGGCACGTGAACATAAGAACTGGACCACAGAGCAATGGAAAAAGGTGGCCTGGTCTGATGAAGCACATTTTCTTTTTACGTTTTTTTGCGTGTGCGTCATTTACCTGGGGAAGAGATGGCACCAGGATGCAGTATGGGAAGAGGGCAAGCTGGCGGGGGCAGTGTGATGCTTTGAGCAAAGTTCTGCTGGGAAACCTTGGGTCCAGTCATTCATGTGGATGTTACTTTTGGAGTCCATGCCTCAATGGCTCAAGGCTATTTTGGCAGCGAAAGGGGGACCTACTCAATATTAGGTGGGTGGTCATAATGCTACGTTGGGTGGTCATAATGCTACGTTGGATGGTCATAATGCTACGTTGGGTGGTCATAATGCTACGTTGGATGGTCATAATGCTACGTTGGGTGGTCATAATGCTACGATGGGTGGTCATAATACTACGATGGGTGGTCATAATGCTACGTTGAATGGTCATAATGCTACGTTGGATGGTCATAATGCTACGTTGGATGGTCATAATGCTACGTTGGGTGGTCATAATGCTACGATGGGTGGTCATAATGCTACGTTGGATGGTCATAATGCTACGTTGGATGGTCATAATGCTACGATGGGTGGTCATAATGCTACGTTGAATGGTCATAATGCTACGTTGGATGGTCATAATGCTACGTTGGATGGTCTTAATGCTACGTTGGGTGGTCATAATGCTACGTTGGATGGTCTTAATGCTACGTTGGGTGGTCATAATGCTACGATGGGTGGTCATAATGCTACGTTGGGTGGTCATAATGCTACGATGGGTGGTCATAATGCTACGTTGGATGGTCATAATGCTACGTTGGATGGTCATAATGCTACGTTGGATGGTCATAATGCTACGTTGGGTGGTCATGTTATAGCAAATCGTTGTATGCTGTATCTATTTTATTCAGTGAAAATATGATTCTTCTTTAAGCAGCACTGAACTGTCCTATGTCCTTCCATGATTATCCCGACCCTCTCTACTACCCAGAGGAATCTGGTGGGGTTTGTGTTCCTGACTGTGTTACTTTGATTGGCGGGTGTGGGGTTACATGGGGTTATTCATTTAGATATGAGAATCTCGCTGGTATGGTTTTGCCACAAAACAGCGCTTCTCAAGCCTGCCTTAGATTTGTGGTAATCTGTAAAACTAACATTCACAATCGTAACAACAATATTAACTGAAACCTCATTGGCACAGACGTCTGCGGGAAGCCAAACAAATGCCTGTTTGTACAGGTGATAAGAAAAAACTGCGATCTGTTCAGTGGAGACTTGAAAGTGTGTCCATATTGCGTCACGTTTTCCTGCGGCGTGCACCTTTTCTTTTTTTTCCCAGGCCAGTTGGCATTGCCCTCCGGTCCTTTACATTCACTTGTAGTGAGCTCTGCATGGGGCAAGATTTTTGTGTGGATGTAAATAGAATTGAAGAAATCTCATCTAATTTAAAAGAAATAGTTGTTGAAAGGAAATTATAATGCTTTCGGTCTTTTTTATTTAAGTTTTTTTTTTTTAGGTTGATCAGTTTTTAAATCGTTCTTAAATTAGCTTTTCTGATCTACATATAATATTTATTTTTTCAAAGATTTAATACTTGACAAAGGATAGCTAGAGCAGTATTTCTCGACTCCAGTCCTCAAGGCGCCCCAACAGGTCATGTTTTCAGGATTTCCATTATTTTGCACAGGTGATTTGATCAGTTTCACTGCCTTAGTAATTACCACAGCCGTTTCATCTGAGGGAAATCCTGAAAACATGACCTGTTGGGGTGCCTTGAGGACTGGAGTTGAGAAACACTGAGCTAGAGCACTGTGGTCTACCTAAAGTGACAGGAACCTGCTTGCTTTTGCAGCCCCCTTTGTCTGATTGAAGCCTTGTACTAAGCCCTCTAAGAAGGGAACAGTCCCTGCTCTGATGTCTCATTGAGTTTCTGCAATAGTGAAAGGGATACAATGCTTTCCATGGTAAAAGGAGATTATGGGGGTTATTTACTAAAACGGGAGAGTGCAAAATCCGGTGCAGCTCTGCATAGAAACCAATCAGCTTCCAGGTTTTATTGCCAAAGCTTAATTGAACAAGCTGAAGTTGGAAGCTGATTGGCTACTATGCACTGCTGCACCAGATTCTGAGTGCACCAGTTTTAGTAAGAGCCCTTTCACACTGAGGCGCCAATAGCGTCGCCGGTAAAACTCCGCTATTTTTACCGCCGGCGCTATGGGCGGATTTGCAGCATATTTTGGCTGCTAGCGGGGTGGTTCATGCTATAAATTCAGAAAGCTTTCAGAAATTGAAGTGTTAATAGTTTAATTTTATCAATTAGGAAAATGTAAAGTACATGAACAGAAAGAAATCCAAATCAAATCCAATATTTGGTGTGACCACCAACATCTATTCTGCACACAGTTTTTGAAGGAACTCGGCAGGTAGGTTGTTCTTTGTACATCTTGGAGATCTAATCACAGATATTCTGTGGATGTCGGCTGCCTTCAATCCTTCTGTCTCTTCATGTAATCCCAGACAGACTCCAAGATGGTGAGATCAGGGCTCTGTGGGGTCAACCCATCACTTCTAGGACTCCTTGTTCTTCTTTACATTGAAGATAGTTCTTAATGACATTGGCTGTATGTTTGGAGTTGGTTGTCCTGCTGCAGAATAAATTTGGGGCCAATCACACACATGGGCGTCCGCTGAAATGTTTTCAGGGGGGGTGCTTCAGCAGCGGCGATACACAGTCGCATTTTACCCTTTCTTAGACCGCTAATGGGGTTTAAATGCGACCCCCCCCCCCACGTTGAAATGTAAAAACACCCCACTGTACTCCCTGCTATTTAAATATCTCTTTGTCACTACTGTGTACCCCCTCTCCACAACTGCACCTCTGGACCCCTTTTTATTACACAGCACCCCACAGCTCTGGACCCCTTTACATTACACAGCACCCTGCTTTACTGGACCCCTTTACATTACACAGCACCCTGCATCACTGGACCCCTTTACACTACACAGCACCCTGCATCACTGGCCCCCTTTACACTACACAGCACCCTCCACCCCTTTACATTACACGGCACCCTGCATCACTGGACCCCTTTACACTACACAGCACCCTGCATCACTGGCCCCCTTTACACTACACAGCACCCTCCACCCCTTTACATTACACAGCACCCTGCATCACTGGACCCCTTTACATTACACAGCACCCTGCACCCCTTTACATTACACAGCAGCACCCTGCACCTCTGGACACTACACACACTACACACTGACCACTACACTGCACACTGACCACACTGACCATATGTATGACATGTCCTATGACGTCATGTCTCTGCAGTCACACACACACACGTGTTGTAGGACATCTCCTCCTCCCTCCATACCTCACACACAGCCCAGCTCTCCTTCCTTCTCACCTTCAGCAGGTCCAGTGGGGCTGGAAGTGGGTGTAAGGGCGGCGGAGGGTGTAAAACACTGCCAATTTGGCCAACACCTTCTCAAATCCAGGGGGGGGGGGGCAAACGACCCCCCTTGCCCTATGGAGCGGACGCCCATGATCACACACCTCCCTGTTTTGTACGGCATGATGGAGAAGTATCTGCCTGTATTTCTTAGCATTGGGGACACCACTGTTCCTGACCAATTCTCCAACTCCATTTTCAGAAATGCAGCCCCAAATTTGCAAGGAACCTCCACCATGCTTCAAAGTTGGCTGCAGACACGCATGATTATACCGCTATCCAGCCCTTCGCCAACAAACTGCCTCCCGCTACAGTCATTTCCTATTTTAACTCATCGGTCCAGAGCACCTGCTGGCATATTTCTGCACCCCAGTTTCTATGTTCCCACATTGGAGGTTTGGTGTTTTTTTGGCCATAATACTTCCATGAAGACCACTTCTGGCCAGACATCAGTAGATGGATGTACCTAGGTCACACTGGTTTCCGCCAGAGCTGATGGCACTGCTGAACATCTTCCAATGTGGAAGAGAAGTAAGCATGATGTGCCTTTTCATCTGCTGTATTAAGTTTCCTTGGCCCGACCACTGTGTCTACGCTTCTCAATGACTCAGTTTCTTTGTGATTCTTCAAAAGAGCTTGAAAAGCACATATTAAAACCCCAGTCTGCCTTGAAATCTTAGCCTGGGAGAAAGCTTGCCGATGCAGTATAACTACCTTGTGTCTTGTTGTTGTGCTCAGTCTTTGCCATGGTGTATGACCTGTGACTAGTGATGAGCCGAACACCCCCGGGTTCGGTTCGCACCAGAACCCCCGAACGGACCGAAAGTTCGAACGAACATTAGAACCCTATTAAATACAATGGATGCGAACGTTCGAATTCTAAAGTGCTAATTATAACAACTATTATGCATGTTATTGTCATAAATAGGGTTTGGGAACCCGGGTTGTGCACCAGGGGACATGTATCAATGCAAAAAGAAGTTTTAAAAACGGTCGTTTTTCGGGAGCAGTCATTTTAATGATGCATAAAGTGAAAAAAAAAAGTCAAATATTCCTTTAAATATCGTACCTGGGGGGTGTCTAAAGTATGCCTGTGAAGTGCCACGTGTTTCCCGTGTTTAGAACTGTCCCTGCACAAAATGACACTTCTAAAGGAAAAAAAAGCCATTTAAAACTGCTTGCGGCTTTAATGTAATGTCTGGTCCCGGTAATATGGATGAAATTCTTTAAGAAAAATGGCATAGCTACCCCATGACCCCCCCCCCCTACCCCAGCCCATTACCAGCCCCTTTGGGTCTTGTATGGATATTAAGGGGAATCCCGCACATAAAATAAAAAAGGCCCTATATACTCTGAACAGCCGTATACAGGCGGTGCATACAAGACAGGGACTGTAGGTTTGTTCTTATGTAGAATCTGTTTGTAATTTTGAACAGGTACATTGTTGAAGTGTAGCTCCAGCCCAAAAATCTATTTTTAAACTTTTTGGGAAACATAGGTAAGGGTTATCACCCCTGTAACATTTGTTTTGCTGTCTGTGCCCCTGTTCAGAACATTTCACCTCACTTTCCGTCCCAATGACAACTGTTTTTGAAATGTGGTGTTTTTCTTGAAACAAGGATTGCTGATAAAGCATCAGTACAGATGAGACCCCTTTCTCCCATATTTATTCTTACAGGAGAGAATTTTCCTTTCTAGGGGTAGATTTCCTCTCACTTCCTGTTGTCTTCTTTCGTTTGCAAGTAGGAGTCGTTTGTAAGTTGGATGTTTGAAAGTAGGGACCTGCCGTATATACTCTGCAGAAATAGGCCCCTTAGTTGTTGGTGTTGGCACAACACTGTAAGCACTCAGTTACTCTTGGTTGGTGCTGGAACGCCCTGCTGTCAACTATTATATCAGGAATTTTAATTACATATAATTGTTGAACAGTGGTAGTAAAAATTGGGGCTTTGATGGTGGTGCTGGTGCCACAACACTGTAAGCCCTGACAGTTACTCTTGGTGGGTGCAGCAATGGGCCCTGCTGTGAATTATTAGATCAAGAATTGTAATTACATGCCCCTTTTGAACAGGGGCTGAAAAATTGGGCCTTTCGTGGTGGTGGTGGTGGTGGCGTTGCCACAAGACTGTAAGCCCTCAGAGTTACTCTTGGTGGGTGCAGCAATGGACCCTGCTGTGAATTATTAGATCAAGAATTGTAATTGCATGCCCCTGTTGAACAGGGGCTGAAAAATTGGGCCTTAGGCACTGGTGGCACAACACTACAACCCCTCACAGATACTGTACTTGGAGCACAGCAATGAGCCCTGTTGCAAAGTATTGCTTCAAAAATTGTAATGACACGCCCCTGTAAAACAGGGGCTGAAAAATTGGGCCTTAGCCACTGGTGGCGGCACCCATAAACAAAAATGATCTTCCAAGCTATCATCATCAATCGTATCATTGAGGACTCGGAGGAGGAGGATAGCCAGTCAACATAACAGCACAGGCACTCAGCATCAGCATCAGTCTTGAAGGGATGTGACATGTTAAAATCAATTAGTCTGTTATATCAGCATCAGGTGTGTGGTAGCTGGTGGTGATCCAAGACTGGTTCATCTTGATGAAAGTCAGTCGATCAACCGAGTCGGTGGACAGGCGCACCCTGTGATCCGTGACAAATCCTCCAGCAGCACTGAATGTGCGTTCCGAAAGAACGCTGGATGCAGGACAGGCCAGTAGCTCAATTGCATACTGTGCAAGCTCTGGCCAGTGATCCATCCTCAAGACCCAGTAAGCCAGAGGATTTTCGGTGGGGAAGGTGTCCAAGTCTGACCTTGCCCCTAGATATTCCTGCACCATGTTTATCAGACGCTGGCGATGGTTGCTGGAACCGATCATACTTTGGGGCTGCGGACTAAAGAATTGTCTGAACGCATCGGTCAGACGGCCACCTTCCCCACCGCTCCTTCTTTGACTGGCCGAAGCCTCAGCAACTCGTTGTCCAGGACCAGGAGTTTGTAACCTCCCAGTCTCTGGGAACGCGTTGCACAGACCTTTCTGCAAGGCCTCCCGGAGTTGTCTCATCCTCTGCTCCCTCTGCGACGGTAACATAAGGTCCGCAACCTTACCCTTGTACCGTGGATCAAGGAGAGTGGCCAGCCAGTAATGGTCCCTCTCCTTGATCCGAAGAATACGAGGATCCTTCCGCAGACTTTGCAGGATCAGGGAGGCCATGCAGCGTAGGTTTGCTGAGGCATTCGCTCCGGAGTCCTCTGGGTCACTAAGGACGACATGATCCGCAGTCACCTCCTCCCAGCCACGTACAAGTCCACTGGTTTCTTGGGACTGTAAATCATCCCTAAAAGACTGCTGCTGATGATGCTGAGTGCCAGCCTCCACCTCCATGCTGACACAATCCTCCTCCTCCTCCTCCTCCTCCTCCTCTTCCTGTGCGATGGGTGGGACAGAAGGAACACTGTCTGGGTAAAGGGGGCCTTGAGAGGCAAGGAAGTCCTCCTCTTCCTGCCTCTGTTCTGCCTCAAGTGCCCTGTCCATTATTCCACGCAGCGTGTGCTCCAACAGGTGGACAAGAGGTACAGTGTCACTGATGCATGCACTGTCACTGCTCACCATCCTCGTGGCCTCCTCAAATGGTGCCAGGACAGTGCATGCATCCCTGATCATGCCCCACTGGCGTGGAGAAAAAAAACCAAGCTCCCCTGACCCTGTCCTGGTGCCGTAGTCGCACAGGTACTCATTGATGGCCCTCTGCTGCGTGTGCAGCCGCTGCAGCATGGCCAACGTTGAGTTCCACCTGGTGGGCATGTCACATATAAGGCGGTTCTTGGGCAGGTTCAACTCCTTTTGCAGCTCAGCCAGGCGAGCACTGGCATTATAAGATCTGCGGAAATGCACACAGACTTTCCTGGCCTGCCTCAGGACATCCTGTAAGCCCGGGTACCTGCCCAAGAACCGCTGCACCACCAGGTTAAGGACGTGAGCCACACAGGGCACATGGGTCAGTTGTCCCTGTCGGAGGGCGGAGAGGAGGTTGGTGCCATTGTCGCAAACCACCATTCCTGGCTTAAGCTGGCGTGGCGTCAACCACCTCTCGGCCTGGCCCTGCAGAGCAGACAGGACCTCTGCCCCAGTGTGGCTTCTGTCCCCCAAACACACCAGCGCAAGCACGGCATGGCATCTTTTTGCCTGCGTACTTGCGTAGCCCCGTGAACGGCTACGGAGCACCGCTGGTTCATAGGACAAACCACAGGAAGAGGCCATGGAGGAAGAAGAAGAGGAGGGGGTGGAGGAGAGAGGTGTGTCACAACCAGTAGTAGCATTTTGGAGGCGTGGCGGTGGGACAACCTCCAACACTACTGCACCTTGTCCTGCATCCTTCCCAGCTGCCAAAAGAGTGACCCAATGGGCCGTGAAAGAAAGGTAACGTCCCTGTCCATGCCTGCTGGACCATGAGTCAGCGGTAATATGCACCTTACCGCTGACCGCCCTGTCCAGCGAGGCCAAGACATTGCCTTCCACATGCCGGTAGAGAGCCGGAATAGCCTTCCGTGAGAAAAAGTGGCGTTTGGGAACCTGCCACTGAGGAACCGCACATTGCACAAACTCACGGAAGGGGGCCGAGTCTACCAACTGAAAAGGCAGCAGTTGAAGCGCTAGCAATTTAGCCAAGCTAGCATTCAACCGCTGGGCATGTGGATGGCTGGGAGTGAACTTCTTTCGACGGTCCAGCAGCTGGGGCAGGGAAATTTGCCTGCTAGAATCGGACGTCGGTGTACTGCTAGCAGAGTGGCCGCAAGTACTTGGCTGTGACACACCTAATTCTACACCTTCATTCCTCTCAGTGCATGTTTCAGAGAGGACTGAAGTTATAGTGGGGTTGGAGATCCCAGCTGATGCGGTGCAAGGAGAGGTCCGCTTTGTTCTTTGGTGTGGGTCTTTGAGGTAGGCTTGCCAACGAGCTGCATGGCAGGTCAACATATGTCTGGTCAGGCATGTGGTACCCAAGCGGCTGATGTTTTGGCCACGCGATATACGCTTGAGACATATGTTGCAAACAGCAGCTGTGCGATCTGATGCACTAGCCTCAAAAAAGGCCCACACCAAAGAACTTTTTGAATGACGGGCAGAGGCAGCGCCCTGCACAGGCGGAGCTCTGCGGTGTGATTCCGTCGGTGTACTGCCCTTACGCTGGCCACCAAAGGGCATCCTGCCTCGTTGGAGATGTGCCTCCTCCTCATCCTCCTCCTCCTCCTCTCTCCTATTAGGCACCCACGTGGAGTCAGTGACCTCATCATCACCTCCCTCCTCATCACTGGAGGCAATCTGGCAGTATGCTGCAGCTGCTGGAACATGACTGCCAGATTGGTGTCCTTCTTGAGCATCCCCTCTGTCTGCTCTCACGCTACTGCCTTCCTCTAGCTGGGTTTCATCATCAGACCCTTCGAAACGCTGGGCATCCTCCTGGAGCATGTACCCAACACTGTGCTGAAACAGTTCGGGGGACTCCTCAGGAGGAGGACATGGTGGGTCTAGGGAAGGAGTGACTGATGATGAGTCTGACATTGATACCAGGGAAGAGGACGCTTTGGCAGCTGCTTTTCCAGTACCCTGAGCCTGGGTGAGAGAGGATGAGGAGGAGGAGGAGGGCTTGGTCATCCACTCTACCAAGTCTTCGGCATGATGTGGCTCAACATGTCCAGCTGCCGAAAAGAAGGACAAGCGTGTCCCATGGCCATGTGCTGATGACAATGCACTGCGTCCACGACCAGCACTGTTGCCCCCAGACACAGAGCCTGCTTGCCCTCTTTTATTGCCTCCTGACTGTCTGCCTCTCCTTGTTTGCCTTCCAGACATTCTAATAGATGGCCTGCAGGGAGATGGGAAAAAAGCAATAAGGGCTACCTTCAGGTGTCCTTCTCTGTCCCTTGAAACAAGGACTTTGACAGTGAAAGAAACTGACACACTCTCCCTACCTACAGTTTTCTGTCCCTAGAAAAAATGTTTTTTTTAAGCACAATATAGCACAAGGAGAATTCACTCACTGTCCTTCCAGGTCCCTGGAAACAAGGACTTTGACAGTGAAAGAAACTGACACACTCTCCCTACCTACAGTTTTCTGTCCCTAGAAAAAATGTTTTTTTTAAGCACAATTTAGCACAAGGAGAATTACCTCACTGTCCTTCCAGGTCCCTGGAAACAAGGACTTTGACAGTGAAAGAAACTGACACACTCTCCCTACCTACAGTTTTCTGTCCCTAGAAAAAATGTTTTTTTTAAGCACAATTTAGCACAAGGAGAATTACCTCACTGTCCTTCCAGGTCCCTGGAAACTAGGACTTTGACAGTGAAAGAAACTGACACACTCTCCCTACCTACAGTTTTCTGTCCCTAGAAAAAATGTTTTTTTTAAGCACAATTTAGCACAAGGAGAATTACCTCACTGTCCTTCCAGGTCCCTGGAAACAAGGACTTTGACAGTGAAAGAAACTGACACACTCTCCCTACCTACAGTTTTCTGTCCCTAGAAAAAATGTTTTTTTTAAGCACAATATAGCACAAGGAGAATTCACTCACTGTCCTTCCAGGTCCCTGGAAACAAGGACTTTGACAGTGAAAGAAACTGACACACTCTCCCTACCTACAGTTTTCTGTCCCTAGAAAAAATGTTTTTTTTAAGCACAATATAGCACAAGGAGAATTCACTCACTGTCCTTCCAGGTCCCTGGAAACAAGGACTTTGACTGTGAAAGAAACTGACACACTCTCCCTACCTACAGTTTTCTGTCCCTAGAAAAAATGTTTTTTTTAAGCACAATTTAGCACAAGGAGAATTACCTCACTGTCCTTCCAGGTCCCTGGAAACAAGGACTTTGACAGTGAAAGAAACTGACACACTCTCCCTACCTACAGTTTTCTGTCCCTAGAAAAAATGTTTTTTTTAAGCACAATTTAGCACAAGGAGAATTACCTCACTGTCCTTCCAGGTCCCTGGAAACTAGGACTTTGACAGTGAAAGAAACTGACACACTCTCCCTACCTACAGTTTTCTGTCCCTAGAAAAAATGTTTTTTTTAAGCACAATTTAGCACAAGGAGAATTACCTCACTGTCCTTCCAGGTCCCTGGAAACAAGGACTTTGACAGTGAAAGAAACTGACACACTCTCCCTACCTACAGTTTTCTGTCCCTAGAAAAAATGTTTTTTTTAAGCACAATATAGCACAAGGAGAATTCACTCACTGTCCTTCCAGGTCCCTGGAAACAAGGACTTTGACAGTGAAAGAAACTGACACACTCTCCCTACCTACAGTTTTCTGTCCCTAGAAAAAATGTTTTTTTTAAGCACAATTTAGCACAAGGAGAATTACCTCACTGTCCTTCCAGGTCCCTGGAAACTAGGACTTTGACAGTGAAAGAAACTGACACACTCTCCCTACCTACAGTTTTCTGTCCCTAGAAAAAATGTTTTTTTTAAGCACAATTTAGCACAAGGAGAATTACCTCACTGTCCTTCCAGGTCCCTGGAAACAAGGACTTTGACAGTGAAAGAAACTGACACACTCTCCCTACCTACAGTTTTCTGTCCCTAGAAAAAATGTTTTTTTTAAGCACAATATAGCACAAGGAGAATTCACTCACTGTCCTTCCAGGTCCCTGGAAACAAGGACTTTGACAGTGAAAGAAACTGACACACTCTCCCTACCTACAGTTTTCTGTCCCTAGAAAAAATGTTTTTTTTAAGCACAATTTAGCACAAGGAGAATTACCTCACTGTCCTTCCAGGTCCCTGGAAACTAGGACTTTGACAGTGAAAGAAACTGACACACTCTCCCTACCTACAGTTTTCTGTCCCTAGAAAAAATGTTTTTTTTAAGCACAATTTAGCACAAGGAGAATTACCTCACTGTCCTTCCAGGTCCCTGGAAACAAGGACTTTGACAGTGAAAGAAACTGACACACTCTCCCTACCTACAGTTTTCTGTCCCTAGAAAAAATGTTTTTTTTAAGCACAATATAGCACAAGGAGAATTCACTCACTGTCCTTCCAGGTCCCTGGAAACAAGGACTTTGACAGTGAAAGAAACTGACACACTCTCCCTACCTACAGTTTTCTGTCCCTAGAAAAAATGTTTTTTTTAAGCACAATTTAGCACAAGGAGAATTACCTCACTGTCCTTCCAGGTCCCTGGAAACAAGGACTTTGACAATGAAAGAAACTGACACACTCTCCCTACCTACAGTTTTCTGTCCCTAGAAAAAATGTTTTTTTTAAGCACAATTTAGCACAAGGAGAATTACCTCACTGTCCTTCCAGGTCCCTGGAAACTAGGACTTTGACAGTGAAAGAAACTGACACACTCTCCCTACCTACAGTTTTCTGTCCCTAGAAAAAATGTTTTTTTTAAGCACAATTTAGCACAAGGAGAATTACCTCACTGTCCTTCCAGGTCCCTGGAAACAAGGACTTTGACAGTGAAAGAAACTGACACACTCTCCCTACCTACAGTTTTCTGTCCCTAGAAAAAATGTTTTTTTTAAGCACAATTTAGCACAAGGAGAATTACCTCACTGTCCTTCCAGGTCCCTGGAAACAAGGACTTTGACAGTGAAAGAAACTGACACACTCTCCCTACCTACAGTTTTCTGTCCCTAGAAAAAATGTTTTTTTTAAGCACAATATAGCACAAGGAGAATTCACTCACTGTCCTTCCAGGTCCCTGGAAACAAGGACTTTGACAGTGAAAGAAACTGACACACTCTCCCTACCTACAGTTTTCTGTCCCTAGAAAAAATGTTTTTTTTAAGCACAATTTAGCACAAGGAGAATTACCTCACTGTCCTTCCAGGTCCCTGGAAACTAGGACTTTGACAGTGAAAGAAACTGACACACTCTCCCTACCTACAGTTTTCTGTCCCTAGAAAAAATGTTTTTTTTAAGCACAATTTAGCACAAGGAGAATTACCTCACTGTCCTTCCAGGTCCCTGGAAACAAGGACTTTGACAGTGAAAGAAACTGACACACTCTCCCTACCTACAGTTTTCTGTCCCTAGAAAAAATGTTTTTTTTAAGCACAATATAGCACAAGGAGAATTCACTCACTGTCCTTCCAGGTCCCTGGAAACAAGGACTTTGACAGTGAAAGAAACTGACACACTCTCCCTACCTACAGTTTTCTGTCCCTAGAAAAAATGTTTTTTTTAAGCACAATTTAGCACAAGGAGAATTACCTCACTGTCCTTCCAGGTCCCTGGAAACTAGGACTTTGACAGTGAAAGAAACTGACACACTCTCCCTACCTACAGTTTTCTGTCCCTAGAAAAAATGTTTTTTTTAAGCACAATTTAGCACAAGGAGAATTACCTCACTGTCCTTCCAGGTCCCTGGAAACAAGGACTTTGACAGTGAAAGAAACTGACACACTCTCCCTACCTACAGTTTTCTGTCCCTAGAAAAAATGTTTTTTTTAAGCACAATATAGCACAAGGAGAATTCACTCACTGTCCTTCCAGGTCCCTGGAAACAAGGACTTTGACAGTGAAAGAAACTGACACACTCTCCCTACCTACAGTTTTCTGTCCCTAGAAAAAATGTTTTTTTTAAGCACAATTTAGCACAAGGAGAATTACCTCACTGTCCTTCCAGGTCCCTGGAAACAAGGACTTTGACAGTGAAAGAAACTGACACACTCTCCCTACCTACAGTTTTCTGTCCCTAGAAAAAATGTTTTTTTTAAGCACAATTTAGCACAAGGAGAATTACCTCACTGTCCTTCCAGGTCCCTGGAAACAAGGACTTTGACAGTGAAAGAAACTGACACACTCTCCCTACCTACAGTTTTCTGTCCCTAGAAAAAATGTTTTTTTTAAGCACAATTTAGCACAAGGAGAATTACCTCACTGTCCTTCCAGGTCCCTGGAAACAAGGACTTTGACAGTGAAAGAAACTGACACACTCTCCCTACCTACAGTTTTCTGTCCCTAGAAAAAATGTTTTTTTTAAGCACAATTTAGCACAAGGAGAATTACCTCACTGTCCTTCCAGGTCCCTGGAAACTAGGACTTTGACAGTGAAAGAAACTGACACACTCTCCCTACCTACAGTTTTCTGTCCCTAGAAAAAATGGTTTTTTTAAGCACAATTTAGCACAAGGAGAATTACCTCACTGTCCTTCCAGGTCCCTGGAAACAAGGACTTTGACAGTGAAAGAAACTGACACACTCTCCCTACCTACAGTTTTCTGTCCCTAGAAAAAATGTTTTTTTTAAGCACAATTTAGCACAAGGAGAATTACCTCACTGTCCTTCCAGGTCCCTGGAAACTAGGACTTTGACAGTGAAAGAAACTGACACACTCTCCCTACCTACAGTTTTCTGTCCCTAGAAAAAATGTTTTTTTTAAGCACAATTTAGCACAAGGAGAATTACCTCACTGTCCTTCCAGGTCCCTGGAAACAAGGACTTTGACAGTGAAAGAAACTGACACACTCTCCCTACCTACAGTTTTCTGTCCCTAGAAAAAATGTTTTTTTTAAGCACAATTTAGCACAAGGAGAATTACCTCACTGTCCTTCCAGGTCCCTGGAAACAAGGACTTTGACAGTGAAAGAAACTGACACACTCTCCCTACCTACAGTTTTCTGTCCCTAGAAAAAATGTTTTTTTTAAGCACAATTTAGCACAAGGAGAATTACCTCACTGTCCTTCCAGGTCCCTGGAAACTAGGACTTTGACAGTGAAAGAAACTGACACACTCTCCCTACCTACAGTTTTCTGTCCCTAGAAAAAATGTTTTTTTTAAGCACAATTTAGCACAAGGAGAATTACCTCACTGTCCTTCCAGGTCCCTGGAAACAAGGACTTTGACAGTGAAAGAAACTGACACACTCTCCCTACCTACAGTTTTCTGTCCCTAGAAAAAATGTTTTTTTTAAGCACAATTTAGCACAAGGAGAATTACCTCACTGTCCTTCCAGGTCCCTGGAAACTAGGACTTTGACAGTGAAAGAAACTGACACACTCTCCCTACCTACAGTTTTCTGTCCCTAGAAAAAATGTTTTTTTTTAAGCACAATTTAGCACAAGGAGAATTACCTCACTGTCCTTCCAGGTCCCTGGAAACAAGGACTTTGACAGTGAAAGAAACTGACACACTCTCCCTACCTACAGTTTTCTGTCCCTAGAAAAAATGTTTTTTTTAAGCACAATATAGCACAAGGAGAATTCACTCACTGTCCTTCCAGGTCCCTGGAAACAAGGACTTTGACAGTGAAAGAAACTGACACACTCTCCCTACCTACAGTTTTCTGTCCCTAGAAAAAATGTTTTTTTTAAGCACAATTTAGCACAAGGAGAATTACCTCACTGTCCTTCCAGGTCCCTGGAAACAAGGACTTTGACAGTGAAAGAAACTGACACACTCTCCCTACCTACAGTTTTCTGTCCCTAGAAAAAATGTTTTTTTTAAGCACAATTTAGCACAAGGAGAATTACCTCACTGTCCTTCCAGGTCCCTGGAAACAAGGACTTTGGCAGTGAAAGAAACTGACACACTCTCCCTACCTACAGTTTTCTGTCCCTAGAAAAAATGTTTTTTTTAAGCACAATTTAGCACAAGGAGAATTACCTCACTGTCCTTCCAGGTCCCTGGAAACAAGGACTTTGACAGTGAAAGAAACTGACACACTCTCCCTACCTACAGTTTTCTGTCCCTAGAAAAAATGGTTTTTTTAAGCACAATTTAGCACAAGGAGAATTACCTCACTGTCCTTCCAGGTCCCTGGAAACAAGGACTTTGACAGTGAAAGAAACTGACACACTCTCCCTACCTACAGTTTTCTGTCCCTAGAAAAAATGTTTTTTTTAAGCACAATTTAGCACAAGGAGAATTCACTCACTGTCCTTCCAGGTCCCTGGAAACAAGGACTTTGACAGTGAAAGAAACTGACACACTCTCCCTACCTACAGTTTTCTGTCCCTAGAAAAAATGTTTTTTTTAAGCACAATATAGCACAAGCACAAAACACACTGACACTCTCCCTACCTATCCTTCTCTTTCCCTAAACTAAAGGAATCCAGGTTAAGCAAGAAAGAAATAAAAGTCACTGTCCCTGCCTATGCTGCTCTATCCCTGCTCCGGAACACACTACACTAGGCCGCCGTGCTGGCGGCCTTTTATAGTGTGGGGCGTGTACTAAACCCCCTCAGCAATAATTGGCCACAGGCATCCTGCCTGTGGCCAATCATTGCTCTCCTCGCTGCCGGCGCTGTGATTGGCCAAACATGCGGGGTCACAGTGCATGCTTGGCCAATCACAGCGCCTGGATGACACTGCGATGGCGTAGTGCATTGTGGGCCGTTCGCGTCACTCGAATTTGGCGCGAACGGCCCAAATCGTTCGATCTTCGTCGAACGATCGAACAGCCGATGTTCGAGTCGAACGTATGTTCGACTCGAACACGAAGCTCATCCCTACCTGTGACATAAAACCGTCTTCTACAACGTCACCTTAGTAGCAGAGTTTGGCTGTTCCTCACCCAGTTTTAAGCCTCCTACGCAGCTGTTCCTGTTTCAGATAATGACTTTGTTTCAATCTACATATGTAATTCAGTGGCGGCCCATCCATTACGGGTGCCCCCTACATATGTAACTCAGTGGCGGCCCATCCATTACGGGCGCCCCCTACATATGTAATTCAGTGGCGGCCCATCCATTAGGGGCGCCCGGGCGCTGCTCCCTCTCTCCACTCCACCCCCCCTATATGCAGTGGATAGATTCATGCATAGCATGAATCTTTCCCCGGTCACCTCCTATTCATGCATCCAGACTGTTTCAAGGCACCGGGTGCATGAATTACAGCAGCATTTTTTTTTTTTTTAAGCACCTGATTACAACTAGAGGCTCTAATAGGCTTCAAAATCAGGTGGGCTCGGTTCACAGAGGATGCGCTCCGATCCCACTCAGGTGTGTTACAACAGCGAATTAATATTCGCTGTTGAAACACTGATCCTCAATCCAGCCAATCAGAAGCGGGTGTGAGACTCGTTTTCCGATTGGCCGAAAAGAGAAGACTCCCGATTGGCCGCCGATGACTTGGAGAACGGGAAGCTGCCGAGCAGGGGAAGCCGCCGGTGATGGGGTAATTGCGACTGAACGACCCAGGGGGTGGCATACTGTTTGCTGCCCCCCAAAAAAAAAAAAATTCCACCAGCCGCCACTGATGTAATTGAAGATCATGAGCACCTGCTTTGTATAATTGGTTAATCAAACAACTGACTCTAATCCTACCAAATCCCTGACCTTGTGCAAGTGTAAAGCCTCGTACACACGATCGGATTTTCATCGGACAAAGTGTCGGACTTTTGTCCGAAGGGCGTTGGCCAGGAACTTGTCTTGCATACAAATGGCAAAGAATTGTCGGCCAACATACACGAAATTACGTGTTTTTTCAGCTCTTTAGCGCCACCCTTTGGACAACTTCTACTAATGTTGTGTTATGGTGAACATCGCTTCTGAGCATGCGTGTTTGTACTTTGGAGTTTTGTCCGATGGAAATTGATAAAAATAAACAATTACAATCATATATTTTTGAAAGCATTCTTACTTTTCAGCATTTCTTCACACCTGCCTAATAAACCTTTGCACAGTACTCTATATATTTCCGCCATCAGGAATTATGGGGCCCCTTACACAGCTTCAGGCATGGGCCCCCTGGAGCAGAGAAGAACACCGGGGGGGGGGGGGTGCTGTCGCCGCAAATTAAGATGCGATTTAAAAAGGGGGCGGTTGCCACCCAGGGCCCTGGGGACCTCCGGCCTCTGGGCCCCTTACAAAAAATAAAAAATATTTTTTTTTTTTTTTAAATAATTTATTTTTTTTTAAAAAGGGGGGGTTGCCATCCGGGGCCCTGGGGGCCTCTGGGGACCTCTGGGCCCCTTACAATTTTTTTTAAAAGAAATTAACATTCAAAAATTAAAATTTTATAAAAAAAAAAAAGGCTGGGGGTTGGCATCCGGGACCCTGGGGACCTCCGGGCCTCTTACAATTGTTATTTTAAAAAACAAAAAAAACAAAAGGGGGGTTGCCATCCGTGACCCTGGGGACCTCTGAGCCCCTTACAGGTGTACTGCCTGTACCCCCCTGAAGGCGGCCTGTCAGGAACTTTGTTATGATTTTGTAAGTCCTATCTAAAATAACTAAAGAAAATATCCTTACATTCCCTTTAAATATTTTTTTTTTTTTTTTTTTACTTTTGTCCTTTATTGATCTTTACCCCATAATTGCAGCTTACCCAATAACTGACTTCTTTCCCATCCTTTGGATTTGCTGGTGCTTGTATGAAGCAGTGTGAGCACAGAACGCTCTCAATAATTTTATCCGTGGGAAAGCGGACAATTTTTATTTTTTTTGGTGTTGTGAGTTTTACGGCTCATTCTTTTAGGTGACGCAAAAGCCCGTAAGCAGTAAAATCTCCATTGACAAACAGCAAGAAGTCTGATTTCGGCTTGTTGGAATCGGATCGTTGAAAGCTGATTTTTTTTTTTTTTTTAGATTCGCAAAGTTTGAAGTGTGAAAAAAAATTCTGTATCGTTTTGTTATTTGAAAACATAAGGTCGCGGTTAGATAATCTCCACTGTCATCCTGCCATATATTTATTCTCCTTTTGATTTTGCTGCCTAGCGGTGTACTCCTGCTCTGTCGGAAACGGCGGCTGTGAACACGACTGCGTGCAGATCACCGTGGCTCATTACCAGTGCCGCTGCCGGAACAACTACCGGCTGAAAGAAGACGGGAGACACTGCGAATGTAAGTGAGGCTATTCCTTTATTAAAGAAAAAGACAAAAATGTATTATTTGTGGTGCACTACATGAAATGATATCATTCTTCTCCATTGGGCCATTTTGGAGACATCACCTGCTCATGTGTTCTGGTCATCGTAGGGTTGAGCTGATGACCATGCTCACCATTGAAGACCAGGATTGTAGCTCTGTTATGAAAGAATTCCCAGAGCACTATGGGTTACATAGGGAACTGGGTTTTCCTCTCTGGGCCAGTACTAATAAGATCTGTTGGGTAGGTGGTACTCCACCATTCAGACATACAGTAGATAGGGGAGGAATTTGCAGTCATTGATGCATGACGATCACGTGTGGCCTTGGAGCTCAACTCAAAGCTGGAGGATAACAGGTGTCCCTACCGTGTTCAGAAAGTTGGGGCAGGTGCCAAGCACTAATTCAGAAGCGTGGATATACACTATATTACCAAAAGTATTGGGACACCTGCCTTTACACACACATGAGCTGTAATGACATCCCAGTCTTAGTCCGTAGGGTTCAATATTGAGTTGGCCCACCCTTTGCAGCTATAACAGCTTCAACTCTTCTGGGAAGGCTGTCCACAAGGTTTAGGAGTGTGTCTTTGTGAATGTTTGACCATTCTTCCAGAAGCGCATTTATGAGGTCAGGAATTGATGTTGGACGAGAAGGCTTGGCTTGCAGTCTCCACTCTAATTCATCCCAAAGGTGTTCTATTGGGTTGAGGTCAGGACTCTGTGCAGGCCAGTCAAGTTCCTTCACCCCAAACTTAACTCATCTATGTCTTTATGGACCTTGCTTTGTGCACTGGTGTGCAGTCATGTTGGAACAGGAAGGGGCCATCTCCAAACTGTTCCCACAAAGTTGGGAGCATGAAATTGTCCAAAATGTCTTGGTTTGCTGACTCCTTAAAGCGGAGCTCCATTAAAAAGTGAAACTTCTGCTTCAAGCACCTCCTCGCCCTCTTACATGCCACATTTGGCATGTAATTTTTTGTCCCTCCTGTCCCACTTCCTGCTATAGTCGCCTGGCCGCTTACGCAATTCCTCCTCTCCCCCTCCTTCTCTGCAATCTTCTGGGATACGTCACAGGTCCCAGAAGATTGCCTGGCCAGTAAGAAAGTGCAGCGCATGCGCAGGGCGCGCCCGGCTGTGAAGCCGCAAGCTGTCACAGCTGGGTGCCCACGGTTGCAATGAGGGGGAGAGGAGCGAGGCTTCGGGCGCCCGCATCCCTGGACCGTGGGACAGGTGAGTGTCTGTTTTATTAAAAGTCAGCAGCTACACTTTTTGTAGCTGCTGAGATTTAATAAACTGAAAAACGAGTGGAACTCCGCTTTAAGATTTCCCTTTCACTGGAACTAAGGGGCCAATCCCAACCCCTGAAAAACAACTCGCACCATAATCCCCCCTCCACCAAATGATTTGGACCAGTGCACAAAGAAAGGGGGAATGGGCAATCACTGATTTCCAGCTCCATCTAGTGGCCATAATTCAATATTTACTTAAATTAGGTAGTTCAGGAGGCCAAAGATAGCTGACATCCGTCAATATTTGGTGGGTTGTGAGGCATAGTGGGTGCAAAGATGGTGAAAGTCATTGGGCGCCAGACATTTCTTGCATGTAAAAGAGGTTTTACTTCTTTTGTCAATCCTTTTTATATATTTTTGGGGGAAAGAGGGTTAGGGCCAGGACACCCTTATATAGTTGCAAACTCAATTGGCAGACTCCAAGACTTCAGGAGGAGGACAGCTGTGCAGGGAAAGGCCCCAGTAAGAAGCCACATCTGCACTTGCAGGATTGCTGTCTCCTATGGTAACAGTCCTTTAACAGACAAAGGAGTTTACCTCAAAAAGGAAGTGGGATTTTAAGGGCAATGAAATAGTATACTAATTATATAGAAAAAATATAAAGAAAAAATTATAAAATATATATATATAATTTATTACAATCAATAGGAGATAGAAAAAACCACAAAGTGGCACATAGGTAAAAACAATTGTACATGGAAGTGCCAATCACATAAGATGCAAATATAGCTGTAGCCGCGGTTTGCGGGCGGTATTAACCCTTTTTCGGCCGCTAGCGGGGGTTAAAACCACAGTGCTAGCGGCCGAATATCACGGTAAATACGACGGTATAGCGCGCTAAAAATCGCACCACTATACCGCCACCGCACATGCCTGCCCCAGTGTGAAAGGGGCCTAAGAATGTGGTTCCGGTACTTGCTTTAGTTACTCACTGGGGTCCCTGGTAAAGGCGATTGGTCCCTTCGTGGCGACAGCTTACCTTCTACCTCCCACTACTGACAGGTTCTCCAGCCGGAAGAACCGTGACTTCTGGTTGGACTGCAAGCCGAAATCCCAACCCTGCACTGCCCTCTTACTTCTGGATAAGCCCTCACACAGCCTGGCAGCCTGATGCCACCCGGGATAGGCCCGACCTCCGGCCTAGCAGCCCGGGGCGTACGACACACGTCCACCCAGACAGCCATCCAGGTGGCAGAAAACACTGATCACCTGACCTCACCCAAATATATAGGCTCTCCCAGCAGGCCAAGGGATTCAAGAAAACCCCTGCCCATTGGCTGGGATACCCCATATACCCATAACCTGACTTTGAGTTGTCCTTCTCATATCTAGTACCACCAAGTGCCCGACCACCTAGTGGTAGAAGAGAAAAGTGCAACAAGGCCAAACTTAGGGAGAAATCAATAGATCCCTATCAATCGACCAGGATAACTCTTGGCAAGTACATTTGTGCACTGCTGGGTCTGCTCCTGTGCACCTAAAGTGACCGTTCTTGCTCCATTTTTTATACCTTATCTGGACTGCCGTTCTTCTTTCATAGGAAGCCTTGCGGGGATGCAGCATGGTCACAGTTGCGCTATTCTACCTATAAGCAGAGGCATTACTGACATTTTTTAAAACACGATCAAGGTGCCAGAGGCATAACACAGATGTTCCCCAGATTCTACCCCCTGTGTCTACACACAGCACTGTCCCGCTAAATGGATGTGCTGCACATCTACTACAAATCATCCTCCATGACATTTCCAGCAGTAAGATAAATTGGCGAGAACCTTTGCACTAAATTGAAAAGGTTTTGTTTATCTTACAAGCTGAGATTTTCCTGCAAGATTGGAAACTTGGGCTTTTAGGCCCCTTCATAGTATTCAGATGAAATGACTTGGAGGGTTTCCTCTTTCAGAATGAACACAGGAACCCCCCCCTATCCTGCTGATGTTCCCCTTTTGGGATTAGGTTTGGCGGGGGGGGGGGGGGGTAAGGTTAAGCATAAAGTAAAAATCAAACTTTGTTTAAAACTTTTAAAAGTTAGTATATTTTTTGAGATTTTTTTTTATCATTTTTAGTTTGTTTTTGGATGGAGTGGGGTAGGTAGGGTTGGAACGTTTGGCTGTTTTTACTGTGAAGTGTTCATCATCGAAAGAGCCTGCTGATTTAGCTAATGCCTTGTACACACGATCGGATTTCCGATGGAATAAAATCCGATGGAATTTTCCGTCGGAATTCCGATGAAGCTGACTTCCATCAGTCTTGCATACACACCATCAGACTAAATTCCGACCGTCCAAAACGCCGTGACGTAAAACACTACGACGAGCCGAGAAAAATTAAGTTCAATGCGTGGATTTTTCTCCGATGGAATTCCAAACAGGCGATCGGAATTTCCCATGGGAAAAATTTAAAACATGTTCTATTTTTTTACTCCGATGGAAAAAAGTCTGATTTTATTCCATCGGAAATCCAATCGTGTGTACACGGTATTAGATTCTTTTCCCAGATTAGTGCAGAAGGAGCACCCAATATCCAGTGAATGCAAGTTGAAAGGTGAATTTGTAATTGTTTTTTGAAAGTAGTAACTAATGATCAACCCAACACATTTCGGGGGAACAAAGACCCCCCTTCCTCAGGGCTGTTGCTGCATGCTAATAATGAATGGGGAAGGATCCCAAAAAAGGGATTTCCTCTGTAATCACAGCAGACATTTATCTTTACGATCTTGGTGTTACAGACACTCCTGTTTGAGAACCTTTCCTATTCATTATTATCATGCAGTAACAGCCCTGAGGAAGGGGGAGTCTTCCCTGAAACGAGTTGGCTTGATCACTTGTTGCTACTTTCAATAAAACGATTACGAATTCACAACGTGTATTTACTGGATATCAGGCACTCCTTTTTACCTACCTTTACAAGTACATGCAGAAACAACCTCTAGGCCGTACCCAGAGGTAGCAACCTAAGCCCCCAAAAAGGGCTCACCTTGCACCTTTATTTAAATTGGGCAGAAATTATTCGAAGAGAGCTCTTCCAACCCGCCCCTATCATCACTTACCCATTGACCTAAGACTGATTGAGTCAGTCCAGCGGGGATGGGAAGGGCCAGCTACCTATAGGATCCCACCCTGTAGACTCCAATATTCATATCTATAGTAAGCAATATATTTCTGATTAAATGTTATATTTGCTGCAAATGACCCACTTGATCTGTTCGACCAATAAACCATTTTTATAATAAGTGGACTTTTGCTTTAAGACACGCCCCTTTTTTCTGTCTGCCATTAACTTTCCTATTTCACATATCCTTCATTATTGTTCGGAAACACGATTTATCATGAAGTGAAAACACTGGTGATTTTTCCTATTTTGTGACTGCTGTTAGTAGCACATTTTTGGCCTCATTTACTGCTATGTCTAATTATTTTCAACATGCGTTTCCTTTGCTCTGACCACAGCGTAGTATAATGTTCTAAAGGATGTTTGTACAAATTCCGCTTTAATCGGTTCCATCTGTGTCACCAGTAACCAATCCATGTTCTTCGCGCAACGGGGGATGCATGCATCAATGTAACAATGATGGAGGAGTCGTCAGATGTTCCTGCCACCCCGGATATGCATTGGCAGCTGATGGCAAGATGTGTGAAGGTACGGCATGCAAGCTGGATATGTGATAAAGTTTAAAGGGTCAGTCCTCTTAAAAATGCATAAACAAAAAAATCGGCTTTCGCCAAAACTTATTTTCACTTTGGATAGGATGGGGTAGGGTTAGAATCCCTTGGAGGTTGTTATTGTCATCTGTGTCAGGACAGAAGGTCCTGCTGAAAACCTGTCCACTTATAGCTTGTTCTGGTTTCACAGATGGTCACTTGCTTCCTTTGCTTGTGACACCAAGAGGAGAAATGGGGGTGGGGGGAGCTGTTGTCACCGGGACAGAAGAGCACAAATTTTCCAAAAAAGAGGCACATTTGGTACCAAGAACCTAACCTTTGCCCACTGTGCTTTCAATAAAAAAAAAATTGGTTGGAGTTTGTATTGAAATGTTTCTAAAGTAACGATGCTGCTTAAGTTCAGGATCCCTGTAGCACCTAAGTGTCTGTGTTAGTCTTTAAGTCCATGACCGTGTAGGTCCCATTGGACCTTGGACTTGAGATTTTCAAGAGGCCTAGACCTCTCTTTATGTATACTTAGATAAAAAGAAAGGCGCGCACTGTGTTCAGAGAAATGTGACTTCCAAAATGTGGTTCATGGACGTTTATTAAAAATTTGCAACATGTACATCAAGCCAACGTGTTTCGGGGGAATGGACTCCCCCTTCTTATGGGCCGTTGCTGCATACTATTTGGTGGGAACAATTCCCGTGAGTGGTTATGTTGAATTAAAGTTTCTGATAGGCAGGATGCTGGAAGCCAACGTGTTTCGGGGGAATGGACTCCCCCTTCTTCAGGGCTGTTGCTTGGTTATGTTGAATCAAAGTTTCTGATAGGCAGGATGCTGGCTTTAGTTGTATAGGCAGCAATTGCAAGAGTCCATCCTGGCATTCAGAAGCCTTGATCCAACATAACGACTCACAGGAATTATTCCCACCAAATAGTACGCAGCAACAGCCCTGAAGAAGAGGAGTCTATTCCCCCGAAACGTGTTGGTTTGATGTACATGTTGCTAATTTTTAATAAACGTCCACAAACCATATTTTAGAAGTCACATTTCTCTGGACGCTGGGACCTCCTTTCTTTTTTATCTAAGTCTACATGCTAAAACAACAAAAAAGGCAGCAACCCAATCCCCGAGAGGGCCACACCCATCACTGTGCACTATCCACCAGAAGGCATTCCTTCTTTTTTGCCCACACAAATAAACACCCAGGACCAGTGACATCCAGTCTCCAACACAAGCTAGACCTCTTTTTAAAACAAGATCATGCCCCATCCCCTCTTGAGACTAAGCCTTTCCCCATCGTTCAACTGTGAAATGCTACAACCTCAGTGGGCTGTAGAGGATCTGATGTTTGCTAACTTTTTTTGGAAAGGGTGGGCTTAATGTAAGGATAGGGGGCTTAATCTTGACTTGGACTGAAGTTATTGACCCATGCAGCCTGGATCCAAGGTTTCACAAGGATACAGCAGTTTGTATAAAGATTAATATAGATAACTGCAGGCACGACAAGGTATTTGCACTTCACTACTTATGTTACCTTAGAAACATCTTAGGCCAGGTCAATGTCACTATTAAGTCCCACCCATGAGTAACCTGAAACATAGAAAATTGTAGATACAGACTAATAATTTAAATATAATTTTTTTTAGGTATATAATTGTTACATATGAACACATAAAAAACAATCACAGTGAAAAAAGGGGTAGAAACACTTTAAATAAAAACATCTTAAAGAAAAACATTCCTTTGGGTGCTGAGGGCGATTATCTATAAAACGCATTCCACTTCTTGTTTTTTTTCTGCTCCGTAAAGTTGATTGACACTCACCGGCCGTCATTTAGAAAGTCTTTGATAGCCTCCACTGTTCTCTGTAAACACACAATAAATTGGTTGGTATTGTTTGAGTGAAGCACAATGGGGCCACTGTAGGAAGGAATTAGAGGCCCACCATTTAGGAATAATGTTAATTTCTAGTATAAATAGTTGAAGGTCCAGGGAGGTAATAATGGGAGCTGAATGGATCAGGGCATTGGGCCTTATTTATAAGCCACTAATCAAATTTTAGTTGTTGTTCTTCAAGTGTTGATTCAGAAATCGACTGTGACTACGAGCAGCATTGCTTGGTTGTCTTTTCTACCAGTCTTACTAAATGGCCTACTTATCTTCAGATAAAGTCACCATTTGTTTCATGGCTTCTTTGCAAATTAGTGACAATGGACCACTTATCCTCTGGATTTTAGGACACGTCTTATATCCAGGTAAGGCTGCACCATTCAGCCTTTCCATAATTGCCAAAAATGTTTGGAGTTTGGATAAGAAAATGGTTTTGTTCAGAGAAGTTGAAGAGCAAGTCTACCAAAGCTTAGCACCATTTTGCCTGCCGGAAAAATGTTTGTGGGATACCCAGAACAAAGAACTGAACAGTAGACTTATGCCGCGTACACACGGCCAGACTTTCCAACGGGAAAAGCTCAGTGGGAATTTCCGACGGAAAAATAGAGTACCTGCTCTCTAAGTCCGTCGGAAATTCCGACAGAAAAAGTCAGATGGGGCATACAGACAGTCGGAATATCTGACCAAAAGTTCCCATCAGACTTTTTCTGACGGAAATTCCAACCGTGTGTACGCGGCAAAAGAGTGTCAGACCAATATTGGATGAAATTGAAGACCATGTCTTAATCGTAGAGTCCCAGACCCAGGCTTGGTATTCATAGACCTTGGGTTATATGCTTGTACCCTCAGGTAATTGGACACCGGCAAAGCTTTGAAGGACACACACCCTCAGCAACCCCCTATATAACCCTATATGGCATCAAGAAAAAAAGAAAAATTAAAGGTTGTTCAAGATTGGCCCATCAGTATCACAATTACACTGAATTCATACAAACATGTATTTTTTATGACAAAAAGTAATTTAAAATATAAAAAGTCATATAAATCGCAGATCCAAAATGATATCACCATCTACAGACATTGTTTAGGTATAGAAGTAGCAAATTGCAATTGTCATCTATCCAAAGAGTCAACACGTTTCGTGGCCATTGCTGCTTCTTCAGGACTTCACATTTTCAAATGACAGATGCCTTGTTACATGTAATTTCAATACCTAACCTAAAGCCCCATACAAACTATTACATTTTCTGCAGATTTTTGTCTTCAGATTTACCAAAACTATGTAGTGCAAGGGCCTGCCTGTTTGCATAAAAATTGAAATTCATAAGGTTTGACCTCATATTATATGGTTTTGGTAAATCTGAAGACAAAAATCTGCAGAAAATCTAATAGTATGTATGGGGCTTTATAGGTAATAAAATGACATGTAACAAGACATCTGTCATTTGAAAATGTGAAGTCCATCACTTCCCCTGTCAGAACAGAGCTCTGCCTTGTTTACATAGGCAGAGCTCCGTACAGCCTCCCTCTTCACCGATCAGGACATCCATTGGCCGGCACCCGTTGATTGGCTTCTGCTGTGTCTAATCACAGCACAGCCACGGCGCTGGCGGCACGTGCCCTACCCGAAAGTGCCAGATCAAGTACTAGGTACGCGATCCGGCGCCATATAAGTATGTTATGAGGTCGACAAAGGGAGAAAGCCGCTCAGGTGTGAATATCTTCCAGGTGATCACTTCTTCCCAAACACCACGGGTGCAAGCAATGCACAATCAGGCAAAGCAAAAGAACATATTCTTCTGGACTGCAGCACTCCGAATAAAAGCCTTTATTGTAAAATCCAAAAAAAACACACTGCAGATCACAGCACACTGGTCAAGCTGACGCATTTCACACTGTACTAGTGTTTAATCATAGCTGTCTAATACACAAATTATTTCTATAATATACCCCTCAGAAGAGGGTCATGTGATCCAAAACAGCCTCCCTCTTCGCCGATCAGGACATCCATTGGCCGGCACCCGCTGATTGGCTTCTGCTGTGTCTAATCACAGCACAGCCACGGCGCTGACGGAACGTGCCCTACCCGAAAGTGCCAGATCAAGTACTAGGTACGTGATCCGGCGCCATATAAGTAAGTTATGAGGTCAGCAAGTGGTTAATCTTTTGGGAGTATCTCACCATAAACTGAAATTTCTATTGCAGGTAATGCCTAAAATGCTATATTCATTTTTTTGTTATATTGTTGTTTTTTTGAAGTGGAGTTGCCCTTTAAGTTGGTCAATAGAAGGTATCACTTACTCATTCCAACAATGCACAATGCATTTATATTGAAGTATAACAGTGTACAGTTGCTATGTACAGGGCAGACAGTTAATTTGCAAACCTATTACGGTGGCCGTCCTAATTTCCATTTTTCCGCTGCTGCCGCCGTCTCTGCCAGTCCATTTCACACCGGCGGTATTAATTAGACCTTCATGCCACAAGTTGAATTGTAATTGTCTCAGCCAGCTCCTAATAAGCCCTTGCAGACTGCAGTTAAAGCATTTACAAATTAAACTTCTTTTTTTTTTTCCCTTTCCATCCAGGGGATTATTATTTTTGGCTGAATTGTATCGGAGCTCCATCGCCCCGTTCTCACGTTGAATAATCTCTCCCCTCTTCTTTCTTTTTTTAAAAGACATTAATGAGTGCGTGACGGGGCAGGCCATGTGTGCGCACAGCTGTCTCAATACTCGCGGCTCCTTCCACTGCGGTTGCAGTCCCGGGTACGAGCTTGGAGTTGATGGAAAGCAGTGCTACAGTAAGTGTTCCATGGGGGGGCCAAACGCTTGCTCTGCCGTCTTCAACATCTGCAAAAAATCTGCTTCTTTGGCTGTGAAATATTTCGTGTTCCTCTGCCAGAAGAGCACCATTTTTCTTCTTCTGTTTTCTTGCTTTCCCCTCTCTCTCCCATTACATAGTTACATAGTTGGTAAGGTTGAATAAAGACACCAGTCCATCGCAGATTTCAAGAAGATTTGTATTTTGAGTTTAAAGATATTTTAATATGGAACTCTAGAGAAAAAAAAAGTGTCTAGAGTTTTTCTAGTTTTTTTTATATATTTTTTTTATCTAAGTTTAGATTGTTGACTTTTAATAAATTAAGTTCACTTTTTCTTAAAGTGGTTGTATACCCAAAACAACATTTAAAAAAAACTAAAAAAAAAACTGCAAGACAAAGGCATAATGAGCTAGTATGACTAGCATACAGCTCATTATGAATTACTGTATATATTCGAGTATAAGCAGAGGCACCTAATTTTACCACAAAAAAATGGGAAAACGTATTGACTCGAGTATAAGCCTAGGGTGTCCATCTGCATGCCTCACTGTGCCTCACTGTGTCCATGAGCATGCCTCACTGTGCCCATGCCTCACTGTGCCCATGCCTTACTGTGTCCATGACTAGACTGACGTTTAACATGGGAGTTTATGGAAGGGGTGCCTGGCTTTGAAAAATCGGTGCTCCCCGGCCGTAGGTCCTCTAGACAATAAGCTTTGCACACTTGTAGAGGAGAAATGGGGCTACATGTGTGGCAAGTTTTGGGTCCGGGGGACCTACGACCGGCCGGTACCGGGTCCCCAAATCACCGGAGAAATTACCATTTAACATGGGAGTCTATAGAAGGAGTGCCCGGCTTTGAAAAATCGGTGCTCCCCGGCCGTAAGTCCCCCAGACAACACACTTTGCACACTTGTAGAGGAAGAGTGGGGCTACATGTGTGCCAAGTTTGGGGTCCAGGGGACCTACGGCTGGCCGGTACCGGGTCCCCAAAGTCCGGGAGATCAGGCGCAAAAAGGTGACTTGAGTATAAGCCGAGGGGGGCATTTTCAGCACAAAAAAATGTGCTGAAAAACTCGGCTTATACTCGAGTATATATGGTACTTACCTTAGATCGAAGCCCCCAAAGCGACCCTCGTTCCTCTCCTCTGCCAGGACTTCCAGGTATCGCCGCTCCGGCGCTGTGACTGGCCGGAGCGGCGATGACGTCACTCCTGCGCATGCTCGCGGACCGGCACGATCTCCGTGCGCATGCACGCTTTCCCGGTGCTTTCCCTTTCATGGAAAAGTGCGCTCAGTGCGCCTGCGCCGTAGACATCGGTGCCCGATTTTCTGCAAATATCTCCTTAACCGTGTAGGTTAAGGAGATATTGCAAGCACCTACAGGTAAGCCTTAATGTAGGCTTACCTGTAGGTGCAAGTTGTATCAGAGGGTATACAACCACTTTAAAAATTAAAACTTAAAAAAAAAATGTAATTGTAACTAGAAAAAAATGTGCTTCTTATAAGTTACACAAGGACACAAGGCGAGATTTGGGACTTTATATGAGGCATAGGACCCGTAGGTACAATGCCTCTATCCCTGTTTAATAATTAATTGAAGAAAGAGGTTTGGGACTTTCTATGAAGCATGCAGCTGGGGGGTGATGATGCAAGTTGTGTCTGACCAGTTCGTTATATAACTGTAATTACTAAATTTCAATGCCCATAAAGAGTATAATAGAATAAAAATGTATTCCATATATGATGTGCACGACCAAAACATCATATTAAAATAGCATAATGATCCATAATAATAATAATGTCAGACTAGACATGTGCACTGCTGAAAAATTCGTATTTTTTTTCATTTTGTTTTTTTTTTTTTGCTTTTTTCGGAAATTCGAAAAATTCATTTTTCTAAGTTTTTTTGCTTTTTTCGGAAATTCTGGAAATTCTGGAAATTCGGAACTCCCCAAATAAAATGAAAACGAAAAAAAAAAACGAATTTTTTAGAATTTCCGAAAAAAGCAAAAAAACAAAAAAAAAACGAATTTCCGCTTATCGGAAATTCTAAAAATTCGGAATTCGGAAATTCCACTTTCCAAATTTCCCATTTTCGAATTTTAGATTTTCGAATTTTGCAATTTCAAATCTCGAATTTTTGAAATTTCCAATTTTCGAATTTTCAAAATTCTGAATTTCCGAAATTTGGAAATTCGAAATTTCGGAAACCTGAAAATCCGAAAATTCGGAAATTGAAAAATTCGGAAAATTCGGAATTAACGAATTTCTCTAAATTCGTGAAAAACTAATTAGAAACTAAACGAATTGCACATGTCTACGTCAGACACATAGCCCATGTGTCACACAATACATATATAAAAAGTGCATGATTGTTACAACATATTGCAATAAAACAGAATAAAATTGATGGAATGATCCTGACTGTAAACATAAAAGTGGTATCAACATAGCTAGACGCGTTTTGTGGATGACCTCCACTCATCAGGAGCAGATATGCTTGATATCTATCTATCTATAATAATAAGTTGTACACATTAATAATCGCTCTCAATGTAAGAGGGCAGGATTGGGGGAGGAAAAACAAAAGTATGGAAAATATCCACCCATACTTACAATATAGCTATGAGTCTGAAATAGAGCGATGAGAGCTGCAGGCCGGCCAAACAATTCACTAGCAATTGAGGTGAGAAAAGGTTCTGGACAGCCGCACTCCAGGAAATTAGCCTTTATTGTAAAAAATCTAAATTACAAGCCACAGCAGAAAATGGGACAAACAAGCTGACGCGTTTCACACTTAACAGTGCTTAATCATAAGCACTGCTGAGTGTGAAATGCGTCAGCTTGTTTGTCCCATTTTGTATTTTTAAATTTTTACAATTAAGGCTAATTTCCGGAGTGCGGCTGTTCAGAACCTTTTCTCACCTCAATTTCTATATGCTTAGCCCGCACCTGATGCTTCAGTTCTGAGGTTAGTCCTATTTCCATACACCCACCTGAAGCGGTAATCCCTTTCCCAAACAATTCACTAGCCCCGGGAGCTCAGGTGGAAAACCCAAGATATTTGATGGAAAAACTCAGGAGACGGATGTCCCTGGGAGTAAGGTCCCCCATGGATGGTCAGGGGTGATGTGAATGGCATATCCATGGAACCTCTGCAAATTAGTGTTGAAATGATGTGTATTATTACATATACAGTGGAACCTCGGATTGCGAGTAACGCGGTTAACGAGCGTTTCGCAAGCTGAGCACTGTATTTTAAAAAATCGTATCTCGGTTTGCCAGTGTTGTCAAAACAAGCATGATTCAGGCCAAAGCGGTGTGCAGTACCGCTTTTGGCCTGAGGTGGGGGGGGGGCGCTGGAGTCGAGCAGAGCCGAACGTCGCCGTTCGCAAATGCACGGAAAGGCCCGAGGACAGCACAGCTGACCTTGGAAAATCTCGGGAACAAAGTCTTTCCGAGGTTTGCCGAGGTCAGCCGAGGTGTCCTCGGGCCTTTTCGGGCGATTCCGAGGCTCTCCGGCGCCCCCCCGCCTCCGGCCGCATGCGGTATTGCATACCATTGAAGTCAATGCGGAACAAATTATTTTCCTTTCCATTGACTTCAATGGGGAAACTCGCTTTGATATGCGAGTACTTTGGGTTACGAGCATTCTCCTGGAACGGATTATGCTCGTAATCCGAGGTTCCACTGTAGTATGAAATGTACCTATTTAACAAGGTAACAAGGACACAAGTAGCATGTTATAATTATTTTGGAAGTAAGTTAATTTTAAATTAATTAAGTAATAACAGTCCCTTGAAAAAGTATTCATACCCCTTGAAATTTTCCACATTTTGTCATGTTACAACCAAAAGGTAATTTCAAGGGGTATGTATACTTTTTCAAGGCACTGTAATTCAACTATGTTTTAATTGGAACTCTAGATAAATTTGTCAGTAAATGAAAAGCTCCCGATGCATACTCCCGATTGGAAGCTTTTCAGCCAATCACAGTGGTGACATGACCCGAATGCCCGCCTCCCAGCATTTAGAAGCTCTTAAAGGGCCGGTAGGCGACGGTGGGAATGGGTTAAGATAATGAGTGGAGCCATGCAAATAACTTCATTTTGTTCCTGGAAATGAAGGGATGATCTTCTGGGGTATGGTCGCGTATTTTTGGCCCTCGTAAAGCACCTGAAAATCGTGTGGAACAACCGTCCCCTCCACCTTGAAATTAGCTTGCCATTGGCTAAATCAAAAATACGAAAGCCTTAAAACACCTGAAAATTTGCAAAAGAATCCTTTAAAAAATCACAAGAAAATGCTTAGGCTGAAGTGTTAATCCAGGCTAAACCTTCTTTCCTATTCCAGCAATGTTTCTTCCGAAAAGGTCCCAGCTGGCCCCTCTTCATAGTGTGCCGTGGCTCCATTCCTCCCTCAGAGCAGCTGTACAATTGGTGGACACCAGCTGTCGCTAAGAATCTCCAAACTTTCTGAACAAAGGACCTGTTCAGACCTTGAGGGGGCTGGACTGGGGCCAGGATGAGTAGAAAATCCCTTGGCATCAATGAGAGTAATGAGTACCCCATCATTGGTGTCAGTGGGAAGAATAGTGCCCCATTGTTGGGGTAAGTGGTAGGAATAGTGTCCAATCATTGGTGTCAGTGGGAGGAATAGTGCCCCATCATTGGTGTCAGTAGGAAGAATAATGCCCCATTGTTGGGGTAAGTGGGAGGAATAGTGTCCAATCATTGGGATTAGTGGGAGGAATAGTGCCCCATCATTGGTGTCAGTGGGAGGAATAGTGCCCCATCATTGGAATCAGTGAGACGAATAATGCCCCATTGTTGGGGTAAGTGGTAGGAATAGTGTCCAATCATTGGGATTAGTGTGAGGAATAGTGCCCCATCATTGGTGTCAGTGGGAAGAATAGTGCCCCATCGTTGGTGTCAGTGGGAAGAATAGTGCCCCATCGTTGGTGTCAGTGGGAGGAATAGTGCCTGATCATTGGTGTCAGTGGGAAGAATAGTGCCCCATCATTGGTGTCAGTGAGACGAATAATGCCCCATTGTTGGGGTAAGTGGTAGGAATAGTGTCCAATCATTGGGATTAGTGTGAGGAATAGTGCCCCATCATTGGTGTCAGTGGGAAGAATAATGCCCCATCATTGGTGTCAGTGGGAAGAATAGTGCCCCATCATTGGTGTCAGTGAGACGAATAATGCCCCATTGTTGGGGTAAGTGGTAGGAATAGTGTCCAATCATTGGGATTAGTGTGAGGAATAGTGCCCCATCATTGGTGTCAGTGAGACGAATAATGCCCCATCATTGGTGTTAGTGGGAAGAATCTTGCCCCATCATTGGTGTCAGTGGGAGGAATAATGTCCCATCGTTGGTGTCAGTGCGGGGGAATAGTGCCCCATCGTTGGTGTCAGTGGGAGGAATAGTGCCCCATCATTGGTGTCGGTGGGAGGAATAGTGCCCCATCATTGGTGTCAGTGGGAGGAATAGTTCTTCATCGTTGGTGTCAGTGGGAGAGATAGTGTCCCATTCTTGGGGTCAGTGGGAGGAATCGTGCCCCATCAGTGGGCAGATTAGTTCCCCTATCGTTGGTGTCTGTGGGAAGAATAGTGTCTCATGGTTGGGATTAGTGTGATGAATAGTGCCCCATCATTGGTGTTAGTGTGATGAATAGTGCCCCATCATTGGTATCAGTGAGAAGAATAGTGCCCCATTGTTGGGGTCAGTGAAAGGAATCATGCCCAAATGTTGGTGTAGAAGGAATAGTTCCTTGTATCAGTGGGGGAATTAGTGTTCCAAGGGCCTGATAAAAGCAAGCAAAGGGCCACCCCCAGCCCCTGGGTCACAGTTTGGAGACCCCTGATCTATAGAAATTTGCTTTGCATCCCATCTCACTATCTCCACTTTTCTCAAGCAGAGAGGTTTTTTGTGAATCTGTTACAAAGTGTCCTCTTTGGAGATCCTGCCAGTAATCACACTTCTTGTTGCAGGCTGACAACGCTAAGCCCCGCCTCCTCATTATCATTAGTGTTGTCAGCCTGAGGTGGGCTGCTTCAGTTGTCCATTGGGCGTTCTATTTGGTCATCACCCTGATAAGCAGTCCAACGGGCAACTCAAGGGGCTTGGATGGCAGCCCAATATGTGCCTCTGGGAAGAAGGTGGCTTGTATTTGTCTCCCAGTAATTACTTCTAATCATTTGTTTTTCTACCCCAGGGATAGAGATGGAGATAATTAACAGCTGTGAAATAAACAATGGCGGATGCTCCCATGATTGTCGTCACAGCGGTACGGGTCCCCTCTGTCTGTGCCCGCAAGGCTTGGATCTGGATTCCGATGGGAAAACCTGTGTTGGTAAGTTGGATTGTGGTAAAGCTTTGATCCAGAGAATGAAAAAAAAAAGGATTATTAATATACACTCACCGGCCACTTTGCTAGTAGCGGGTTGGACCCCCTTTTGCCTTCATTCTTGGTGGCACAGATACAACAAGGTGTTGGAAACATTCCTCAGAGATTTTGGTCCATAGTGACATGATAACATCACACAGTTGCTGCAGATTTGTTGACTGCACATCCTATACTGCAAATCTCCCATTCCACCACATCCCAAAGGTGCTCTGTTGGATGAGATCTGGTGACCTCATTGTCCAGTGGTGAGATGATTGGAGATTTGTGACATGGGGCATTATCCTCCTGGAAGGAGCCATCAGAAGATGGGGACACTGTAGTCATAAAGGGATGGACATGGTCAGCAACAATACTCAGGTAGGTCGTGGGGTTTAAACGATACTCAGTTGGTACTAAGGGGCTTAAAGTGTGCCAAGAAAATATCCCCCACACCAGGGCCGCCATCAGGAATTTTAGGGCCCTTTACACAGCTTCTGGCACGGGCCCCCTGGAGCAGAGGAGAACCGAGGGGGCGGGGGGGGTGCTGGCTGCCGCCGCGAATTGAGAAGCGGGAGGGGGGGGGGCTTTGGGTGCTGATGAACAAAAGAACAAAAAAAAGAGGGGGGTTGCCATCCGGGGCCCTGGGGACCTCTGGGCCCCTTACAAAAATAAATTTAAAAAAAATAAAATAAAATTTTATAAAAAAAAAAGGGGGGGGTTGCCATACGGGGCCCTGGGGACCTCTGGGACCCTTACAAAAAATAAATAAAATAAAAATTGTAAAAAAAATAAATAAAAAAAAATAAAAAATTTTATAAAAAAAAGGGGGTGGTTGCCATACGGGGCCCTGGGGACCTCCGGGCCCCCTTACAAAAAAAAATAAAAAATAAAATAAAATAAAAAAAGAAATAAAAATAATAATTAAATAATAAAAAAATTATAATAGAAACAAATATATAAAAAAAGGGGGGTTGCCATCCGGGGCCCTGGGGACCTCTGGGCCCCTTACAAAAAAAGAAGAAATAAAAAATAAAAAAAAGGGGGGGGTTGCCATCCAGGGCCCTGGGGACCTCCAGGCCCCCTTACAAAAAAAAATAAAAAATAAAATAAAATAAAAAAAAGAAATAAAAATAATAATTAAATAATAAAAAAATAATAATAGAAACAAATATATTAAAAAAAGGGGGGTTGCCATCGGGGGCCCTGGGGACCTCTGGGCCCCTTACAAAAAAAAGAAGAAAAAAAAAGGGGGGTTGCCATCCGGGGCCCTGGGGACCTCTGGGCCCCTTACAAAAAAAAAAAGAAGAAATAAAAAAAAAAGGGGGGGCATCCAGGGCCCTGGGGACTTCCGGCCCCTTACCGGTGTACTCCCTGTACCCCCCCTGATGGCGGCCCTGCCTCACACCATTACATCACCACCAACAGCCTGAACCGGTGACACAAGTCAGGATGGTTCCATGCTTTCATGTTGCTTACACCAAATTCTGACCCCATCATCTGAATGTTGCAGCTGAAATCCAGACTCCTCAGACCAGGCAACGTTTTATCACTTTTCGATTGTCCCATTTTGGTGAGTCTGTGCCAATTGTAGCCTCAGTTTCCTGTTCTTTTTTTTTTAGATCAGATCATTTTTATTGAAAACAAACTCAAAAAAACACAACTTTTTTTCATTTCACTACATAAAACAAATGCGATATTGGTGAGGACACATAAGTAGCAATGTGAAATGTCTGTATGGTGTAATATGTCATTTGTTCATACAATAATAAATACTACACTACATTCAGAGATAAGTATATGATAATATAATAAGGCAGTTGTGTACGTAATTCTTTGGTCTCTTTGCAGGTCATGCATGTCCTCCGTATGTCATTCTTTCTCCTTCTGCTCCCGTGCCCTACCAGGGCCACTGAGCAGAACAATGTACCACCATCCCCTAAACAGCGGGGAGCGGTGTGCAGTATTAAAGCGGAGTTCCACCCTAAAGTGGAACTTCCGCTCATCGGATAGCTGCTCCCCTCCGGTGCCACAATTGGCACCTTTCGGGGGGAGGGGGGCACAGGATACCTGTCAAAGACAGGTATCCTTTCCCACTTCCTGGAGTCCGGCCGCGGCCATGAGGGGGCCGTGACGTCACCGCGGGGCTCCCTCCTCCTCCTCCCCTGGCCGCCGGGCTAATAGGAGAGAGGAGCGGGGCCTCGCGCATGCGCAGTAGGGTTCCCGGCGTGAAGCCGAAAGGCTTCACTGCCGAGTTCCCTTACCCGTAATGGCGACGGCAGCACCCCGACAGCTGATGTCCCTAATTCCTCCTCATTTGTCCCTCATGTTGGTCTGATCCATATAGTTGTATATAAAATGCTCTTTTTATCTATCAAAAAGTGTTTCCCAGTGCTAAACCTTTCATCTGATTTCTAAATTGCTGCATTTGTAAATTCCAGAAGCCAATATAAAGGAATAGTAGTGGTAAAAAAGCACTTGTGGGTTTAACCAATCTTGTTTTTTTGTGCAATTCTCCTTTAAGGGGGCGTGGCAAGGGGTGTGTCCTAAGCCTTCATACTTTTGCTGATAGGTGTCCCTCATTCCCATCTCAAAATGTTGGGAGGTGTGTATAGTGTAGATATAAATATAAAAAAAAAAACAATACCTTTTTTTCCTATTTATATAAGTGATCACATTCCCTCTATTCTCAGCTGCATAAGAGCTGGGGGGGGGGGGGGAAGCAGCAGCACACTGATCTTCCCAGTGAATGGCTATGCAGCTTGGTCGTGTCAGGACAAGCCTGATCATTGGAGGAGAGTACATTGAGTTCCCAGCATAGCTAGAGAGCTGACCACGATGTGTTCTCCTGCTTAGTGTGGTCAGTTGTTAATAGGAAAGCAGAGGGACTGGCAGGATCACTGGGGATTTCACACAAAGGAAGCAATACAAAGAGAACAGGAGACTTTCTCATACAAGTACATGGCACAGCCGCCACGTATCAGGAATATGAAGTGTTAGCGTAACAAAAGCCAAATGAAACCATTTAACCAAAGCTGGCCTGGCATAGTTCAAGCCGGCTAAGCCCATTCATTCCCCGGAGACTTTTACAGATAAAAAGATCTGAAGACCGTCTACTAACAGACCCTTTTATCCTTTTTTTTTTTCTCCTGAGCCATTTCCAAGCCTATGGTAAATCTTTGGACAAAAGTATTTCCTGATAGAAGAAGTCTCCGCTCTGTAAACTTTTACCGGCTCCAGTGTTGTAGCCGTGAGCTGTGATGATTGGCAGAGGTTTCGGCGTAGCTTTGCAGGCGAGGATAAAAGCCGCGTGAGATCGGGTTCATGCTGGGGTTGTGCGGCGCTCTACAGCTGCTCCTGAAACTCCGCAGTTTCGCCTCTCTGCGCTATTTTTGACACATCAGAGTCAAGCCGGGCAGGCGTCAGACATGTTAAAGACAGTGCATAGCCAAAAAATACGTTTTCCTTTACTGACACGTTAAATCCCACATACAGATACATTTGTTACATCAGTTGAAATAAGACACAAGTCTAGGATGAGATAAATAAGAAAACCTCCATATGCAGTGCCTTGAAAAAGTATTCATACCCCTCGAAATTTTCCACATTTTGTCATGTTACAGCCAAAAACGTAAATGTATTTCATTGGGATTTTAAGTGATAGACCAACACAAAGTGGCACATAATTGTAAAGTGGAAGGAAAATGATAAATGGTTTTTAATTTTTTTTACAAATAAATATGTGAAAAGTGTGGGGGGGCATTTGTATTCAGCCCCCCTTTACTCGATTTTTCCATCGGATTTCCGATGAAGCTGACTTCCATCAGTCAAAAATTTGACCCTCCCAAACGCCGTGGCGTAAAACACTCCGACGAGCCGAGAAAAATTAAGTTCAATGCTTCTGAGCATGCGTCGACTTGATTCTGAGCATGCGTGGGTTTTTTCTCCGATGGAGTTCCATACAGACGATCGGAATTTGCTATAGTTTTTTTTTTCCATCGGATAAATTTAAAACATGTTCTATTTTTAATCACTGATGGAAAAAGGACCGATGGGGCCCATACACGATCGGTTTGTCCGATGAAAAAAGTCCATCGGACTGTTTTCATCGGTAAAACCGACCGTGTGTACAGGGCTTGATACCCCTAACTAAAATCTAGTGGAACCAATTGCCTTCAGAAGTCGCCTAATAAGTAAATAGAGTCCACCTGTGTGTAATGTAATCTCAGTATAAATACATCTGTTCTTTGGAGCCCTCAGAGGTTTGTTAGAGAACCTTGGTGAACAAACCGCATCACGAAGGCCAAGGAACACACCAGACAGGTCAGGGATAAAGTTGTGGAGAAGTATAAAGCAGGGTTAGGTTATAAATAAATATCCCAAGCTTTGAACATCTCACGGAGCTCTGTTCAATCCATCATCTGAAAATGAAAAGAGTATGGCACAACTGCAAACCTACCAAGACATGGCCGTCCACCTAAACTGACCGGGCCGGGCAAGGAGAGCATTCATCAGAGAAGCAGCCAAGAGGCCCATGGTAACTCTGGAGGAGCTGCAGAGATCCACAGCTCAGGTTGGAGAATCTGTCCACAGGACAACTATTAGTCGTGCTTCTCCACAAATCTGCCCTTTATGGAAGAGTGACAAGAAGAAAGACATTGGTGAAAGAAAGTCATAAGAAGTCCAGTTTGCAGTTTGTGAGAAGCCATGTGGGGGACACAGCAAACATGTGGAAGAAGGTGCTCTGGTCAGATGAGACCAAAATAAAAATTTTGGTCTAAAAGCAAAACGCTATGTGTGGCAGAAAACTAACACTGCACATCACCCTGAACACATCATCCCCACGTGAAACATGGTGGTGGCAGCATCATGTGGTGGGGATGCTTTTCTTCAGCAGGGACAGGGAAGCTGGTCAGAGTTGATGGGAAGATGGATGGAGACAAATACAGGGCAATCTTAGAAGAAAACCTGTTGGAGTCTGCAAAAGACTTGAAACTATGTCATTCCAGCAGGACAACGACCCTAAACATACAGCCAGAGCTACAATGGAATGATTTAGATCAAAGCATATTCATGTGTCAGAATGGCCCAGTCACAGTCCAGACCTAAATCTAATTGAGAATCTGGAAAGACCTGAATATTACTGTTCACAGACGCTCTCCATTCAATCTGACAGAGCTTGAGATATTTTGCAAAGAAGAATGGGCAGAAATGTCCCTCTCTAGATGTGCAAAGCTGGTAGAGACATCCCCAAAAAGACTTGCAGCTGTAATTGCAGAGAAAGGCGGTTCTACAAAGTATTGACTCCGGGGGGCGCCATACAAATGTACCCCCCACACTTTTCACATATTTATTTGTAAAAAATGTTGAAAACCATTTTATAATTTTCCTTCCACTTCACAATTATATGCCACTTTGTGTTGGTCTATCACATAAAATCCCAATAAAATACATTTACGTTTTTGGTTGTAAAATGTCAAAATGTGGAAAATTTCAACGGTTATACTTTTTCAAGGCCCTGTACTGAGTTGGGCAGAACCAAATTTTTGTTTAGCTATCTGTAAAGCCTTGTACACACGCACGGTTTTCTCGGCGAGAAAACTGCTGGGAATCCTGATGAGAAAAATAGAGAACCTGCTCTCTATTTTCTCGTCGGGATTCTCGGCAGAGTGTTTCCTGCTGAGAAAACCGTGAGTGTGTATGCTTACCTGTCCCCAGGTAAACCCGCGCATGCTCGAAAAGACTTTGACGCATGCGGGGTAGCTTACAAGGGTAGTGTAGGGTGTAGCAAGATGGCGGCGACGGCATTGAATGTGACGAGCGCAGGCTCGTCTTAGTCGATGACGTCACCGCGTTCTTGCCATTCAAAAAAACAGCTGTTCTTTTGAATGGCTGTCTGTATACGGCTTGGCAAGGAAAGCTTGCCAGGAATCCCGTCAGGAAAAGCGAAGTTTTTTTTTCCTGATGGGATTCACAGCCGTGTGTACGAGGCTTAAGAGTTGCATTCTGTCCAACATTCTAAGAACATTCCTCTTACTGGCCCCCAATGAGTTGGTTTCAGCAGGGGTTCCTCAGGACCTGAAAATGATTTGCCTCTTGGGTAAAACAGCTGGGAAAGACTGCTCTAGAGCCTTGGTGACCAACCTGTGGCCCTAGGGCCACATGCAGCCCTTTGGTGCGGCCCACCGACAAAACAGTCAGCAGTGGGAGTTTTGATCTGTAATGGGTCTGTTATAGCGGTTTCATGTAACATATCCCCGGTCTCTGGCAGCTTGACTCCAGTCTCCCAACAACTCCTTTAGCATAGTCCCATGACCATATTCTTATGTAAGGCTCCATTCACACTTGTGCTTCTCCAATGTCGTGCGATTTTCCATTGCCACTTTACATTGGGACTTTGATGCAACTTTGGATGAGTGCAACTTAGATGCAACTTTGGCTGTTGACTGTTGCACAACTGTCACATTGATAACCTTAAGATGCCACTTTCATGTGACCTTTTGAGAGTTTACATTGCAGTCCACGGCGCTCTAGTCACATCAAAGTAGTGCAGGAACTTTTTTAAGATGACTTCCATTGAAATACATGGGCTGCGACTTGTCATGCGACTTTGTGTCCAAAATCACATAACAAGCCGCACAAGTGTGAATAAAGCCTAATGCCGCGTACACATGATCGGAATTTCCGACAACAAATGTTCGATGGGAGCTTTTGGTCGGATATTCTGACCATGTGTAGGCTCCATCGGACATTTGCTGTTGGAATTTCCGACAACAAATGATTGAGAGCTGGTTCTCAATTTTTCCAACAACAAAAGTTTTTTCAACAAAAATTCTACGCATGCTCGGAATCAATTCGACGCATTTTCGGAATCATTGTACTTCATTTTTCTCGGCTCACCGTAGTGTTGTACGTCTCCGCGTTCTTGACGTTCGGAATTTCCGAGCAACATTTGTGTGACTGTGTGTAGGCAAGACAAGTTTGAGCCAACATCCGTCGGAAAAAAGACCGGTTTTGTTGTCGGAATGTCCGATCGTGTGTACGCGGCATTAGTCTTCAGTCTTTTGTAGCAATTAATAAAATAAATGTTCTATGTTGCCCTTTGGTGATATAAAGGGCTGCATTTGAGGCCCTATATACCTTGTAAGTTGACAACCAATACTCAGTCTATACCTTTGATGGTGAACTTTTTTTGATGAACGGGATATGATGGGACTTTAAAGGTGCTAATATATCAGTGGATACGACAAAATATTTATAAAAAAATTGAAAATGTATTGATCACATCAAATAATAAAAAATAAAATAAAAAACTATACACATTTCACTGACCGTTACAGGTATACATCTACTACCTAACATGTAACAGAAAAGAATTGTATATAGTTGACAATAACGTCCATTTGTGTTCAACAGTTTCGCCTGTAAGGCTTTCTTCAAGACTGGACGTTGAAGAATATTTTAATGAATTATTGAAATAGAAAATTCCCACTTTAGATGTAAAAGAAAAAAACATACATTAGCATTGATTTTATAACATGTCAATATAAAGAGAAGTAGGTCTTGGAAAGGCATACATAAGGGTTCTCCAAACAAGAAGTGAAAAAAAAAAAAGGGGGAGGAAAGAAAGGAAAAAGGGTAAAAAATAAACAAAAGTTGTTTCTTTTTTCCCCTTTTTCTTTTCTTTCCTCCCCTTTTTCCCCTTCTTTCCTCCCCTTTTCCCCTTTTCCTTTCTCCTTTTTTTTTTCACTTCTTGTTTGGAGAACCCTTATGTATCTAAAGTGGGAATTTTCTATTTCAATAATTCATTAAAATATTCTTCAACGTCCAGTCCTGATGAAGCCTTACAGGCGAAACTGTTGAACACAAATGGACGTTATTGTCAACTATATACAATTCTTTTCTGTTACATGTTAGGTAGTAGATGTATACCTGTAACGGTCAGTGAAATGTGTATATTAGTTTTTTATTTGATGTGATCAATACATTTTCTATTTTTTACAAATATTTTGTCGTATCCACTGATATATTAGCACCTTTAAAGTCCCATATCCCGTTCATCAAAAATTGTCAAATTTAGGGATGTCGGTGCTATAACATATTGTTTGAAGGTATGCCGATCTCTGCCCACTACCCTTTGACCCTTTGATGGTTAACCTTGGCACCCCAGATGTTTTAGAACTACATTTCCCATTAGGCTCATGCACTCTACAGTGCAGCGGAGCATCATGGGAAATGTAGTTCCAAAACATCTGGGGTGCCAAAGTTCCCCATCACTGTCATAGACCATCCCAATCTAAATTCTTTACCATTGTGATGTGTAATATGTTGGTATGGTTGCAGTGATTCTAATCTCTTACTTTTAGTAAATAGTATTAGTAATATATTTTCTTTTAAATATAGATGTTGATGAGTGCAGCAACGGCGCCTCCTGCTGTCAGCAAGTTTGTTCCAACTATGTCGGCGGCTATGAGTGCAGCTGCTATCCAGGATATCGGCTCAACCACGATGGATGCGGCTGTGATGGTAAATGGCCTGCCTTCAGTAATGGAAAAATGTTAAATTAAGTTATTAAAGTCATCGTTGTTGTTAAATGATTAAGAATGCAGTTTTTGGATCACTTTGGGGGGAGATTTATTAAAACTTGAAGGTGCAAAATCTGGAGCAGCTGTGCATGGGAGCCAATCAGCTTGTAACTTCAGCTTTTTCAATTAAGCTTTGACAATAAAACCTGGAAGCTGATTGGTTACTATGCAGACCTGCAGCAGATTTTGTGTGATTTAAAGTGGTTGTGTTTTTTTTTTTTACCCCATCTGCAAGACAAAGCTATAATGAGCTAGTATGACTAGCATACTAGCTCATTATGTACCACTTATCTTAGATTGGGGCCCCCAAAGCCGTCCGTGTCCCTCTCTCCAGCCGCAGCCATCGCTGCGGCGATAGCCGGAATGTTACTTCCGGGTATCGCCGCTCCAGCCAATCACAGCGCCGCTCCGGCGCTGTGATTGGCCGGAGCGGCGAAGACTCTACTCCGCGCATGCGCGCTGGAGCCGTCAAATTCGGCTAAGCCCAAGCATTGCTGGGACTTGGCCGAATTTGTGAATGGGATTAACCCCATGAATGCGCCGTTGTCTACGGCGCGCATGCGCCGTAGACAGCGGCGCCTGTGATTTTAGTGAATATCTCCTAAACCGTGTAGGTTTAGGAGATATTTCTTGCACCTACAGGTAAGCCTTAATCTAGGCTTACCTGTAGGTGCAAGTTGCAAAAGTGGGTTTACAACCGTTTTAAGCTGGGTTCACACTGATACGACTTTCATCTTACTTTGCTCTGCGACATCAGTCCTACATTGGTCCTACATCTATCCGACGTGAATGAACAGGATACTACTTTGATCCGACTTTGTGATAGTCTGACTTGTCCTTTGACCAATCAAAACAATCCCAGTGTGAGATAAATTCCTTTTACTGCTGCTGTAATCACATGTCAGATGTCAAAAGTCGGATGGTCCCCCGCCCCCCCCCCCCCCCCTAAATATGTAGCCCAACTCAGGCCGAGCCGCGAGCGGACACTAACTTTTCAGGAGCTACAGTTCTTTAGTTCTTTAAGCCACAACCGCTCTATCCACAAAGAACCACCCTCTCTTGGTCTTGTTATACAGATAAAAGCTGTTATTGAAATGGAAATGCTACATTATTGTTATGTTACGCTTGAAACAGATACAAATAAAAATACTATTTACAAAAAAAAAGTCGGATTGGTTAGGACAAGGATCCTAATTTGATCCGACTTCAATGATATTCAATGGGCTAAAGTAGGATCAAAGATGGACCAAAGTAGTGCAGGGAGCATTTTCAAAATCGGACCGACATGTGTCGGACCGGTTTAGACGGCTCTCATAGGGAAACATTGATTTTCACACGTCATGCGACATGAGCTCCCAATGTCGGAGCGTTTGTCGGACCAGTGTGAACCTGGCCTGAGGCTCTATTTACACTGATAAGAGGCATGGAGGAGCTCAGCTATGAGGAAAGATTAGAGGAACTGAATTTATTCACTCTTGAGAAGAGGAGATTAAGGGGGGATATGATTAACATGTACAAATATATAAGGGGTCCATATAGTGAACTCGGTGTTGAGTTATTCACTTTACGGTCATCACAAAGGACAAGGGGGCACTCTTTACGTCTAGAGGAAAAGAGATTTCACCTCCAAATACTGAAAGGTTTCTTCACAGTTATGCCGCGTACACACGACCGTTTTTCATGACTAGAAAAATTACATTTTTTTATTTGGTCATTAAAAACGATTGTGTGTGGGCTCCAGAGCATTTTTCACGACGTGAAAAATGACCATTAAAAATTTGGAACCTGCTCTAATTTTTCTCGTCGTTTTTCACGTCGTCGTTTTCTCATCATGAAAAACGGCCGTGTGTAGGCTTTAACGACGTGAAAAAAACGTGCATGCTCAGAACCAAGTTATGAGACGGGAGTGCTCGTTCTGGTAAAACTAGCGTTCGTAATGGAGATAGCACATTCGTCACGCTGTAACGGACTGAAAAGCACGAATTGTCTCTCAACAAACTTTACTAACATGAGGATCAGCAAAAGCAGCCCAAAGGGTGGCACCATCCAAATGGAAATTCCCCTTTATAGTGCCGTCGTACGTGTTGTACGTCACCGCGCTTTACTCGAGCATTTTTTTCCACGATAGTGTGTAGGCAAGGCAGGCTTGAGAAGAATCATGTCCAGAAAAACACCATTTTTTTTCAATGACATTAAAAACGTTCGTGTGTACGAGGCATAAGAGCTGTGAAAATGTGGAATAGACTCCCTGCAGAGGTGGTTCTGGCCAGCTCAGTAGATTTCTTTCAGAAAGTCCTGGATTCTTTCCTAAATGTACATAATATAACTGGGTACTGACATTTATAAGTAAAGTTGATCCAGGGAAAATCTGATTGCCTCTCGGGGGATCAGGAAGGAATTTTTTTCCCTGCTGTAGCATCATGCTCTGCTGGGGTTTTTCGCCTTCCTCTGGATCAACTGTGGGTACAGAATTGGGTATAAGGGATTGTATGATATTATATATATATATATATTTTATGGTTAAACTGGATGGACTTGTGTCTTTTTTCAACCTGACTAACTATGTAACTTGTGCGAATTGCCATGCAAATTTGGACATCAAAGTTGCATGAAAAGTCGTTCCCCATGTTTTGCAATGATACCGATTCATATATGTATGACTTAAAGTTGCAGCATCTTCAGGTCTCTTTCACACTTGTGCGACTTGTCCTATGACTTGGGGCTGAAAAGTCGCATGACAAGTCGTGCCCCATGATTTCCAATGAGTACCGTTCATATCTGCTACTTTGGTCCAACTTTGATGCGACTTGAGCTCCATAGACCTTTAAGATCACACAGGCATTGCTTCAGGCCGCACAAGTGTAAAAGGGGCCTTAGGCTCCCTTTCACACTTGAGCAACTTGTCATGCAACTATGGACATCAAAGTTGCATGACTAAACATTCCCCATGTTTTCCAATGATACCCATTCATATATGCATGACTTAAAGTTGCAGCTACTTCAGAGTAGTTCTTGCACTACATTGATCCGACTTTCATGCACGTTGAGGGCCATAGACTTCAATGTTAACCCTCAAAAGCTGCATGAAAGTTGTACCTGAATGTTATACAATGCAACTTGTGTGCAATAGTTGTCCATTATCACTGGTCAAAGCCAAAGTCGTATCCAAGTTGCACTTATCCAAAGTTGCAGAAAAGTTGCACTCCAAAGTTGGAGCAACTTTGGAGTCGTGCATGTGTGAATGGAGCCTTAGTAAATCTCCCTCTGTGTGATTATGTATTGTTCATCCTTTCCCTTTAGATGTGGATGAATGTTTATCGAACAATGGGGGATGCAGCCAAGTTTGTGAGAACCTTCCTGGGTCATCTGCCTGCAGCTGTAATCCTGGTTATGGACTGGACGCCGATGCCAAAGGATGTACCGGTAAGGCACACTTACACTTCATGTTTCATGGCTTTACTTTAAGTGGAAGTAAACTTCCCCGTCCACCGGCCAAACAACTCCAAACCGTATCGCTAAAGTCCTCCAAGTGTCTGGTGACAGATCAATACACCAATATTTCCCCTCCATATAGTAATAAAGGCCACACTACCCTTCTTCCCACTTAAACGGGTGGCTTCTTTGTTGTGTCCTGGTACCTACTTCCTCCACCCCCCTCTTCTGCCGACAATCCACGTCATGCACATGATTAGTTATACTCATATAGGGTTATTCAAAGGGGACAGTATTTTGCAAGAGCGAGTATCAATGCAGGAGGTTGAAGGCCAACATCATCCTAGCAAGGTGCTCTAAAGATCTCGGCATGGCAAGGAAAATGGAGGACACACTGCACAAGTACAGTATACCCAGTGAAGTGACCGGCCTCAGGTGATACACAGAGATGAAACAAATCCTCCTACATAAGTTGTACCCGTTTACTTGCAGTCCTCTCTTCTCTACATCCATTTAAAGCAGTGGCGGCCCGTTCATTAAGGGCGCACGGGCGCCGCCCCCCCCCCCCCACCCCTGTCCATCGCCGCCTCCCCTATCCATGCGTCCGGCCCCTTTTAGGACTCCGGCGCATGGATTACAATGCGGAGGGCCTTTTTTTTTTTTAAAGCACCGATTAGAGCCAGAGGCTCTAATAGTCTTCAATATAGGGTGGGCTCGGGTCGCAGAGAGTGCGCTCTGATCCCACCCAGGTGTGTTACAACAGCGAATCAATATTCGCTGTTGTAACACTGATCCTCCTTCCGGCCAATCAGAAAGCAGGTTTTGACACCGGTCATCTGATTGAGTGAAAGGACAAGCAATCCTATTGGATCCTATTGGACGCCTAGTAGGAGGAGGGGAGGAGCTGGAAGCCACCATGGAGGAGAGGACTCGGAACCACGCTGCAAGCCCCCCGCCACGTTGGGGTAAGTGCCGCACCAACCGGCAAACAGCGGAGGGAGGTGGGGGGGTGGGTGCCGCTCAGGGGGTATAAGTGGTTGTTTGCCGCCCCCCCCAAAAAAAAAAAACACCAGCCGCCACTGGTTTATAGTGCTGAATTTATAAGCTTGTCTGAAAGTTCAGAAAAAAGGGGGCAGAGTGCTGAAGTCACACTCTGCAGAGCTCAATGAGGACAGCTCTGAGAGCTGATTGGAGGGAAGATTCACACCCCCCTTCACACAGGAACAGAGCTGAGGCTCTTGATGTCAGGAAAACTTGTCATCAGTGATTCATGCTGATAGCAGAGGAAGGGGGCAGCAGACAGAAATGACATTTAGTGCTCTGGATTGAGTACACACTATAGAGGGATATGCTTTGAAGTTTACAACCACTTTAAGCTACTGCCTCTTAATTAGCAGCAGCATTGCCAGCCTGCCAATGGAGCTTCTTCAGTTACCCATGTGATAGTTCTGATAGGGTGGCCTGTGTGATATATCTGTAAGTGGATCCAATGGCGATGGCTGGCAGCCTCTTCCTGCTTCAGGCAGCTGACCTTCTGATAACACACCACCAGGTTCACCTTCCTACGGCCACTATGTTGAAGCAGATGTCTCCTGAGATACAGCATGTGATGTTCATATCTTAGGAGGCTTCAGGCGTGGAGAGGATGTCCTTCTGTTCTGTTCTTGGTTTTTACTTGTTGCTCATAGTACTTTCCTTTTTTCCCAGCCTTGCAGGGTGCAGGAGGTGGCCAGCGCCCCGTGGAAAACTCTCTTCCTCAAGTGACACTCCTGCGAGATGAGTTCCCCCAGATATTTGATGATGAGTATGATGAAGATGAAGAAGCAGAAGCTCGTGGCGAGCACACTCTGTCTGAATCATTCGGTAACCTGCCACAGAAATATTGTCTGTTTAATTTTTTTATTTCCTTAACATGTGTCAGCACGCATGACAGACAGTTCTTCTTAAAAGTCATAAATATGAGACAAAAGATGACATTTTCATACAAACAAAATGTGTAGCATGACTTGGAGATATGGGTGCTGGAAAATGTGTTGTCTGATAAATTGATTGAAAATGTGGATATGGACTCAAAGACAGAAACATTGGCATCACTGAGCTGAGGAATTAGTTTTTTTTTTAAATAAGTATTCAAAATTGAATAATTGTAAGAGCTGAAAGTAAAGCTTGTACAGGCTGAAAATAAGACTACTCTACTGGGTCTTTCTTGAGGTTCTCATTAGGAAATTGACTTATTTTTATTGGGGTTCCCATCAGGATCCTGCCTGGTTCTTCTTGGGATTCCTGCTAGGAGCCTGCCTGGTCCTACTCGGGGAGGTCCTACCAGGAGCCTGCCTGGTCCTACTTGGGGTTCCTATTAGGAGCTTGCATGGACCTTCTTGGGGCTCCTATCAGAAGCCTGCCTGTTCCTCTTTCAGGTTTCTACAAGGAGCCTGCCTGGTCCTTCTTGAGGTTCCCATGTGGAGCATGCCTGGTCCTTCATGGGTTGCATTCTAGAAGCCTGGCTTGCCTTGCTTTTTTTGGGCCCATTATTCAACATCTTCCTTGTTCTATGCCTCATAGCAGAAGTTACCTGTACCTTTATGAACTATTCATGGAGCTGAGGAATTACATTTTTTGAAGTGTCCAAAACTGACTAATAATTGTTAGAACTGAAACTAAATCTTGTACCAGCTGAAGGTAAGACTAACGGGTCTTTCTTAAGATTCTCATCAGAAACTTGCCTTGTTTTTCTTGGGGTTCCCACCAGAAGCCTACCTGTTCCCTTAAGAAGCCTGCCTGGTTCTCTTTAGGGTTCGTACCAGAAGCCTGCCTGGTCCTTTCATGGGATTCCTACCCGGAGCCTGCCTGGTCGTATTCAGGGATTTCTACCAGTAGCCTGCCTTGTCCTTTCTAGGGTTCCTACCAGGAGCTGGCCTGTTCCTATTTGGGGTTCCCACCAGGGGCCTGCATGGACCTTCTTGGAGTTCCTAAAAGAAGTATGCCTGGTGTCATGTACCTGGATGTATTCGAACCGGGATCTTCCTGGTCCCACCACTGCAATTTTACTTGTTGTGCCACAGAGGAGCTCTGGAGTTATGGCAATGTCTTCTCAGTTTGAAGCATTACCTTGAACTCACTAGCCTCCCCTGCTGCCAGCTGTGGACAATCTACAATCAAAGCAGCCCATTAATGGCAGCACTTCCTGTCTCTCAGAGCCCGTTTGTGTGGACTAGCTCCCTGGGTGTTGTTATAAGCTTTGTGACTCTGATTACCGTGTGTGAACTTCTGCCTGAATTCCTGACTACTCTCTAGCCTACTGATTTTGTACTTCAACGCCAGCTCGTGTGTGACCTCTGCCTGCCTGACCACTCTCTGGATTTAGATCGTGTACCGATTTGCCTGATCCGTTGCCGACCTGACTAAGTTTTCGCCTGAATCCTCAGCACACAAGCTCCTTCATGGGTTGCATGCTAGAAGCTTGACTGACTATTTTTGGGCCTGTTAATAGACTCCTCCCTTCTTCAGTGCCTTCTAGAAGAACCTTCTTGGACTATTCACTGAGCTGAGGAATTACATTTTTTGAAAAAAAAAGTGTCCAAAACTGACCAATAATTATTAGAGCTGAAACATATCTTGTACCAGCTGAAAGTAAGACAACCCGGTCTTTATTGAGATTCTCATCAGGAACTTGCCTTGTTTTTCTTTGGATTCCTATAAGGAGCCTGCATTGTCTTTCTTGGGGTTCCCATGAGGAGCATCCCTGGTCCTTCACGGGTTGCATGCTAGAAGCTTGCCTGGCCATTTTTGGGCCTGTTAATAGACTCCTCCCTTCTTCTATGCTTTCTAGCTGAACCTTCTTGGACTATTCACTGAGCTGAGGAATTACATTTTTTGAAAAAAAAGGGTCCAAAACTGACTGTGACAGGAGTGACTTTGGGTCGGGGGTTTGTGCGGCTCAGCTTGCCCTGGAGAGTTCTGGAGGCTCCTTGTCCAGCTTCCCCATCCCCTCTTATGTGTAAATCACCCTGTGTCTCTAATAGGGGCACAGGGTGAATGAGAACCCCCACTATGATCTGTACTAGTCGGACTCTCTTTACAGCCACACTAAATACACAGAGTAAAATGTATATAATGTGTGCTGTATATATGTACAGTATATATAATGTGTGCTGTATATATGTATATATAATGTGTGCTGTATATATGTATATATAATGTGTGCTGTCCCATGCTGTTGGACTATTTGCTGTGATGGGGTAGGGTGTGACTATTCTATTGTCTATTGTGGCTGCCCTAACTATTATGGGATGTGCAAGTGTGTTTGCTGTGAGGAAAAAGGGAAGAGGGGGATTCCTCCAAACCCCCTGCTGATAAGACTGTGTACTGAGAAGTTAAACACATCTGACCTGTATCACCATTGTCATTGTCATTGGACAGTTTAACCCGCCCTGTTTTACAAGGGTGGGAGGGGAGTGATTTGAAGAGAGATATCTGTTAACATGTGCTTGAATAAAGGAGTTTGTGGTTTTACCCTACACTAAGGTGTTGTCTGTGGACTGAGGGGCTAAAGAAGCTTGGAAGGTGCTGGATCTGAACAGAGGAAGCATTGACGGCGGACCTAAATCTGTTTGAGGACAGAGGGTTTGTCACACTGACCAATAATTTTGGTAGCTAAGATGGATATCTCTCATTCTCATATTTGGGAAATGCGGCTTGATCAAGTGGGGAGTTAAATCCTCCTCTTAAAATTGGATAAATATGTTTTCTTTAAAGCATGGGTGGTCTTAATAATATTTTAAGAAATTGTTTATTTAGTATATTTAAACCAGAGCTCCCATTATTAAAATCCATCTGGAAACAAGCAAACCGCAACCTTTATTGAAGCTGAAATGAAGGAAAACATAACGAGGTGTACTGTATATGCAGAATCTTTAAAGCTGAGGTCTAATCGGCTTATATTTTGCCTTTCCTAGTTCCTCCTTTGCCTCCTCATTGACATGCTAATGACATTTTTAAATTGAACATTTCCGTTTTCATTACATATTTTATGTTCGACTTGGTAATGTCGTCGTTTGGTCTCTGTGCTTCTCTATATAATGCAGGAAGATTGTGGATGGAAGGAGGGGCTAGCAAGGTGGTGTACATACAGCTGCATCCGGAAAGTATTCACAGCGCTTCACTTTTGCCACATTTTGTTATGTTACAGCCTTATTCCAAAATGGTTTCCATTTATAATTTTCTTCAAAATTCTTCAAACAATACCCCATAATGACAATGTGAAAGAAGTTTGTTTGAAATTTTTGCAAATTTATTAAAAATAAAAATGAAAAAAATGTACAGAACCATTCACAGCCTTTGCTCAATACTTTGGTGAAGCTCCTTTGGCACCAATTACAGCCTCAAGTCTTTCTGAGTATGATGCTACAAGCTTGGCACACCTATTTTTGGACAGTTTCTCCCATTCTTCTTTGCAGGACCTCTCAAGCTCCATCAGGTTGGATGGGGGAGGGTCGGTGCACAGCCATTTTCAGAGATGTTCAAGTCTGGGCTCTGGCTGGGCCACTCAAGGACATTCACAGAGTTGTCCCGTAACCACTTCTTTGTTATCTTGGCTGTGTGCTTAGGGTCGTTGTCCTGTTGGAAGATGAACCTTCGCCCCAGTCTGAGGTCCAGAGCGCTCTGGAGAAGGTTTTCATCAAAGGATGTCTCTGTACATTGCTGCATTCATCTTTCCCTCGATCCTGACTAGTCTCCCAGTTCCTGCTGCTGAAAAACATCCCCCCAGCATGATGCTGCCACCACCATGCTTCACTGTAGGGATGGTATTGGCCAGGTAATGAGCAGTGCCTGGTTTCCTCCAGACATGAAGCTTGTCATTCAGGCCAAAGAGTTCAATCTTTGTTTCATCAGACCAGAGAATTTTGTTTGTCATGGTCTGAGAGTCCTTCAGGTGCCTTTTGGCAAGCTCCAGGCCAGCTGTCATGTGACTTTTACTGAGGTGTGTCTTCTGTCTGGCCACTCCCCCATACAGGCCTGATTGGTGGAGTTCTTCAGAGATGGTTGTTCTTCTGGAAGGTTCTCCTCTCTCCATAGAGAAATGCTGGAGTTCTGTCAGAGTGACCATCGGGTTCTTGGTCACCTCCCTGACTAAGGCCCTTCTCAGTTTGCAAAGAATGTAGCTGTGCTGACCCAACCTATAAATAAACAAAAGAAAAAACTGACCCCCCAACAAGTGATCGTGATTAATGCACAATAAATCAGCACCAAGTGAAGGTGTAATATACCAATTAACTAAAAAGTAAATTAAACCATAATAAACAAAATAATCCAATGAAATTCTATAAATGTCCAATGGTGAACGGAGATCAAATAACAAATTGAGTGAAGGTCAAACAGCGAAGATCTTGCATAAATGAGTGACATCAGCAACAAATTCCACCACCAAAAAAGTGCTCACACCATAGAGATTACACGCTTACCAAACGGCAAGCAAGATAAACTTGCGGCTGCAAACTCCAGCCGGGGCCTTTACAGGAATCTCCTTGATGGCAGCTTCACAGGAACTGTGATGGAGGACTGGGTGCTTGAATTAAGCCAGGTATCGTGCAGGGAAAGTACGTAGTTACCGGGAATAAAGAAGGCTCACCATAGCGTAAATCCAAATAACATGAATGGTTTAATAAAGTTAAAACACTTACAAAGAATCGTAGGTAAAAACAGCAGATAAGATAGACGTCAGCGATGACGTCAGCACGTCAACTCCTCCCGACGCGCGTTTCATCATATAATGACGTTTAGTTTGGACCTGGTGCTTCCAAACTTCTTCCATTTACAGATGATGGAGGCCACTGTGTTTATTGAGACCTTCAATGCTGCAGACATTTTTCTTTACCCTTCCCCTGATTTGTGTCTCCATACAATCCTGTCTCGGAGGTCTACAGACAATTCCTTGGACTTCATGGCTTGGTTTGTGCTCTGACATGCACTGTTACCTGTGGGGCATTATATAGACAGGTGTGTGCCGTTCCAAATCATGTCCAATCAACTGAAATTACCACAGGGGGACGCCAATCAAGTTGTAGAAACATCTCAAGAGTGATCAGTGGAAACACAATGCACCTGAGCTCAATTTCGAATGTCATGGCAAAGGCTGAGAATAGTTCTATACATGGGATATTTTTTATTTATTTTTTTATAAATTTGCAAACATTTCAAACTATTTTTCTTTCTCGTACATCACGGGACACAGAGCGACATAGTCATTACTAATGGGTTATATAGATACCGTCAGGTGCTGGCACTGGCAACTTCCAAAACCGGAAGTACCCTCCCCTATATAAGCCCCTCCCATCCGGGAGCACCTCAGTTTTTTGCCAGTGTCTAAGGTGTTGGCCAAGAAGAAACATGTGTTTTTCACTGAGCTTGCGTACAGGTTCTTTTGGGCCTCAGTAAGCTATTCCGGATCCGACCAAAAAAGCTTCATAGCTAAACGGTCGGTACCCGGGCCTTGCAGAGAAGAGCAAGGTTTTGCCTGTAATGCTTCTCTTAGGAGAGCTGGACCCTGGGATCCAGAGCTCTGGTCATACCCACGACCAAGATGTTTTCTGTGCAGGGTGCTATACAGGTCCAGGGGAGTGGAATCCTTGGGAACCCGGTCCCTGAAGGTTTGATTACAATGCCTGCCGTGATAGGTGAAGTTTGGGCTTTTGTGGACCAAACAAAGTCCTGCGGCGGGGAACAGGTAAGTGGGGGCCCCCAGGAACTTGGTTCTATTGGGGGACCCCCAAGCCTAATTTGTCTTTCTGTCTGTTACCTAATGGTATTCCCGCAAAATTCTGTGCATGCCTGTAACTACTAAAAAAATGTAATAATTTTTAATGGTGGTCAAGAAAAAAAAAAAAAAAATTTTTTTATATATATTTAAGATATTAGACTGCGGTACCTGTGTTTGTCCACTAGAGGCCGCTGTGGAATGTTTTCTTGTCATGTGGACTAGTTTCTTCTCAGCAGAGCAAGTCCAGGCAGATGGTGAGTTCTCTTATGGGAAACTGCTTCCTCTGCCATGTTACAATGCTCGTCCATCCCCCGGCCTGCGGCAAAGAGGGGCCCTGGCTCTTGTCCCTAGTCTCCATTTTTCAAAATTAGCGCCGAAGGCGCACGTGGCCGCGCGCGTGCGCGTGCACGCGCCTCTATATATAGAGGTGAGCCAGGAAAGGGGGCGGAGCCTGGGGGATGACGCTCTGTGTGCGCCGCAGCGCTTCTGCGCATGTGCGGGCGTCCCAGCATGTAAAAAACACCGTTTTGTGTGGTGAGCTGGCTATGAAGTACAGAGACAGAGCTGGCAACATTTAAAAAAAGGGCATACAGTAAGCGGTTGATACAGGCATCCCCTAGAAAGGCACATTAGTAGACACCAACTGTGATATAGCAGCAATTGTGCTAGACTATTCTCAGTAAAAGTGGTGTATTACGGCTGGAATACCTCAGCTTTAGGCTTAGGAATATGCCGTCCAGAAGCTCCGGAACTGAATCTTCCAGGAAGCGAAGGGGGTCTCATCGGGCTCGGAGGATTTTGGGCATACTTCTGCTGCACCAGTCTCCCCTGAAGTTCAGAGGTAAGTGACCGTAGAGACCCCGCAGGGGTACTTGGTACTGTGGCTGTCCTCAGTTCACCTGCTCCTGTGTATGTAACAGAGGAGGTTTTTTCCTCAGCTCTGGGAGGATTAGAGAGAGATTGTCAACATTTATCGCTGCCTCCCTGTCAGGGAAAGCACGCCCGATCTCCGTCTCCTCCTTCAGAGTGCCTGTTAGCAGAGCAACAGTCCCATACAGGGATCGACCTGCCTGAAGGGGATCAGGATGAGGTTGATTCTGTTATAGAGGAATCAACAGTGGGGGAACCTTTTCTCAGCATCTCAAGCTGAAAGATTATGGGTTCAGTCTCTGACTAACATGGTCCGATCAGCATTTAAAAATGCACCTTGCGGAACCATCAACCACTACTGTATCCTCGTTGGGGTCGCTAGAAGCCCCCAGACTGTTTGTTCTTTTCCACTTCACCCTTTACTGAAAGGGCTCATTTACCAGGATTGGGAACGTCCTGAGAAAATATTTATTCCCCCAAGAGATTTCCGGTGGTCTATCCCATGGAGGATAAGTTCATAAAAAAAAAAAAAAAAAATGGAAGGTCCCTACAGTGGACGCAGCCATCTCTTGTATGTATAAATCACTGACATGTCCAGTGGATAATGTCCAAATGTTCAAGAACCCAATAGATAAAAGATTGGAGTCCTTATGAAAATCTGCTTGGTGATACAACCAGCAGTAGCAGCTATTGGGGTCTGCTAAGCAGTGAAGGATCAGTTGAAACAGGTCTTGAGGGACTTGACAGATCAGCAGGCTTTGCCCTAGCTGATCTACCTAGAGCCTTAGGCTTTGCGGTTGACGCCATAGAGGATTCAGTCCATCAGGCCTCCCGCCTTACGCTGTCTATAGTACATATGCGTAGGCTCCTATGGCTCAAAAACTGGTCTGCTGAAGCTCCCTGTAAAGAATGGCTGGTTAGCGTCCCATTTCATGGTGAACGCTTATTCAGGGAAAACCTGGACAAATATATCCAGAAAATTTCCAGCGGTAAAAATACGCTCTTGCCGGTTAAAAACAGAGTTAGAGGTCCCTCTTTAGGAGGCCTGCTTCTCCAGTCCCTGGGGCATCGGCTGTGTAACAGTTCCGACGGCCTCCTCGGTCAATTCCCGGGGGTAAAAAACAGGAACAGTAGCAGGGTAATGAGAAACCCTGGGTCAGGGGAGGTACAAAACCTCCCCCAAAGTTAAATTCATTGAAGCCCCCACTCAGTCGGGTGGGGGGAGGACTCCAGTTGTTCGCAAGAGACCTGGCGGGACACGATCAAGACAGATAGGTGCTCTCCGCAGTAGGTTTGGGATACAGTTTGGAGTTAAAAGACTCTCCTCCTTCCCATTTTTGAGGTCAAACGTGCCAAGGGATCCCCGGAAGAGGGAGTCCCTCCTGTTGGCACTAGAACAACTATTGCTCCAAGGAGTAATTATGGAGGTTCCCCTGGAAGAATGAGGGTTCGGGTTTTACTCAAACCTCTTTACAGTCCCGAAGCAAACGTGGACGGGAGGCCCATATTAATTCTAAAAGGGCTATACAAATTCCTGTATATCAGGACTTTCCGATGGAGTCGATCCGATCGGTGGCCACTGCCCTACAAGGGGAGGATTGGTTAGCCGCGATCGACATCAAAGATGCTTATTTGCACATTCCCATCTTTCCAGTCCACCAAAAATTTCTACGCTTTGCAGTAGAAGGGCGCCATTTTCAGTTCAGAGCCTTACCCTTCGGTTTGGCCACAGCACCACGAGTGTTTACAAAAATTCTGGCCCTTTATTGGCCAATCTAAGAACACAAGGTGTAATGATAATGGCATATCTGGATGACTTGTTGCTGATAGACCACTCAGTGAAAAAACTAGACGTGGTCGTTCACAAGACAATCAAGTATCTGGAATCTCACGGTTGGATTATCAACCGAGACAAGTCAGCCCTAAAAACCAGTCAAAAGTCTGGAATACTTGGGGCTAAGGTTGGATTCAGGCCAGAGAAAAATATTCTTGCCTCGAGGAAAGGTGTTGTCTTTGAAAGATTTGATCCACTTAGTGGGTACAAAAAAGACAGCCGTCCATACGCCTGTATATGAGGCTGCTGGGAAAAATGGTGGCATCATTCGAAGCAGTACCCTACGGTCAATTCCATTCAAGGAATTTGCAAGGGGCCATACTGTCAGCCTGGAACAAAAAAGTTCAGGCCCTAGACTTACAATGTCCTTGTCCCCTTCCGTTCGCAAGAGCCTCCGTTGGTGGTTGGTTCCCCAGAATCTGGAAAAAAGGAAATCCTTCAGTCCGATTTCTTGGAAGGTGGTCACTACAGATGCCAGCCTTATAGGCTGGGGAGCAGTACTGGAGCAATAGTCTCTCCAGGGCAGATGGTCGGATGCAGAAAAGGCCCTGCCCATCAAACTCTTAGAGATACGAGCAGCCCGGTATGCCCTAGTAGCATGGACATCCAAACTCCAAGGGTCCCCTGTCAGAATTCAATCAGACAATGCCACAGCAGTGGCATATATCAATCATCAGGGGGGCACCAGGAGTCGTGCAGCCCAGAGGGAAGTAAATTACATCCTGAAATGGGCAGAAAAATATGTCCCAGCCATATCTGCGGTATTCATTCCAGGAGTGGAGAATTGGAAGGCGGACTTTCTAAGTCGCCAGCAATTAGGCCCAGAGGAAGGGTCCCTTCACCCCGAGGTTTTCTGGACAATATGTCAGCGGTGGGGAACATCGGATGTAGATCTTCTAGCATCCAGATTCAACGCAAAGGGGGACAGGTTTGTCTCTCGGACAAGGGATCCCCTAGCTTGCGGCTCGGATGCCCTAGTGTTCCCTTGGGATCAGTTCAAGCTGATATATGCATTCACACCGCCACAATGGTTACCTCGATTACTCCGCAGAATCAGGGTAGAAAAGAAACCAGTGATTCCGGTGGCTCCAGCGTGGCCCCGAAGAGCGTGGTACGCGGAGATTGTAAAATTTCAGTGGGGAGTCCTTGGACTCTCCCACGTCGTCCGGACCTGCTTTCGCAAGGACCGATATACCACCCTTCCTTACCAGCCCTAGGTTTGACGGCCTGGCTATTGAAGCCCACATTCTAAAAAAGAGAGGGCTCTCTAATGCTGTGGTATCTACCATGATCAATGCCAGGAAGCCGGTATCCAGGCAGATCTACTATAGAATCTGGAAGGCGTACATCGCGTGGTGTGAGGCCAAGAAATGGCATCCACATAAGTACGTAATAGGTAGGATTCTGGACTTCCTACAGTGGGCTGTAGATAGGAAGCTTGCCTTGAGTACTATCAAGGGTCAGATTTCGGCCTTGTCAATATTTTTTCAAAGGCCCTTGGCTTCGCATTCACTAGTCAAAGCCTTTATACAAGGAGTGATGCGTATTAGTCCTCCGGTTAATATTCCCATATGTCCATGGGATCTAAACTTGGTTCTGTCGGTTCTACAGAAACAACCATTTGAACCATTACAGCATATTTCCTTGGTGCTTCTCACCAGGAAATAGATTTTTCTAGTAGCCATTTGTTCGGCTAAAAGAGTATCGGAATTAGCAGCTATGTCCTGTAAGGAGCCATATCTGGTTATCCATAAGGACAGAGTAGTGTTACGTCCTCATCCAGCCTTTCTTCCTAAGGTGGTATCGAGGTTTCATTTGAACCAAGATGTGGTTCTTCCTTCTTTTTTCCCCAAACCTACTTCGGTAGAGGAAAAGTTATTGCATTCTTTGGATGTAGTAAGAGCAGTTAAAGCTTATCTAAAAGCCACTGCTCAGATTCGCAGAACGGATACTTTGTTTATTCTGCCGGAAGGCCCCAGAAAGGGTCAGGCAGCGTCAAAATCTACTTTAGCCAAGTGGATTCGACAGGTCATTATGCAAGCTTATGGCTTGAGAAGGAGACCGCCTCCGTTCAAAGTTAGAGCGCACTCCACGAGAGCAGTTGGAACTTCATGGGCAGTGCATCACCAGGCCTCCCTGGCTCAAATCTGTAAGGCCGCAACATGGTCTTCAGTTCACGCGTTTACTAGGTTCTACCAGGTGGACGTTAGAAGTCAGGAGGATGTCGCCTTTGGGCGCAGTGTGTTGCAGGCCGCAAAAGATCCTCATGTCTGATAGCGCTCAGCTTATATATGGTGTATCCCCCCCCTCATTTGGCATTGCTTTAGGACATCCCATTAGTAATGACTATGTCGCTCTGTGTCCCGTGATGTACGAGAAAGAAAATAGGATTTTTATAACAGCTTACCTGTAAAATCCTTTTCTTGGAGTACATCACGGGACACAGAGCTCCCGCCCCTCTTTGGGGACACTTATTGCTTTGCTACAAAACTGAGGTGCTCCCGGATGGGAGGGGCTTATATAGGGGAGGGTACTTCCGGTTTTGGAAGTTGCCAGTGCCAGCACCTGACGGTATCTATATAACCCATTAGTAATGACTATGTCGCTCTGTGTCCCGTGATGTACTCCAAGAAAAGGATTTTACAGGTAAGCTGTTATAAAAATCCTATTATTTTCCATGTTGTCATTATGGGGTATGGTTTGTAGCATTTTGAGGAAAATAATTATTTAATCCATTTTGGAATAAGGCTGTAACTAGACATGTGCACTGCCAAAAAATTTGTTTTTTGCTTTTTTTTGCTTTTTTTGGAAATTTGGGAAATTCGAAAAAAAAATAATTTTAGTTTTAGTTTTTTTGCTTTTTTCAGAAATTTGGGAAATTCGGAATTCCGAATTTCCGAATTAAGAATTTTCGAAATCCCGAATTTCCAAAAAAACGAATAAAATGAAAAAAAACCCGGCTTTTTCGAATTTCCGAAAAAAGCGAAAAAAACAAATTTCCGATTTTCGGAAATTCTAAAAATTGGGAATTCAAAAATTCAACTTTCCAAATTTACCCATTTTCGAATTTTAGATTTTCGAATTTTAGATTTTCGAATCTCGAATTTTCGAAATTCCGAATTTCGGAAATTCGAAAATTCAAAATTCTGAATTTCCGAAATTCGGAATTTCCGAAATTCGGAATTTCCGAAATTCGGAATTTCGACATTTCGGAAATCCGAAAATCCGAAAATTCGGAAATTGGAAAATTCGGAAATCCGAAAATTCGGAAATTGGAAAATGTGAAAATTCGGAAATTTAAAAATTCAGAAATTGAAAAGTTCGAAAATCCGAAAATTGGGAAATTGAAAAATTCGGAAATTTGGGAATTAATGAATTCCTCTAAATTCGTGAAAAACGAATTAGAAACTAAACGAATTGCACATGTCTAGCTGTAACATAACAATATGTGGAAAAAGTGAAGCACTGTGAATACTTTCCGGATGCACTGTAGCTTCCTGAAAATATCACAGCCCCTGCCTCAATCCTTTCAAACACATTGATGTAAGCAGTGGGCTACAACAGGGGCACAAACAGAAATACAAATCTAATAGAGGTTCTAGTCTTTACCACTTTGCTAAAGAAAAGCATTTTTATTTTTGTTTGTGTTACTGTTGGGGATTTTCTCCTCACTTCCTGTCTGTTAAAAACGTTGTCAGAAGGACAGGAAGTGAGAAGAAATATTTCTAATGGAGCCCTAGATAGGAGAAAAAAACTTGATGGGTTCTAACCCCTGACCACTCTTTCCACAGCTAATAAAAAAAAAACCTTTGGCTGGATATACTGTTTAGTTTCTTTTTTTGGGGGATTTTTTTGGGGGGTTTTTAATAAACGATTAAAAAATATACAACACTACTTTACTTTTAATGAGATTCGACAAGTTGGGTTATCATTGTTATTTATTTGGAATTTCAGTTTGCTTTGAGGGCACATTTGGCCCAGACTGCACTTGGACATGTGATGACTGTCAGAACGGAGGAGCGTGTAACACAGAGAAGAATGGCTGTGCGTGTGCCGCTGGATGGACTGGACTCCTATGCAATCATAGTAAGTACTGAGGCTACACTTTTTTGGGTTAACCTATTAAATTTCTAACAAACTCCAATTGCAATGTGAATTTTGTAGCAAAACTCAAACCAAAAAATACCGAGATAAAATGAATAGCCCATTAAAAAATATAGAATAACAAAAACAGCTTTTTCTAGAGAGGCTAGAGATTTTCGCTCCAGTACTTATTTTTGCCACTAGATGTCCTCAGTCTGATGGCCACCAATGGTCTGGGGTATATGTACGATGCAAGGTATTGCGAAACGCGTCGGGAGACTCTACTGCTGCCACTGAGTGTTTTGCAAAGCGCTATTTCTACAGATTGAATGTAAGTGTATCTACCTACATCTAATAAATATTATCGACTGTATTACGCTATGTGCCCTCTCCTTCTTTCTTCTACTATGGTCCCCCTGTGAGTCATTTTACTCTTCCATCGGGCTTGGAGATTTGGTGACATCATTTGATCCTGGATCTTGGATATAGATGTGTGCAATGCCAGCTGGGACCCCATATCCATAGATATACATATATCAAGCCTGGTTGACCCTATAGACGTATGTCCATTGGGTCCACTTCATCTGGTAAGCCTCCTTTCGAGTGGTGGTGGTCACGTTACAGTCACTTGTTTTTTTGAAAGTCACCATTATACCTTGGAAGCTTCAACACTATCCACTTTTTGAATGGTCATCAGAGACTTTTTCAGCACTTTTTTTGGATTTATTTGTACAGACTTTTCAAGACTCATTCACTTTGAGCACTACGCTTGGGTGTTTATTTATTTTTTATGTATAGCGCTACATTTTTTGTATACTGTTTGTTTTTGCTCTTTTCACAGGTATTGTAGCTGCTCATATGTGTTAGTAGCGCGAATATTTTTTTGTATACTGTAGTGTTCTCTAGAATGTTTATATTGACCACATTAGCACCACTAGATGGAGCTGAAAAGCACAGGAAATGCGTACGTCCTTGTAAGAAGAAATAAAATGTAATAATTTGATAGAACTTTCTTACATTGTTACATTTTTGCATTGTTACATTTTATCTCTTGTTTCAAAGATGTATGTGTTTCCTATGCTCCTCAGCCCCATCTAGTGGCCAAAATGTAATATTTTATTACTGCCCGTAATAAAAGTACCATATATACTCGAGTATAAGCCGAGTTTTTCAGCACATTTTTTTGTGCTGAAAATGCCCCCCTCGGCTTATACTCGAGTCACCTTTTCTTTCTCGTACATCACGGGACACAGAGCGACATAGTCATTACTAATGGGTTATATAGATACCGTCAGGTGCTGGCACTGGCAACTTCCAAAACCGGAAGTACCCTCCCCTATATAAGCCCCTCCCATCCGGGAGCACCTCAGTTTTTTGCCAGTGTCTAAGGTGTTGGCCAAGAAGAAACATGTGTTTTTCACTGAGCTTGCGTACAGGTTCTTTTGGGCCTCAGTAAGCTATTCCGGATCCGACCAAAAAAGCTTCATAGCTAAACGGTCGGTACCCGGGCCTTGCAGAGAAGAGCAAGGTTTTGCCTGTAATGCTTCTCTTAGGAGAGCTGGACCCTGGGATCCAGAGCTCTGGTCATACCCACGACCAAGATGTTTTCTGTGCAGGGTGCTATACAGGTCCAGGGGAGTGGAATCCTTGGGAACCCGGTCCCTGAAGGTTTGATTACAATGCCTGCCGTGATAGGTGAAGTTTGGGCTTCTGTGGACCAAACAGAGTCCTGCGGCGAGGAAAAGGTAAGTGGGGGCCCTCGGGAACTTGGTTCTATTGAGGGACCCCCAAGCCTATTTTGTCTTTCTGCCTGTTACCTAAGGTATTCCCGCTAATTTTCTGTGTATGCCTGTTACTACTGAGAAAATGTAAAAATTTTAATAGTAGGCAAGAGAAAAAAAAAAAAAAAATGTAAGACCGCGGTACCTGTGTTAGACACTAGAGGCCGCTATGGTTCTTTTTTCTTGTAATGTGGATTTTTTCTTCCAGAATCAAATCCAGGCAGTTGGTATGTTCTCTCCTGGGAAGCTGTCTCCTCTGCCCTGTTGCTGCGCTCATCCATCCCTGGGCCCTGCGGCAAAGGGACCCTGGCTCCCATCTAGCTCCTTGTTGTTTTCAAAAAAGGCGCCGAAGGCGCACGTGCCCGCGCGCGTGCGCGTGCACGCGCCTCTATTCATAGAGGCGATCTGGAAAAAGGGGCGGAGCGGGTGGATGACGCGCAGGTGTGCGCCGCGGCGCTACTGCGCATGTGCGGGCGTCCAGCGTGTTTTAAAGCACATTATAGCTGGCTGTTGAAGTGCACAGACAGAGCTAGCAACAATATAGAGGCACACAGAGGCGGTTGATGCAGGCATCCCCTAGAAAGGCACTTTAGTAGACACCAACTGTGATATAGCAGCAATTGTGCTAGACTATTCTCAGTAAAAGTGGTGTATTACGGCTGGAATACCTCAGCTTTAGGCTTAGGAATATGCCGTCCAGAAGCTCCGGAACTGAATCTTCCAGGAAGCGAAGGGGGTCTCATCGGGCTCTGAGGATCTTGGGCATACTTCTGCTGCACCAGTCTCCCCTGAAGTTCAGAGGTAAGTGACCGTAGAGACCCCGCAGGGGTACTTGGTACTGTGGCTGTCCTCAGTTCACCTGCTCCTGTGTATGTAACAGAGGAGGTTTTTTCCTCAGCTCTGGGAGGATTAGAGAGAGATTGTCAACATTGATCGCTGCCTCCCTGTCAGGGAAAGCACGCCCGATCTCCGTCTCCTCCTTCAGAGTGCCTGTTAGCAGAGCAACAGTCCCATACAGGGATCGACCTGCCTGAAGGGGATCAGGATAAGGTTGATTCTGTTATAGAGGAGTCAACAGTGGGGGAACCTTTTCTCAGCATCTCAAGCTGAAAGATTATGGGTTCAGTCTCTGACTAACATGGTCCGATCAGCATTTAAAAATGCACCTTGCGGAACCATCAACCACTACTGTATCCTCGTTGGGGTCGCTAGAAGCCCCCAGACTGTCTGTTCTTTTCCACTTCACCCTTTACTGAAAGGGCTTATTTACCAGGATTGGGAACGTCCTGAGAAAATATTTATTCCCCCAAGAGATTTCCGGTGGTCTATCCCATGGAGGATAAGTTCATCAAAAAAAAAAAAAAAAATGGAAGGTCCCTACAGTGGACGCAGCCATCTCTTGTATGTATAAATCACTGACATGTCCAGTGGATAATGTCCAAATGTTCAAGAACCCAATAGATAAAAGATTGGAGTCCTTATGAAAGTCTGCTTCTTTCTACAGCAAGCTTGGTGACACAACCAGCAGTAGCAGCTATTGGGGTCTGCTAAGCAGTGAAGGATCAGTTGAAACAGGTCTTGAGGGACTTGACAGATCAGCAGGCTTTGCCCTAGCTGATCTACCTAGAGCCTTAGGCTTTGCGGTTGACGCCATAAAGGATTCAGTCCATCACGCCTCCCGCCTTACGCTGTCTATAGTACATATGCGTAGGCTTCTATGGCTCAAAAACTGGTCTGCTGAAGCTCCCTGTAAAGAATGGCTGGTTAGCGTCCCATTTCATGGTGAACGCTTATTCAGGGAAAACCTGGACAAATATATCCAGAAAATTTCCAGCGGTAAATACGCTCTTGCCGGTTAAAAACAGAGTTAGAGGTCCCTCTTTAAGAGGCCTGCTTCTCCAGTCCCTGAGGCATCGGCTGTGTAACAGTTCCGACGGCCTCCTCGGTCAATTCCCGGGGGTAAAAAACAGGGACAATAGCAGGGTAATGAGAAACCCTGGGTCAGGGGAGGTACAAAACCTCCCCCAAAGTTAAATTCATTGAAGGGTTGCCCCCACTCAGTCGGGTGGGGGGAGGACTCCAGTTGTTCGCAAGAGACCTGGCGGGACACGATCAAGACAGATAGGTGCTCTCCGCGGTATGTTTGGGATACAGTTTGGAGTTAAAAGACTCTCCTCCTTCCCATTTTTGAGGTCAAACGTGCCAAGGGATCCCCGGAAGAGAGAGTCCCTCCTGTGGCACTAGAACAACTATTGCTCCAAGGAGTAATTATGGAGGTTCCCCTGGAAGAATGAGGGTTCGGGTTTTACTCAAACCTCTTTACAGTCCCGAAGCAAACGCGGACGGGAGGCCCATATTAATTCTAAAAGGGCTATACAAATTCCTGTATATCAGGACTTTCCGATGGAGTCGATCCGATCGGTGGCCACTACTCTACAAGGGGAGGATTGGTTAGCCGCGATCGACATCAAAGATGCTTATTTGCACATTCCCATCTTTCCAGTCCACCAAAAATTTCTACGCTTTGCAGTAGAAGGGCGCCATTTTCAGTTCAGAGCCTTACCCTTCGGTTTGGCCACAGCACCACGAGTGTTTACAAAAATTCTGGCCCTTTATTGGCCAATCTAAGAACACAAGGTGTAATGATAATGGCATATCTAGATGACTTGTTGCTGATAGACCACTCAGTGAAAAAACTAGAAGTGGTTGTTCACGAGACAATCAAGTATCTGGAATATCACGGTTGGATTATCAACCGAGACAAGTCAGCCCTAAAACCAGTCAAAAGTCTGGAATACTTGGGGCTAAGGTTGGATTCAGGCCAGAGAAAAATATTCTTGCCTCGAGGAAAGGTGTTGTCTTTGAAAGATTTGATCCACTTAGTGGGTACAAAAAAGACAGCCGTCCATACGCCTGTGCATGTGGCTGCTGGGAAAAATGGTGGCATCATTCGAAGCAGTACCCTACGGTCAATTCCATTCAAGGAATTTGCAAGGGGCCATACTGTCAGCCTGGAACAAAAAAGTTCAGGCCCTAGACTTACAATGTCCTTGTCCCCTTCCGTTCGCAAGAGCCTCCGTTGGTGGTTGGTTCCCCAGAATCTGGAAAAAGGGAAATCCTTCAGTCCGATTTCTTGGAAGGTGGTCACTACAGATGCCAGCCTTATAGGCTGGGGAGCTGTACTGGAGCAATAGTCTCTCCAGGGCAGATGGTCGGATGCAGAAAAGGCCCTGCCCATCAATCTCTTAGAGATACGAGAGCCCGGTATGCCCTAGTAGCATGGACATCCAAACTCCAAGGGTCCCCTGTCAGAATTCAATCAGACAATGCCACAGCAGTGGCATATATCAATCATCAGGGGGGCACCAGGAGTCGTGCAGCCCAGAGGGAAGTAAATTACATCCTGAAATGGGCAGAAAGATATGTCCCAGCCATATCTGCGGTATTCATTCCAGGAGTGGAGAATTGGAAGGCGGACTTTCTAAGTCGCCAGCAATTATGCCCCCGAGGTTTTCTGGACAATATGTCAGCGGTGGGGAACATCGGATGTAGATCTTCTAGCATCCAGATTCAACGCAAAGGTGGACAGGTTTGTCTCTCGGACAAGGGATCCCCTAGCTTGCGGCTCGGATGCCCTAGTGTTCCCTTGGGATCAGTTCAAGCTGATATATGCATTTCCACCGCCACAATTGTTACCTCGATTACTCCGCAGAATCAGGGTAGAAAAGAAACCAGTGATTCTGGTGGCTCCAGCGTGGCCCCGAAGAGCGTGGTACGCGGAGATTGTAAAATATCAGTGGGGAGTCCTTGGACTCTCCCACGTCGTCCGGACCTGCTTTCGCAAGGACCGATATACCACCCTTCCTTACCAGCCCTAGGTTTGACGGCCTGGCTATTGAAGCCCACATTCTAAAAAAGAGAGGGCTCTCTAATTCTGTGGTATCTACCATGATCAATGCCAGGAAGCCGGTATCCAGGCAGATCTACTATAGAATCTGGAAGGCGTACATCGCCTGGTGTGAGGCCAAGAAATGGCATCCACGTAAATACGTAATAGGTAGGATTCTGGACTTCCTACAATGGGCTGTAGATAGGAAGCTTGCCTTGAGTACTATCAAGGGTCAGATTCGGCCTTGTCAATATTTTTTCAAAGGCCCTTGGCTTCGCATTCACTAGTCAAAGCCTTTATACAAGGAGTGATGCGTATTAGTCCTCCGGTTAATATTCCCATATGTCCATGGGATCTAAACTTGGTTCTGTCGGTTCTACAGAAACAACCATTTGAACCATTACAGCATATTTCTTTGGTTCTTCTCACCAGGAAATTGATTTTTCTAGTAGCCATTTGTTCGGCTAAAAGAGTGTCGGAATTAGCAGCTATGTCCTGTAAGGAGCCATATCTGGTTATCCATAAGGACAGAGTAGTGTTACGTCCTCATCCAGCCTTTCTTCCTAAGGTGGTATTGAGGTTTCATTTGAACCAAGATGTGGTTCTTCCTTCTTTTTTCCCCAAACCTACTTCGGTAGAGGAAAAGTTATTGCATTCTTTGGATGTAGTAAGAGCAGTTAAAGCTTATCTAAAAAGCCACTGCTCAGATTCGCAGAACGGATACTTTGTTTATTCTGCCGGAAGGCCCCAGAAAGGGTCAGGCAGCGTCAAAATCTACTTTAGCCAAGTGGATTCGACAGGTCATAATACAAGCCTATGGCTTGAGAAGGAGACCGCCTCCGTTCAAAGTTAGAGCGCACTCCACGAGAGCAGTTGGGACTTCATGGGCAGTGCATCACCAGGCCTCCCTGGCTCAAATCTGTAAGGCCGCAACATGGTCTTCAGTTCACACGTTTACTAGGTTCTACCAGGTGGACGTTAGAAGTCAGGAGGATGTCGCCTTTGGGCGCAGTGTGTTGCAGGCCGCAAAAGATCCTCATGTCTGATAGCGCTCAGCTTATATATGGTGTATCCCCCCCCTCATTTGGCATTGCTTTAGGACATCCCATTAGTAATGACTATGTCGCTCTGTGTCCCGTGATGTACGAGAAAGAAAATAGGATTTTTATAACAGCTTACCTGTAAAATCCTTTTCTTGGAGTACATCACGGGACACAGAGCTCCCGCCCCTCTTTGGGGACACTTATTGCTTTGCTACAAAACTGAGGTGCTCCCGGATGGGAGGGGCTTATATAGGGGAGGGTACTTCCGGTTTTGGAAGTTGCCAGTGCCAGCACCTGACGGTATCTATATAACCCATTAGTAATGACTATGTCGCTCTGTGTCCCGTGATGTACTCCAAGAAAAGGATTTTACAGGTAAGCTGTTATAAAAATCCTATTTTTTTGCGCCTGATCTCCTGGACTTTGGGGACCCGGTACCAGACGGCCGTAGGTCCCCTGGACCCCAATCTTGGCACGCATATAGCCCCACTTTTCTTCTACAAGTGTGCAAAGTTTGTTGTCTGGGGGACCTACGGCCGGGGAGCACCGATTTTTCAAAGCCGGGCACCCCTTCCATAGACTCCCATGTTAAACGTCAGTCTAGGCATGGACACAGCGAGGCATGGGCACAGTGAGGCATGGGCACAGTGAGGCATGGACACAGTGAGGCATGCTCATGGACACAGTGAGGCACAGTGAGGCATGCAGATGGACACCCTAGGCTTATACTCGAGTCAATACGTTTTCCCAGTTTTTTTGTGGTAAAATTAGGTGCCTTGGCTTATATTCGGGTCGGCTTATACTCGAGTATATACGGTACATTCGTTCAGAAGAGAAGATAGCCTAAAGAACATTTGTTTTCGCTCGATTTGCACAGAACGAAAGTACATGCAGAGTCACTGGATGATTTTTAATAAATTGAGCTCTAACTGTGGTAGTTTTTGGCCAAGCTTCCATGTACTTACAATAAAAAACATTTTATAAAAAAGCACAAAATGTTTCAACCTACAAGGACCATTATAGGTGCAAAGGCTAATTTTTATTTTTTAGAAAGGTGAACTTTAATGCTGGCGTGACTTGGTACGCATGCTTTGGTTTGGCTGTCCGGTCACGTTGCTTTTCATCTCTGAGTCCAATACCGTCTTTTTGTTTATCTGGCACGTTGACTGTCCAGGTTTCCATCTCTAGTTAACATCTTAAAATAGAAGCCGTCCTCTTCCAGGACGATCCTTGGACCTGATTTTTGGAGCCCCTCGTATACCGCAGTTGGATTTTTCAGATATTCTTTCGACATTGAAGTTTTCATTTCCATTTATATTTTCTACCCGCTGGGATCTCTGAACTGGGTTCAAGCCGTCTTCTCCAGGAACGTTGCCTTCTTGCGGTATCGGCGTTTCGTTTTTAGGAATTTGTTGTGAGCGGCTGTTCTTTCCAATGGAAACATGATTACTTGGCTATTTTTATTTTATTTTTTTATATTTTGTATGGTGATTCATTTTTCAAATCTTGCGACTGATTTTACATAGTTATAAAGTTAGTCAGGTATAAAAAAAGACACCAGAAAAAGTTCATCTAGTCCAACCAGTAGAAATAAAAAAAATAGAAACCTCCATATACACAATCCTATACCCACAGTAGATCCAGAGGAAGACAAAAAAATTACCTTAAAGCCCAACTCCGGGCAAAAAAAAAAAGATTTTCCCTTGCAGTGGGAGGCACCTCCACTGCAAGGGTTAATTGCTCGTTTTTGTTTAGGGCAGGGGGTCTCCAAACTCTCTAAACAAAGTTTACTGTCCTTCAAACTTTAGGGGGTCAGACTAGAGCCAGTGGGAGTAGAAAATGTCCTGGCGTCCAATGGGAGTAAACCATGCGGCATCTTTGGTGTCAGTGGGAGGAATAATTCCCCATCGTTGGTGTCAGTGGGAGGAATAGTGCCCCATTGTTAATGTCAGTGGGAGGAATAGTGCCCCATTGTTAATGTCAATGGGAGGAATTGTGCCCCATCCTTGGTATTAATGGAAAGATTAGTTCCCCATCATTGGTGTCAGTGATTGGAATAATGCCCCATCATTGGTGTGAGTGGGAGGAATAGTGCCCCATCATTGGCATCAGTGATAGGAATAGTGCCCCATTGTTGGTGTAAGTGGGAGGAATAGTGGCCCATTGTTGATGTGAGTGATAGGAATAGTGCCCCATTGTTGGTGTCAGTGGGAGGAATAGTGGGCCATCGTTGGTGTGAGTGATAGGAATAGTGCCCCATCGTTGGTGTCAGTGGGAGGAATAGTGCCCCATCGTTGGTGTCAGTGGCAGGAATAGTGCCCCATTGTTGGTATTAATGGAAATATTAGTTCCCCCATCGTTGGTGTCAGTGGGAGGAATTGTGCCACATCATTGGTATCAATGAAAGGAATAGTGCCCCATCGTTGGTGTCAGTAGGAGGAATAGTGCCCCATTGTTGGTATCAATTAAAGGAATAGTGCCCCATTGTTGGTGTCAGTAGGAGGAATAGTGCCCCATTGTTGGTATCAATGGAAGGAATAGTGCCCCATTGCTGGTGTCATTGAATGGAAAAGTTCCCCAAGGGCTGGATAAAGGCAAATAAAGGGCCGCATCCGGCCCCTGGGCAGCAGTTTGAAGACTGATGGTCTAGGGCAGTGGTTCTCAACTGTTCTAGTGCCGTGACCCATTGATACATTTTCCAAAATTGTGGGGACCCCTAACAGTAAAATTATTTTCGTAGCGTGGGTTGTCAGCATCCAAGGCAAGCCAAGTAATTTGCTCCCCTAACCCACAGACATTTAGCGCTCCCTGAGTCCCACTCGTAGAGTATTAAAACCCCTTATGGTACAATTTAGGATGTACCACTCTTTCTTTTTGTTCTCCTTTCTTTCCCTTTTATCTCTTTCTATCCTAATTTCTTGATTTTTCCCCCATCCCTCTCTCTAACCTTCTTTCTTGTTCTTTCTATTATTCTTTCTCTCCCCCTTTTTTTTTTTTTTGTTCCTCCCTCTCTTTTTCTCTCCTTTACATGTATTCTCTATTTGTTTTCCTTCTCTTACTCCTTGGTGGAGGGAATGAGATGAGTGGCAGTGCTAGTGGGGGGTGGGATCAGTGGCAGTGCTGGTGAGGGATCAGTGGCAGTGCTGGTGAGGGATCAGTGGCAGTGCTAGTCGGGGGTGGGATCAGTGGCAGTGCTAGTCGGGGTGGGATCAGTGGCAGTGCTGGTGAGGGATCAGTGGCAGTGCTGGTGAGGGATCAGTGGCAGTGCTAGTCGGGGGTGGGATCAGTGGCAGTGCTGGTGAGGGATCAGTGGCAGTGCTGGTGAGGGATCAGTGGCAGTGCTGGAGGGAGTTCTGATCAGCCAGCTTAGGTGCTCTTGATCAACGTCATCTGCTGATCTGAGAACTGTAGTGGGGACTTTTAATGGCAACTATAATCACGGGTAGTGTTACTCACTGTGTTTCTGGCTCAGTCGCGAAAAGCCTGGGAGAGCGGTGCAGGCTTCAGGAACAGCCCAGGATTCGGTGACCCCTGGCAAATCGCCATTCGACCCCCGAGGGGGTCCCGACCCCCAGGTTGAGAACCACTGGTCTAGGGGATTGGAGAATAGAGATATACTTACCTGATCCTCCATTCCTCCCCGCACAAGACCAGCAGACCACTTTAGGGTGAACAATCAGTTGGTCTTAATTGAATTCATCTAAGCCCCTCTACCTCCAATTTAACAACCAAATGTGTCTGTGTCAGGCTGGCATTGTTGCCTTGCCACTTTGGGGGGGGACAACCAATTGGTCTTAGCCCCTCCACCTCTAAACTAACCTTACAACCAATTATGTCTATGGGTCAGGCAGGCGCCATTGGCTGACTACTTTAGAGTGAACAACTAATTGTTTATCCTAAATTAGTTTAGAGTGAACAACTAACTACTGTAGTTCCTCCACCCCCAACTTAATGACCAGTTGATCGGTCAGGCAGGTACTACTGGCTGACCACTTTAGGGTGAACAACCAGATGGTCTTAATTAAATTAGTCTAAGTCCCTCTACCTCCAACTTAACAACCAAATATATCTATGGGTCTAACCAGTTGGCCTAAGTAGAATTGGTCTAAGCCTCTTCACCCCCCCCCCCGAACTTAAAGGGGTTGTAAAGGTTTGTTTCTTTAGGCTAGTGCATTGTTGGTTCACTTACCTTTTCCTTCGATTTCCCTTCTAAATTTTTTTTTTCTTTATCTGAATTTCTCACTTCCTGTTCCTCAGTAAGCTTTCCCCCATCATCCGAGCCGTTCTGGCTGGGGGTTAGTCAGCGTACTCTCCCCCTCCCTTGGGACTACATCCCTGCGGGGAGACGCTGTGTCCACTGCCTGCTGACCACTTTAGGGGGGACAATCAATTGGCCTAAGTAGAACTGGTCTAAGCCCCCCCTCCCAACTTAACAACCAGTTGTGTCTATGGGTCAGGCAGGCACTACTGGCTGATCACTTTAAGGTGTGAAAAACGAATTGGACTTAGTGGGATTGGTTTAAGATCCCCACCCCACTCCCAAATGAACAACCAATTGTGTCTATGGACCAAACAGGCAGTTGGACTAGATGGACTTGGTAGAACCCATCCTCTCAAAGATATAATAGGGCCTTTGTAACAAGTGGTTGTTCTCCATCCCTCTCTGTAGACATAAACAAGAAGACTTGGCTGACTGAGAATTCTTGCTTATGGGAGGCCTACAAGACATGGGACTGCTGGTAAAGCCTTTTTAAATGTTTTTTGTTATCGTGTAACAAAATTAGTTATTGTACGGAAAAGGAAATCTAATTGCGGTAATACCTTTTTTTGACATTTGTAAAGAAAAAAAAAGAAGAAAAGAAGAGTGGTAAAGGTAGAGTTTCATTTCTATGTGCGCTCAGCAAACCGAGCTCATAAATCATCAATTTCCTCCAGAGACACATGTTTGCTGTTATTCTCTGGTGTCACATTGCCAATAACCGAGTGACGGCATGAACCGTTTACATACTTGAAATAATTGGGAGAATTAGCAACAAATTGCCGTTAAGTTTAGCGTGAAGAAGAGGCTTGGGTGGCTTAGTAACATGCCTTTTACATTAAAAGAGTTTACAGCGTGTTATTATCAGGTGTTTAACCTCACCGATACATGAAAAATAAAGTCATGTTTGAAGAATCCGGTGTTGTTCTGGTCAGTGGCGGCTGGTGCTCAAAATTTTTGGGGGGGCGCAAACAAACTGAAAAAAAAAAACAACATCAAGTGCAGCCACTGTGCCCATCAAGTGCAGCCACTGTGCCCATCAAGCGCAGCCACTGTGCCCATCAAGCGCAGCCACTGTGCCCATCAAGCGCAGCCACTGTGCCCATCAAGCGCAGCCACTGTGCCCATCAATTGCTGCCAGTGTGCCCCATCAATTGCTGCCAGTGTGCCCCATCAATTGCTGCCAGTGTGCCCATCAATTGCCGCCACTGTGCCCCATCAATCGCTGCCAGTTCCCCATCAATTGCTGCCAGTGTGCCCCATCAATTTAACCAGATTATAGTTTGCCTACCATGGTTCCTCCCCCCCCCCCCCCCCCGATCAGCATGCTAATGATTTTTTTTTTATTAAAACCTTTCCAGTTTCTTTACATTTACATTATTTTAGACCCAGTGATGTTATCACTGGGTCTCTGTGCTTCTCTATAAAATGCTGGCAGATCATGACGGATGGGAGGGGCTGACAGGGTGCTATACATAGCTTCCTGAGGACATCACAGCACCCTGCCTCAGTATTTCTCTCAAGGGGTCTCAGCCCTGATGTAAACATGGGTAATCTCTGAAATGAAGGTGAATATTACAGAAAACACTCATTTTGTTGTTTTCATTTTTCAGCAACTATTTATTTTTGGCTGGAATTCTGCTTTAAATGAATGCAGTAATCCCATATCTGCTATATTCAGTTGGCATAAGTTAGCTAAGCGTTAGACTTGCAATGGGAATGTCTGCTTTGCAGGCTAGTTCAGTGGAAAGGAATGGAACCTGCATAGGGGCATCACCAGTGTGGAGCATGGGAGGACATCATAGTGGGCATCACCAGTGTGGAGCATGGGAGGACATCATAGTGGGCATCACCAGTGTGGAGCATGGGAGAACATCATAGTGGGCATCACCAGTGTGGAGCATGGGAGGACATTATAGTGGGCATCACCAGTGTGGAGCATGGGAGGACATTATAGTGGGCATCACCAGTGTGGAGCATGGGAAGGGCATCATAGTGGGCATCACCAGTTTGGAGCATGGGAGGACATTATAGTGGGCATCACCAGTGTGGAGCATGGGAAGGGCATCATAGTGGGCATCACCAGTTTGGAGCATGGGAGGACATTATAGTGGGCATCACCAGTGTGGAGCATGGGAAGGGCATCATAGTGGGCATCACCAGTGTGGAGCATGGGAGGACATCATAGTGGGCATCACCAGTGTGGAGCATGGGAGAACATCATAGTGGGCATCACCAGTGTGGAGCATGGGAGGACATTATAGTGGGCATCACCAGTGTGGAACATGGGAAGGGCATCATAGTGGGCATCACCATTGTGGAGCATGGGAGGACATCATATTGGGCATCACCAGTGTGGAGCATGGGAAGGGCATCATAGTGGGCATCACCAGTGTGGAGCATGGGAGGACATCATAGTGGACATCACCAGTGTGGAGCATGGGAGGGCATCACCAGTGTGGAGCATGGGAAGGGCATCATAGTGGACATCACCAGTGTGGAGCATGGGAGGACATCATAGTGGACATCACCAGTGTGGAGCATGGGAGGGCATCACCAGTGTGAAGCATGGGAAGGGCATCATAGTGGACATCACCAGTGTAGAGCATGGGAGGGCATCACCAGTGTGGAGCATGGGAAGGGCATCATAGTGGGCATCACCAGTGTGGAGCATGGGAGGACATCATAGTGGACATCACCAGTGTGGAGCATGGGAGGGCATCACCAGTGTGGAACATGGGAAGGGCATCATAGTGGACATCACCAGTGTGGAGCATGGGAGGACATCATAGTGGACATCACCAGTGTGGAGCATGGGAGGGCATCATAGTGGACATCACCAGTGTGGAGCATGGGAGGACATTATAGTGGACATCACCAGTGTGGAGCATGGGAGGACATCATAGTGGGCATCACCAGTGTGGAGCATGGGAGGACATCATAGTGGACATCACCAGTGTGGAGCATGGGAGGACATCATAGTGGACATCACCAGTGTGGAGCATGGGAGGACATCATAGTGGACATCACCAGTGTGGAGCATGGGAAGGGCATCATAGTGGGCATCACCAGTGTAGTAGCCCAAGGAAGAGACTGGAGGCAGTGTCACTGAATCTGTAGAATTCAGCTATTGGAAAGTCTTGTCAATTCCCAATCCATATAACAGAGCAGAGGCGGGTGGATCATAATGGTGAAATGTGAATTATCTTACAAATCTTTTGACAAGTAAACTAGTCAATACATACTGGATGAGATTCAGCCATGCGGCATTATGCTGTTTGGCCGGTGTTGCTCTATTCGTTTTTTGTACTCCCTGCTATTGTTCTCCAGCGATCTCTCTGGAAGTCACAACGGGAATTTTCTCAGCTTGATAAATGAAGGGGTTCCTGGCCCTGACTTTCCTGTAAACAGAGAATTAAAACAATTACAGGGGATTTGCATGCTGCTTGAATGATGGCACCCATCTGAGCGTGTCAGCGCCGTCATGATTCATTGACCCGCGTTCTAACATTTTCCTGCTTCTGTGTGTTGGTACGCAGCTTGCCCAGAAGGCACCTTTGGCCAGAACTGCAGCCGGACCTGTAAGTGTAAAAACGGAGGGACCTGCGACCCGATCACCGGAGGATGCCGCTGTCCGCAGGGCGTGAGTGGGGAGTTCTGCGAGGACGGTAAGTGACCATATTTCTGGGTAGAGTCTTCTCCTCTTTGAGCATTGCCAATCATTTTAACTTTCAGCAACACTTTGTTACAAGTTGAAGATTAGATTGATAAACGTATTGAAGACTGGATTATGAATATCCATATTTTTTTTCTACCCAAAATAGATTTTTTCATTTATAGCCAGATGTTGGTGGACTGAATGATCCATCACCTTCTTATATTTCTGGCCAGCATGAAGGTTCTGGGTCTTTTTTTCTGTCAAAAAACATTGTTGTAATAATTAAGCAGAGACCCCTTGAAAATGGCGGCAAATGGGCACAGCTGGGAACCGAGAAATTTCTTCCCGGGTCTCCAAGACGTTGGTGAACTGGCTCCAACCCAAACATGAAACATCAGTTGTGGGTGAACTTCATAAACCACAGGGATGGATGAGTTTGTAAACAGAGCTTGCACTAAAGCAATCGTAGTTATAGGTCACTTGCTGTTGGCAAGCTTGTCAACTTATTGTTTAACAAATGGTATGCATGGATGAGTTTGTAAAGTTTTCAGAAAGTTCTGCTTATCGACCAATGAAGATTGGCCTACGGAGGGACCAGGTGCTAAAACAATCATGGTGGTAGGTAACGTGTCGTTGGCCAGCTTATCAACTTGTTTAAAAAAACGGCATGCATGGATGAATTTGTTAAGGTTTCAGAAAGTTGTGTTTTTCAACTAATGAAGATTGGCTTAGGGAGAGACCAGGTGTCTGGAATATGATTGCGGGCCCCTCCTGCACTGCAGGCCCTAAAGCGATTGCAGTGATCGTTGATGTGCTGCTGGGCATCTGGTCAACTTATTGTTTAATAAACAGCATGCATGGATGATTGGATAAGGTTTCAGAAAGTTCTGCTTGCCAATCCAATGAAGATTGGCCTAGGGTGAGACCAGGTGCAGGAATATGATAGCGGGCCCCTCCTGCGCTGCGGGCCCTAAAGCAACACTGTGGTTGTGGTTAATGGGCTGTTGGCCAGTTTGTCAACTTATTTTTTAAGAAATGGCATGCATTGATAGATTTGTAAAGTTTTCATAAAGTTCTTCTTGTCAATCAATGAAGATTGGTCTAGGGCAGTGATGGCGAACCTTGGCACCCCAGATGTTTTGGAACTTCATTTCCCATGATGCTTATGCCCTCTGCAGTGTAGATAAGCATCATGGGAAATGTAGTTCCAAAACATCTGGGGCGCCAAGGTTCACCATCACTGGTCTAGAGAGAGACCAGGTGCAGGAATATAATAGCGGGCCCCTCCTGCGCTGCGGGCCCTAAAGCAACTGTGGTTGTAGTTAATGGACTGTTGGCCAGCTTGTCAATTTTAGGAAATGGCATGCATGGATCAATTTGTAAAGTTTTCATAAAGTTCTTCTTCACCATCAATGAAGATTGATCTAGTCTAGGGAGAGACCCAGGTACTGGAATATGATAGTGGGACCCTTCCTACACTGCAGGCCCTAAAGAAATTGTGGTTGCAGTTAATGTGCTGTTGGCCAGCTTATTGACGTATTATTTTACCACTTGCACCTCCAGGCTAAGCAATGAACTGGTACGTTGCTCAGCACATGCCCACTGGATCACGGTACTCGGTACCCGGCCCATGTGAGCGACAGCAGTGTACCCTGTACCATGTGTGACGGGAGTCACTTTGGACGGGGGGCCCGTAGAACCCAGAATCCCTTGGACAGGTTTGGAAAACCTTGTTTTAGCTCCCCATGCACTTCCTATTTCTAAGTCACCCTGTGTCTATTAAGGGCACAGGGTGACCGAGAACCCCAATCTGATCTGTACTAATCGGACTCACTGTACAACCACACTGGAATGTTGTGTGTGTGTGTATATATATTGTATATTGTCTCATGGGACGTTTCGTTACACCATGGGATTAGCTGTTGCCAATCACAGCATCACAATAGTAAGCAAGCTGTCATAAATGAAAGTTAAAACTATTGCTTATAACAGTGATCATCACTGTTATAAGCAAAAACCGTATAAAAAAAATTCCTGATCACCCCCTATATGTAAGGGTTTCAGAATGTTCTGCTTGTCAATCAATGAAGACAGGCCTAGGGAGAGACCAGGTGCAGAGATATGATAGCAGGCCCCTCCTGCATTGCGGGCCCTAAAACGATTGCAGTGGTAGTTAACGTGCTGTTGGCCAGCTTGTCAACTTATTGTTTAATAAACAGAATTCATGGAGTTACTAAAGGTTTCAGAAAGGGCTGCTTGTCGATTGATGAAGATTAGCCTTGGGAGAGACAAGGGGCCTAGGAATATGATCGGGGGCCCCTCTTACACTGCGGGCCCCTCTTACACTGCGGGCCCTAAAGCGATTGCAGAGGTAGTTAACGTGCTGTTGGCCAGCTCATCAACTTATTTATTAAATGTGTCAGGTTGGACTTTTTTTTTTTTTTTTTTTTTTTAGGTTGTCCAAAAGGTTATTATGGTAAGAGCTGTAAGAAGAAATGCAACTGTGCCAACAAAGGCCGATGTCACAAGCTTCACGGGGCCTGTCTGTGCGAGGCCGGCCTCTACGGCCGATACTGCCATTTAGGTGAGACAATAATAATTTTATCACATCTGGCTAAACCGTAATAGTGTACAATGTTAGCGAACATTGTGGGATGCAGTGCCAGGACAAGGTCATCTAGAGCCCAGGGAAAACATGCCAAACTGCACCCCCCCCCCCAAATATGTATGAGCATTATGCACCCCTCCCCCAAACAAAACAACTGAGCACTAATCTGCATGCTTTCCCCCTATGCTTAAATCCTCCCTCCTCTCAGTACCAATTCATCCCCCTACTGGAATCCCCCCTCCCAGCACAAATCTTTTTGCCCCCCTATCCCCCCCCCAAATCACCCCTTCTAGCACAAATCCTCTACCCTACAAATTTCCCATCCGAGTATACATCTTCTCCCTCCCACTCCAAATCCCCCCCCCCTTCCCAGCATAAACCCCCAACCAATCCCCCCTCCCAGCACAAATCTTTTTGCCCCCCTATCCCCCCCCCAAATCACCCCTTCTAGCACAAATCCTCTACCCTACAAATTTCCCATCCGAGTATATATCTTCTCCCTCCCACTCTAAATCCCCCCCCTCCCAGCATAAATCCCCCCCCCCCAATCCTCCCTCCTAGCACAAATCTTATTCCCCCTAACCCTCCTGCTAACACAAATCCCCCTAAATCACCACTCTTAGCACCCCCCCACCAAATTCCCCCTCTTAGAACAATACTTACCCCCCTACCGCCCCCCAAATTCCCCCATTCCACACAAATCCCCTCCCCTTCAATCTCCTTGTGGGCGCACCCCTCACCTCACATGGTACTGCAGTGCCCTGGGTAGCCGCCCCTCCTGCCCACCCCTTGCCCCGGCCCTGGTGAGGTGGATAAACAAAAGCAAGAAAAGATCTGAAACACGTTTTCTGGAGAAAATGCTGCTCCAGGCCCCCTTCAGTGTTTATGCCTAATGATTTGACTCTAGTGAAGCGGAAGTTTATTCCTCTGCTTGAAATAAATCTTATGACCAAACATGTGATTGTTACTGCAGGGAGCCTACAAGCAGCATTTTCTCCAGGTTGGAATTAAAGCCCTTCTACTCTGTATGAAGTTTAGAAAGACTGCGGTGTCCGCGATTGAGAGCTCACTTATTAAGGAAAAGCACTGGAAGTTTCCTATTGGTAGACATTTGGAAATGCAATGAAGAGTATAGATTGTTCTTAAGAGTAAAGCCTCGTACACACGACCGAGAATCTCGTCAAGAAAAAACACGTTGTTTTTCTTGACGAGATTCTTGGACAAGAAACTTGTCCCGGCCGAGTGTACACACGCTCCATTTAAAGAACCCGCGGTTCTTTGAATGGAGCGAACGCGGTGACGTAATCGACTACGACGAGCGTGCGCTCGTCACATTCAATGCCGCCGCCATCTTGCTACACCCTACCTATGCCTAGAAAGCTACCGCGCATGCGTCAAAGTCATTTTGAACATGCGCGGGCTTCCCGGAGCTCAGGTAAGTGTACACACACACACTTTTCTCGTCGAGAAACATGCTAACAAGAATCTCAACGAGAAAATAGCGAGCAGGTTCTCTATTTTTCTCGTCGAGATTCTTGTCGGTTTTCTTGACGAGAAACATGATAGCCGGGTACACACGACCGATTTACTCGGCAAGAAAGCTCTGCCAGCAAGTTTCTTGCTGGTTCTTGTCGTGTGTACGAGGCTTAAAGTGGTTGTAAACCCTTTTATCTTTTTTTTTTTTTTTTTTTACTAACCTGCAAGACAAAGCTATAATGAGCTATTATGACTAGCATACTAGCTCATTATGTACCACTTACCTTCGATCGGGGCCCCCGAAGTCGTCCGTGTCCCTCCTCTAGCCGCATCCATCGCTGCGGCGATAGCCGGAATGTTACTTCCGGGTATCGCCGCTGCAGCCAATCACAGCGCCGCTCCGGCGCTGTGATTGGCCGGAGCGGCGAAGACGTGACTCCGCGCATGCGCGCGTGAGCTGTCGAATTCGGCTACGTCGTCGAATGTTGCGACCTAGCCGAATTTGTGGGGTGGCGTCAGCGTCGCCGCATTTACATACAAATATCTCCTTAACCGTGTAGGTTAAGGAGATATTTCATGCACCTACAGGTAAGCCTTAATCTAGGCTTACCTGTAGGTCTTTGTTTAAAAAGTGGGTTTACAACCACTTTAACTCTGCATCCTACACAGCACACCAACTGAAATTTGAAGTCAGACTAACAGCAGAAAGGCCCTCTTCGGCTGCCAGGGCTCCAGCCTTCCACAGCCATAGCATACCTCCCAACATTTTGAGATGGGAATGAGGAACACCTACTAGCAAATGTATGTAGGCATAGGACATGCCTCCTGTCACACCCCCTTAAAGGAGAATTAACCAAAAAAGAAGGTTAATTAAACCCACAAGGGCTTTTTTCTACCACTACTTTTCCTTTTATATTGGCTTTTAAAATTTACAAATGCAGCAATTTAGAATTTGGATGAAAGGTTTAGCGCTGGAAAACACTTTTTGAAAGATAAAAAGTGCATTTTATATACAACTATGTAGATCAGACCAAAATTAGGGACAAATGAGGATGAAAGAGGGACAGAGGGACTTTGCTCCAAATCAGGGACAGTCCCTCGGAATCTGGGACAGTTGGGAGCTATGGCCATAGCACTGCGGGTGGGGAGGTTTTAGAGTCCATGCACAGGTCAGGCATCAACAGGAGGAGTTGAGAATCTCTGAGGAAGTAGTTGTAGATGCACAACAGGATAGCATTGAGAGCACACATAGATAGATCTAATGCCGCGTACACACGATCAATTTTTTCGACGGTGAAAACACCGTCGAGAAAATCGACGTGAAAAACGAGGAACAGCTTGTTCCCCCCACACACGGCCGTTTTAAATGACATTTTTTTTTTGGTCGAAAAAAACGACCATGTGTGGGCTCCCCAGCAGTGTTTCCCTATGGGAAAACTGCCGCAGAAAAAAACGACGGGAATCACGACGAGAAAAATTAGAGCATGTTCTAATTTTTCTCGTCGTGATTAATGCCGTTTTTCCCGTCGAGAAAAACGTCAAAAAGCCCACAGACGATCGTTTTTCTCGTCCAAAGGAAAAAATGTCATTTTTCTCGACGGGAAAAACGGTCGTGTGTACGCGGCATAAGAGGTGACTACACAGAAAAAGAAAATATATGACAGTTGGGCTGTGGTTATTATAACTAGGCTTTTAATTGCATTGCCTACTTTTGTCAGGAGACAAAACTGACTGCAGCGACCCTTTAAATTTTTGCTAATTATTTTTGCATATTAAAGTTTTTCCATTTCTCTGTACTGCAGCTTGCCCAAAATGGACATTTGGGTCGGGTTGCTCCAAAGAGTGCACCTGTGTTCAGAGCAACACCCTGGAGTGCAGCAAAAAGGATGGCGCCTGCTCCTGCAGACCGGGCTACCTTGGGTCATCCTGCGAAACGCGTAAGTTCAACATTAATAAGAGAGAAGTGGCTTCCACTGATTGTGGCCTGGCTATGTTGTCTTAAAGGAGTGGGGTAATGGTGATGGGACCCTGGAGTCTTGTTTTATATATTTATATAGAGCGGGTAAAATAAGTGTTGAACACGTCACCATTCTTCTAGGTAAATATATTTCTAAAGGTGATATTGACATGAAATTTTCCCCAGGTGTCGGTAATAACCTGTGCAATCCATACATACAAAGACACCAAAACAAATACGTTCAGAAATTAAGTTCTGTGTAATAAAATGGAAGGGCACAGGAAAAAAGTATTGAACACGCTAACTGAAATGTATTTAATACTTCATACGAAATCCTTTGTTGGTAATGACGGCTTCAAGACGCCTCCTGTATGGAGAAACGAGTCGCATGCGTTGCTCAGGTGTGATTTTGGCCCATTCTTCTCACACAAACAGTCTTCAAATCGTGAAGGTTCTGTGGGCCTCTTCTATGAACTCTGATCCTTAGTTCTTTCCATAGATTTTCTATTGGATACAAGTCAGGTGATTGGCTGGGCCATTCTAGCAGCTTTATTTTCTTTCTTTGAAACCAATGGAGAGTTTCCTTGGCTTTGTGTTTGGGATCATTGTCTTGCTGGAATGTCCTCCCTCGTTTCATCTTCATCATCCTGGTAGATGGCAGCAGATTTTTATCAAGAATGTCTTGGAACATTTTTCCATTCATCCTTCCTTCAAATATATGAAGTTTGCCAGTACTGTATGCTGAAAAACAGCCCCGCCCACACCATGATGTTCCCACCCACAAACCTCACTGTGGGTATGGGGTTGTTTTTGGGGTGATGTGCCATGTGACCTCCAAACATGGTGTGTATTATGGCGTCCAAAGGGTTCAATTCTGGTCTCATCTGACCAGACTATATTCTCCCAGTATATCACAGGCTTGTCTAAATGTTGTGCAGCAAACTTTAAACGAGCTTCATAATGCTTTTTCTTCAGCAATGGAGTCTGGCGTGGTGATCATGCATACAGACCATGGCGGGGGAGTGCATTACTTATTGTTTTCTTTGAAAAAATTGTACCTGCTAATTCCAGTTCTTTCTGAAGCTCTGGTGGTCCTTGGCTCTTGGACAACTCTTCTGATACTTCTTTTCACTCCTCTGTCAGAGATCTTGCAAGGAGCACCTGGACGTGGCCGGTTTATGATCAAATGATGTTCTTTCCACTTCCGAATTATGGCCCCAACAGTGCTCACTGGAACATTCAGAAGTTTTAAAATCCTTCTGTAACCAATGCCATCAATATGTTTTACAACAATAAGGTTGCGAAGGTCTTGAGAGAGCTCTTTGCTTTTACCCATCATGAGATGTTTCTTGTGTGACACATTGGTAATGAGACACCTTTTTATAGGTCATCAGTTGAGACTGAACCAGCTGATATTAATTTGCACTGGGCGGGGCAAGATTGCTTTCTAATTACTGATAGATTTCAGCTGGTGTCTTGGCTTTCCATGCCTTTTTGCACCTCCCTTTTTTTATGTGTTCAATACTTTTTCCCTGTGTCATTCCATTTTATTACACATAACTTCATTTCTGAACGTATTTGTTTTGGTGTCTTTGTATGTATGGATTGCAAGGGGTGTTACTGAAATGTGGCGAAAATGTCATGCCAATAGCACCTTTAGAAATATATTTACCTAGAAAAATGTTGACGTGTTCAATACTTCTTTTACCCGCTGTATTGTTATCATGACTGTAGGTGATCTGGATATTGGGCTGGCAGATTCTACACCCAGACCATTTCTATGGTCACCTTGGGTTGTGCTGAAGATGAGTAAATTTAGACATTGAAGCGCCCCACCCTAATATTAAGGTTCAGATATCAGTGTATTTGGGGGGTAGGCTGTATTAAAAATGTGGGCTGAAATGTGAAATTTGTCTTTGGAATAAACGTACATCTAGACCCGAAAAAACAAGAAAAAAATGGGCTCCCTACCAAAATCTATACCGGACCCTTTGTTGGAGCATGCAGCTTGGCTGTCCAGGAAAGAATGGGGGGGGGGGGACAGCATGTGTGCACCTCTGAATGTCCCTGATCCATAAAAGGCAACTTGTCTTCAAAATAGTGAGGGGACCATGCAGGGGTGGATTCCCCATGGGAAACACCTTGTGTTGGTGAGGACAAGGGCCTCTTCCCCATAAATCTGGCCTGGTGGATGTGAGGGCTTATTGGAATCTGGAACCCCACTTTAAGAATAAGGAGGCGCCCCAATACCGACCCCTCTATGTGAAGGAGTAAAGGGTTGTTAGTATCTTGGTTACCCATTCATAAAAATATGTACAATGTAAATCAACACACAGACACTTTTCCTAAATAAATAAATAACCCCACAAAATGTTTCACAATGTAAACCCATCATCAGTGTCCGATGATCCCGGTGACTTGTTGAAAGAAAAAAAAATGGCAACCATGCACAATGATCCAATCTCAACAGACTTCCCATCGCAAACGACAGATTAATGTAAAGAAAGGGCCCAGGAAGCTGTCTGATGTCATTGACCATATTTGGTCAGAGACAGCCCCTGATATTCCCACCAGAAGGCAGCAGTATGGTGGTCGCTAAGATACCAGTGTCCACCAGCATCTTAGCAACCAATGGACCAGTGCAGCCTGCACGGCTGGAACTATGACAGCTAAATGTAAAGAAAGGGTCCAGGAAGCTGTCTGTCATCATTGACCATATTTAGCCAATGACATCCCTTGAGAATCCCACCACCAAGGTAGTAGAAAAGTGGTTGCTAAGATGCTGGCATCCACCAGCATCCTAGCAACCAATGACACCTGCCTGCACAGCAGGAAGTATTCATTTATTATTGGTAATTAATAAATGAATGACTTTCTGTTGCAGAAGCTGTAGGATGTTCGCTGCTGGCAAGCCAGCCAAATAGTTTGGCTGATCGGCGAACACTGAAAACGCAGAGTTCAGTTTTAAGGACATAAGGCAAGAAACAAATATGATCTATAAAACAAATAAAACCTGCATCTTGCCTTACAGCATCAGCTTTGTCAGAAAGTTTGAATTTCAATAAACTTTTTAGTACTTTAGAATCTTTTTTTGGCTTGTGACTCCATGGAAGGATCAGTGCTGATAAATTTCTATCTGTACCTTTCTGATATACAGAATGTGACGCCGGATTTTATGGCATCGGCTGCAAGAGTAAATGCGAGTGCCCACCTGGAGTGACCTGCGACCACACAAATGGGAAGTGTCTGAGGCTGTGTTCAGAGGGATACCAGGGGGACAACTGTGACCAAGGTAATGGTACTAAAGACTTACAATGCTCTCCATAGACCCGCAACTGACTCGTACAGTAAGCATCCATACCCCCTCATATAACTCTGGCCTGGAGAATTTGTACTGCAGTCATACGTAAAACCTGCTTTACCATGTTATGTGAGCATCAGTGGCAGCTGGTGGTTTAGTCAGTGGCAGCTGGTGTCAGTCGGGTCACCCGCACCCAACCCCCCCGGCAGTCGGCCGGTCATTCACCAGCCCTGCACCAGCCCTACCCCCCATCTAGTTTGCGGGCAGCGCTCCTCCTCCCCCTCCTCTGCATCACGGCGGCTTCCGCCGTGTATCTCCTTCCTCCTCCTCCTAGGTGGCAAATATGATCGCCTGTCCTTTCGGCCAGTCGGGTGACAGGCCTCAGGACCCGCTTTCTGGTTGGCCAGGAGGAGAATCAGTGTGACAATAGGGAATATTCATTCCCTGTTGTCACACAAGTGGGTGTGCTCGGGGCACAGTGTTCTGCACCCTGAGCTCACCCTATTTTAAAGCCAATTAGAGCCTCAGACTCTAATCACGTGCTTCCAAAAAAAAAAACATTGGAATCCATGCATCTGGCTCCCTGCATGTGGATTAGGGGGCCGGACACATGGATGGGGGGTGGTACAACTCTTGGCCAAAACACCTTATACCTCTAAGTCCTGACATCAATTAATCTGCACAGTTCAAGTCCAATATTAACATAATATGACTGACCAACTCCGGTATCTTCACTGTAGGCCCCCAAAGGTGGGTTATCTGGCAGAGCCTGTACTAGGCCTATCCCAAAGGGTTTACTTCCTATAAAGCTACAAGCTTACATGGCAGTATGCTAGGGCTAGCCTTTTCCCATCACCCTCGGCCCCAGACTCTTCTGGCTTTGTATTAAAGGTAACTAAGCTAGCCCTACTTACCGTATTCACAAAGGCGAGAGGTAAGATACTACCAAGCTTCCGTACTTTGCTAGAGAAAGTTGTCCTTTTACAATGGACAGAAAGACTGCCGCCATGCTTTAACTTGCTACAAGTGACCGTGTCGCAAGACCATTTATTTTACAAAAGTCTTCCCAGAAGATATACACATTTAACATATTTTATACATGGTATTTGCCTGCAAAATCCTTGCTTTTGAGGCAAACAAAAGTCTTGAGACTGCAGCTTTTCCCATGTATATTGTGCACAGACTAGAGTTTAAGCTACTCAACCTGCCCTGGGGACATCTGACCAGCTCAGAAGATTTACAAAAATTCCCCAGTGCAATGGAGGCTATGTCATACTATAAGGTGCTTCAGATGGTCGTGCTGCTTCAGGGTCCGTGAGGTTTGGGGCCATACCTTAGCCTCCTGCTTATCTAAAAGGTAAAGTTTTTCGTAGGTATTTTGTTTGTTCATTTGCTATTGATGCATTTATTGGACCTATGGAAGTACCAAGTGGAAAGAACTGTTCAGTGTTTCACCAGCATCCTGTTGAGAATGGGCATTTTCTTTTTCCTCCAATAAAGGTTCTTCAAGGATCTGTTGTGCTCACTGAGATTACTTCAACAAGTTAAAGTCATAAGTAACTAATTTTGGTGCTTTTTATTCTTGTACAGAGTGTCCGGCAGGGAAATATGGAAAGCAGTGCCTGCAGAGCTGTTCATGTGGTGGAGCTCCATGCAATCATATTGATGGCACGTGCCTATGTCCAGCTGGCAAAACCGGCTCAGATTGTTCAGAAGGTAAACAAAACCATGAACTGGCAACATTAAGTAAAAATCTATTTGTCTAGAATTCTTCCTAAAAAAAAAAAGTAGCAGTGCACTCCCTGATTGGGGAGGGTGCCTAGGCACTCCTGTACCTACAACCTCAGAGCTGTATATCTGAAGTGTGAGATCGAACACTCTTCTGCCTCTGACTGCTAGTCTCTGAAGATTTGGAGAGAAATTTGGTGACGTCACCACTGTGCCGCTCACTGTTCTCCTTGCTGGAGGCTGTATTATGAGGAAGAAAAGCCATGCCTATACCAACATGGCTGCCACCATACAGAGACACAGTGCAGTACAAGGTATGGGAAGTCAGCAATGGGGAAAAAATCAACTGCAGGAAGATCACAGGGAATTCTGGGGACTGGTCATTTGCCCTCTACCTGCCCTTTCTCTTATACACAACTGCACAGACTTACCTTTCCTTCACTCCAGGAAAAAAGAGCAGTAACCAGTTGCAATACCGGGACAGGTTCATCCAAGACCTAGGGCAAGGGTGCAGAACTACGACCCTTCCCCACCTCTAATCTACTGCCCTGTGCCTTTTCTCTGTAACCTCCTCCAACTGTCCATAGTTAGCATGGAGTGTGCACTGCGCATGCATGGCCTTTCACTTGCTTAATAATAACTGGGATGTGGTTGTACATGTTCAGTGTGCTTTTCATGTTGGAAGCAGAAAACATACCCTAGCTCAACCGCTTGTGTCTGGAGTGAAGATGCTGAAGAACGGTGCACAGCCTGGGGTGTCCGTTGCTCCATGTAGTAAGATCTACTATAGAAAAAAGCAGACGACTCCGTACTCCTCTTGTTAATCTTTTATTAGCTTCAGAACATGGATACAGTACAGAAATGTTAACACGTTTCGGCTATTGCAGAGCATTCCTCATAACATTGCGAAATCTTTACTTACAATAAGCGATTGACTTTCATATAAAAGTGGTCTCAGCGGCGCATTCGCAGCAAGATCACTTTTATCGGTAAGCCCTGAGTGGACCTGATCCATTGCATGCCTGGTCAGGAAACCGAGTGAGGGCAATATAGCCCCCACTCTATGCCCTTGGAGGACCAGAGCGACGTCTGACATCACTTCCCTCTCTTGGCCCTAAAGCAGGGATCCTTAAACTACGGCCCTCCAGCTGTTGCGGAACTACAAATCCCATGAGGCATTGCAAAACTCTGACATTCACAGACATGACTAGGCATGATGGGAATTGTAGTTCCTGAACACCTGGAGGGCCATAGTTTGAAGACCCCTGTCCTAAAGGGATGGGGTTTTTTTTCCCCCTTAAAGGCAAAATAATTTTTTTTATTACTTTTAAATGTAATGGGAGATCTGAGGTCTTTCTGACCCCAGGTCTCTCAATAAAGAGGACCTATCCTGCTTATTTCTAGGGATGTTTACATTCCTTGTAATAGGGATAAAAGTGATAAAAAAAATTAAAGGGACAGTGTAAAAATAAATAAGGAAAAAAAGAAAAAAAAATGTAAAGTGCCCCATCCCTATGAGCTCAGAAGCGAACGCATATGTAAATGGTGTTCAAACCATACATGTGAGGTATCGCCAGGAACGTTAGAGCGAGAGCAATAATTCTAGCGCTAGATCTCCTCTGTAACTCTAAACATACAACCTGTAAACATTTTTAGCTATGGAGATTTTGTAAGTACCGTAGTTTGCCGCCATTCCACGAGCGTGTGCAATTGTAAAGCGTGACATGTTTGGTATCTATTTACTCGGCGTAACATCATCTTTCACAATATACCAAAAAATTGGGCTAACTTTACTGGTTTTTTTTTTTTTTTCTTTTTTAATTAATTGAAGTGTATTTTTTCCAAATAAATTGCATTTGAAAGACCGCTGCACAAGTACAGTGTGACATAAAATATTGCAATGACATTTTATTCTCTACGGTCTCTGCTAAAAAAAATATATATATATATATACACAGTGGATATAAAACAATGTCTACACATCCCTGTTAAAATGTCAGGTTGTCAGGTTTCTGTGATGTAAAAAAATGAGACAAAGATAAATCATTTCAGAACTTTTTCCACCTTTAATGTGACCTATAAACTGTACAACTTAGTTGAACAAACTGAATTTTTTTAGGGGGGAAGTAAAACTAAAAAACTAAAATGTGGTTGCATAAGTGCATAAGGGTTGTAGCTGTGTTCAGAATTAAGCAATCACATTCAAACTCATGTTAAATAGGAGTCAGTACACACCTGCCGTCATTTAAAGTGCCTCTGATTAACCCCAAATACAGTTCAACTGTTCTAGTAGGTCTTTCCTGACATTTTCTTAGTCGCATCCTACAGCAAAAGCCATGGTCCGCAGAGAGCTTCCAAAACATTAAGGGGATCTCATTGATAAAAGGTATCAGTCAGGAGAAGGGTACAAAAGAATTTCCAAGGCATTAGATATACCATGGAACATTGTGAAGACCGTCATCATCAAGTGGAGAAAATATGTCACAACAGTGACATTACCAAGAACTAAACGTCTCTCCAAAATTGATGAAATAAAATAGAAGAAAACTGGTCAGGGAGGCTGTCAAGAGGCCTACAGCAATATTAAAGGAGCTGCAGGAATATCTGGCAAGTACTGGCTGTGTGGTACATGTGACAACAATCTCCCGTATTCTTCATATGTCTGGGCTATGGGGTAGAGTGGCACGACTGAAGCCTTTTCTTACAAAGAAAAACATCCAAGCCCGGCTAAATTTTGCAAAAACACATCTGAAATCTCCCAAAAGCATGTGAGAAAATGTGTTGTGGTCTGTTGAAACCAAGGTTGAACTTTTTGGCCATAATTCCAAAAGATATGTTTGGCGCAAAAACAACACTGCACATCACCAAAAGAACACCATGCCCACTGTGAAGCATGGTGGTGGCAACATCATGCTTTGGTGCTGTTTTTGTTAAGTGGGAACAGGGGCCTTAGTCAAGGTAGAGGGAATTGTGAACAGTTCCAAATACCAGTCAATATTGGCACAAAACCTTCAGGCTTCTGCTAGAAAGCTGAACATGAAGAGGAACTTCATCTTTCAGCATGACAATGACCCAAAGCACACATCCAAATCAACAAAGGAATGGCTTCACCGGAAGAAGATTAGAGGCCTCGTACACACGACCGATTTTCTCGTCGTAAACAGTCAAGAAAAGTGCCGCAAGAGTTTTTTTGTCTAGAAAAACGTTCGTGTGTATGGTTTTACGACGAGAAACTTGACGAGAATCTCGACGAGAAAATAGAGAACCTGCTCTCTATTTTCTCGTCAGGAGTCCAGATTTCCTCGTCGTGTTTCTCGTCGGCCTGTTTTGTGACGAGAAAATGGTTCGTGTGTATGCTTTTACGACTCTTCCAAAAGCGCGCATGCTCACAAGCAACTATGAGACGGGAGCGCATCTTCTGGTAAAACAAGCCTTCATAATGGAGAGAGCACATTCGTCACGCTCATAAATATTTCATCGTTTAAATGTTCTGCATTGAATTCTTCGTTAGAATGTTACATTAATCAAAACGAGAGACCTTCTTTTGCTGCTGATATTCACACAGAGTTCTGCCTTATTTTTAACCTTTTTCATGCTGCTCTTTATAAGATTTATGTGTATTATATCGTGCAAGTTTTTAGGAATAATTTAAATGGTTAGATTTTTCAAAATGATGTTAATTATAATTTCTCAATGTTTTGATAGCGATCTCCCATTTAATGTTCTAATCTATATTTTTAAAATTTCACACCATGTTTTTGAGCTAATCAGATTTAGTTATTCTTTTGGGGGGGTGATATCTGTGCCTTTTATTGTCAGTCAAATGTATCTGCTTACTCCAAAGCTTGTTTTTTTTTATTTAAAAATACACATAGTCAAGTATGAACTTAAACAAAAAACACATTTATTCATGTTTATAAATTAAATAAAGAGAAGGCAGCGCTGGAGAAGCTGCTGCCATTTGTGCATCCCAGGGACCCCAGAGCACACAGCAACCCTGTGTGGACACTAAAATTGGGAGCTTGAGAAGGCCCACATTTCAGAACACAATCTGATGCTGGCCTCCCAGAGGTCAGGAACAGCAGCAGGTGAGATATATGTCCCAAGTGTGTGGTACTACAACAGGCTGCCTTCTGTCCGACCAGTGCGACCACAATGAAGCAAGGCCATCACTTCCTCTTCTTCCTGGCAACCTTCCCTGCAGCCTTTACTGAAGCCTTCCTTCTTCGTTTAGCTGGAGGCTGGCCCACTGGAGGGGTACTCCTGTCAGGAGGAGGAGGTGGAGGTGTAGCAGAAGGGGGTGGGGCAGAAGAAGAAGGTGAAGGTGTAGCAGAAGGGGGTGGGGCAGAAGGTGGAGGTGTAGCAGAAGGGGGTGGGGCAGAAGGTGGAGGTGTAGCAGAAGGGGGTGGGGCAGAAGAAGAAGGTGGAGGTGTAGCAGAAGGGGGTGGGGCAGAAGGTGGAGGGGTAGCAGAAGGGGGTGGGGCAGAAGAGGAAGGTGGAGGTGGAGGTTGAGGTTGGGTCAGTTGGGCCACCTCACATATGGCGGTATTGGGGGTAATTTGCTCCATCACCCCCTTGTTGAGCAAGGTGATGAGCAGGGGTTCGCATAGGAGGCGTTGCTCCATGCTCATCACCTTGAACTTAGCCTCCACTAGGCCGGCAATGGCCTCTTCAGGGGATGTGGGCTCCTTGAGGGTGGCATGGGCCTCTTTAATAAGGGCCATTGCTGCCTCACTGGTGGTCCTGTCCCTCCTGCCTCTTTTGTGAAGCCTGATGGGAGGCACCTGGGATCTGGTGCTTCTCCTTTGCCCTGCCACCTCCTGTCTGCCACTGGGCCCTGCCACCTCCTGGCTGCCACTGGGCCCTGCCACCTCCTGTCTGCCACTGGGCCCTGCCACCTCCTGGCTGCCACTGGGCCCTGCCACCTCCTGGCTGCCACTGGGCCCTGCCACCTCCTGGCTGCCACTGGGCCCTGCCACCTCCTGGCTGCCACTGGGCCCTTCCTCCTCCTGCCTGACAGTTTCCAGACCCTCCTCCTGGCTGATTTCATCCTGTGTATGAAAAAGAAACATAGTTTAATATGTTGGTTTAATCTTTGCATCAAACTTTGTAATCCTGATGGAAGCAATTAGAATGTAAATGCATAAATCCTTGCTTTAAATTTACCACTACATCAGCTTGACTATTTACCACACAATTAAGTGCAGAATAATGTCTACAGATCATGATTTCACTTGTTGAATACAAAATAATGTATGTTTCTCATCCTGACATATTTGGGAAACATTAATTTTATCCCACTACATTTTCAGTTAATACTATACCTGGCTCCAGATGGCCAAATCAGGATCATCCAGGATGGCTGCCTCCTCTTGCTCCAGAGAAGGCTCAGGTTGGCTGCAGGGAAGTCTGGGGGGAAGAGTGGAGAGTGATGGCCTTGGCTCAATGTGGTCATTCAGGAAGGACATCCTGCTGTAGTACCACAAAACCGGGACATAAACATCATCTGCTGCTGCTCCTGACCTCTGAGAAGCCAGGACCTTAGAGCGTTCAGTCCTGTAGGTACCTCTCAAGCTCCCAATTTTAGTGTCCACTTGTTTTGCTGTGGCTGTGGGCACCTTGGTATGCACAAATGGGAGCAGCTTCTCCAGCGCTGCTTTTCTCACCCCTTTTTTTTTATGGATGGGGTTTTTGGTCTCCCACAGAGCCGGCAGCTCCCTTACCCGGTCAATAAATTCCACCAGGAACTCTTTGTCGCTAATAAATACATTCATATTGTATCTGCAAGTAAAATAAATTATATTTAAATAATGTGAGGCAAACAGTCTAACCTCCTTCACATCCTAGTCACCATATATATCCTCCAACAATCTCAAGACAGTATAGGCCAACAATTTTAACAAGTCTCACAAAATCACATACCTTCGTTCGCACGTCCGTCACTTGAACTCCTCTCTCCGCACACCGAACGTACTATAGTCACATGTGTGTTTGCTATATACACACCACGCATGCGTCCAAATTCGAACACGTCGCTCCGCACACGTCGCCCGCCCATGACGTTCTAACTAACATCTTTTCCCCGCCCCTTCTCTTTCGGCGCGCAGACAGATATGGCGGAGTTACAGCAGGTGTCTGATAATTCCGCAACTAGCGAGGAGACAAGCCCGGAGACCGAGGACACGTCACGATCAAGGAGGAGATTCAAGGCATCGAATATGTCTTTGGCGGAGATGGCGGAGATGGTGGACATCTTGGTCAAGGCTGATTATGATGCCAAGCATGGGCCGTATAGCAAACCAAATAGAAGGAAGGCCAAAATCCTCACTAAAGTTGTGAAGAGTCTGAGGGCGAAGTTCGGGGTGAAACGCTCAAATGAGCAGCTCAGAAAGAGGTGGTCAGACCTCAAACTGAGGGAGCCAGACCAGTTGAGGAGCATAAAGAGGATGCTCGCTAAAAGTAAGTAAAATGACGACCTTTCTGCTATTAATCTTTTTAGAAACTGACTTTTTTTTTTTTTAAAGCATATTGGACTCCCTTCCAAAATGTATTATTTTGAACTAGGTTGGGCACAGTAATCGTTCGTTACGTTACCGACACTTCGTTCGGCCACTATCCGTGGTTTTGGCTTATTTAAGACCCCCAAAAGTAATTAGACATCTGCCATTTTTGATCAAGTATTGTGGATAATTTTTAAGTCTAGATGATGTGTTTGTAAGGAGAATGAAATGCAAACTTTAATCAGTGTAAAGGAGAGGACACTCAGCAGCTGCTTCCACATCTGTACTTTGGAGCACTATAGTGTGGGCCACCAGACCCGCCTTTTTTGGGTGTCCCACACAGGTGCATCAGAGTTTATTTGTGGTGCCTCCATGTCCAAAAAATTACATCCAAATGTGAATAATAAACATATTTGGGGTCATAAAGAATGCATTTTTCTTTAAATTCCGCACAAACACACACTTGTACCCCACTTCCAAACAATTTAGCCTGTTTTAAGTTTAAAAATGAGATTTTTACAGTGTGATAAATAGACCTTTGGTTTTATTCTCATAGGGGAGAGAAGACTGGGAGGAGGACACTCCAGGGAGCACATGCACCCCACAACTTCCAAGCAACCCCAAACTCCCAAAGATCCACAACCGAAAGATGTGCAGGAAGTTGAGGTGGAGGAAGGAGAAGTGCAGGAAGGAGAGGTGGATGACGTTGTGGATCTGGTCACCACAACAGGTCAGTATCTGACACCACAGCTTAAGGTAAGCGAGGTAGGCCTGCAGAGTTTTATTAATTTTTTTTTATGGTTTTTAGGGGATGGAAATGTTGTGAAGGATAGCACACCGTTCTCTGCTGACAGTGCCCTCCGCCTCATCCAGCAAGTGATGGAATGTAGCACGGAACTGGACCTAATTAAACAAAGAATCCATGTGATGGAACAAACATTTAAAGACATTCTCGATGTTTTGGGGAGAATTCAATAAGCCATCCAAACACATTTGTTTTTACATGTTTGTTTTTATATTTTTACTAATTTTTTGAGTAACAAAGCAGCCAAAAATTGAATATGCACACAGTGTGTGAACATGTGCTATCTGCCATCAGGGGATATCCATGTACGTCTTTTGTGGGTGCAACCCCTTCCTCGTATCAAAAGTCGGTGAACTGAGGAAGGGGATGCACCCCCAAAACACATCCATTGATCACCCCTGATGGCAGATAGCACATGTTGACAATAGGGATCAGGATTGTAAACTTCCTATTTGCAAAAAAGTAAAAATGTGTGCATATTGAATTTTTGGCTGGGCAAGGGGTGGCAGGACCCCATATTAGGACGGGCACATAGAGACATAGTTTGTGTAACTGAATGTCTCAGATTGCTCAGAGGTATCCAATGTTGTCATTTTAGAAATGCAAGTGGTATTTTTGTATTTTCATAAGCCAAAATTTGACGGGTTGTGGTCAGGCCAACCCCAAAGTAAAACAAAAAAAAATGTGCAGAGAGTAAAATATTTGACCACAAACAACGTGTAGCTTCTTTTTATAATACACTCTAAGCTTATTTGGTTCTTTTGTAAGGTAACATAGTGAAATTGGTTGTTATTTACTAAAGTAAAATACACTTGCCACTACAAATGCACAAAGACAAACTAGGAGACAGGAAAGAACAAATAATTAAAGGTTTAAACAAGATTTTTATTGGGATACTTAGACATAGGCTGGCATAGGAATTGCCCCCCTACCCGTGAAATACTCCATGTATTTGTCCCGAACCACACGGGCATTTTGGGGGGGCAAGCCAAGACGGGCAGATTCCAGGCCCGGAAGGGGATTTGCAGGGGAAAGTCCAGCCTCTGGCAAAACTGAGGCCATATATGAATTCGCTTTGCGGCAAAGAAAATTGTGTAGCACACAGCAGCATAACACTACATAGTTTATTTTGTAGTCCGCCAAGTGGATGGAAGTCATAAAAAGGCGGAACCGGCTGGCCATTATGCCGAAGGCATTTTCAACGACTCTTCGGGCCCTGGCCAGCCGGTAATTGAACACACTCTTCTCTGGGGTCAGGGTCCTCTGTGGAAATGGCCTCATAAGATGCCGTCCGAGTCCGAAGGCTTCATCAGCCAAGAAAACAAAGGGGAGTCCTTCAATATTCCCTGCATCCGGTGGCAATGCAAGGTCGTCACTCTGGAGACGGAGGGCAAACTCCGTCTGGATGAAGGATCCCCCATCGGACATCCGGCCATTCTTCCCTACATCAACATAGAGGAATTCATACCGTGCTGACACCACCGCCATCAGCACAATGCTATGAAACCCCTTGTAGTTGTAGTAGTAGGATCCAGAACGGGGTGGCGGCACGATGCGGACGTGCTTCCCGTCTATGGCACCACCGCAGTTGGGGAAGTCCCACCGCGTGGCAAACTCCGATGCCACAGTCTGCCATTCCTGTGGCGTTGAAGGAAGCTGTGGAGTGAAACAAGATGAAATAATATTAGAAAAACAAAGGCATACATTACAAGCAAATTCAAGACCAAAAAATTAGAGACCAACATCAATCTAATTATACGTTTATTAAGGTGTGTAAAAAAAGTATAATGGAAGGCTCATTTATCATATTCATCACCCCCTCTGATGGGCCATTACTAAATTATTTTGGGGGGGGGAGATGTGTTTGGCCACAGGATAGCATTGCAGTGGCGGTGCGTCCAGAGTGGGCGCTGGAGCACTGTCCCCTCTCTCCTGTGCCCATCACTCAGAACAATACATAGGTTCATGCGTTGCATGAACCTATGTATTGTCTATGCCGCACACTATTCAGGTGGATGGCCTCTTGTAAAGCGACCGACATATGATTAATTGCGTCATTTAGGGGGTTAAAATTGCAGAGCAGAAACAGGTATTAAAAAAGTCTTGCAAATTACAACCTGAGGGATGTAATTGGCTTCCTCAAAGAAAAATCGGGGACGCAAGGAGGGGGCATTCCTTGTGTAAACACTGACAGGCAGCTCTGGCAATCATGTTCACCAAGTCTGTTTAATGGTAACATGATTGGCTGATGCAACATGAAGGGAAGGAGAAGACATCAAGGACAGAAGAAGGATGGCGCTGACCACAAGAAGGTAAGTGCAGGGCTGGGGGGAAACTGGCTGCATTAGAGGGGACTAAATGGCTGCATTGGAGGGGACAACTGGGGGCGTTTATTAGGCAACAGAGCAAAAAAGGAGGAAGTTTATTTCCGAAATTGGGGTTGTAACCCCCCAACATTTGGAGCAACAGGCGCCCCTGCTGGAAAAGTTAGTGAGGGGAAATATTTAGGGAGGATAAAAAAGGGGCATTTAAAAACTTCCAGCATGCATGAGGACAAAGGGGACATTCTCAGCATATTACAATCATGGTAATTAGGAAAGGATGAAAGAAATACAATACATTAGCATACATGTAATACATAAAATGTGATGTGAAGGGAGAAAACTTACCCTAATATAGTCCTCCTGCAGGACTTGTATAATAGCAGAACAGGTGTCTGGGATTATGAGGCCCAGAGCCTGGGGGGAGATGCCTGTGGTGAACTTCAAGTCCTGAAGACTTCTCCCTGTCGCCAGGTAACGCAACGTGGCGATGAGCCTCTGCTCAGCACTGATGGCTTCCCGCATAACGGTGTCCTTCCTGGTAATATAGGGGGACACCAAAGCCAACAGTTCCTGAAAAACGGGGTCAGACATCCTCAGAAAATTCCTGTAGTCCTCAGGATTATTCTCGACGATCTCCCGCAGCAGAGGCATGTGGCAGAATTGGTCCCGCTGGAGCAACCAATTCTTGGTCCATGAACTCCTCCTCACACCATTCATGGACTGGTCTTGGTCCAAAACAAGCAGACCAACACCAAGCGCACGCACAGCACGAACTCGACGACGAGAACGTCCAGGCGACATGGCTAGGAAACGGTCGTCTAATCAGAACGTACAGAACAGAACGCACTTTAGAACAGCAAGGCCTATGAATAACGAACTGAAATTCAGAAACGAACAGGCAAGAACGCACTGTAAAACAGATACGACCTGCCTAGACGCCCTGAAAGTCAAGATACGAACCCACAAGCACAAACTGAACGGCAGAAAACGATCTGAAAAGTACGAAGACTGAAAAGCGCGAATCGTCTCTTCCCAAACTTTTACTTCACACGCGGTAACACGAGATCAGCAAAAGCAGCCCAAGGGGTGGCGCCAAGAAAAAAGATCTTCCCCTTTATAGTGCCGTCGTACGTGCTGGACGTGAGCGCAGAGAACCACGAGGAAATTGGGAAATGACAGTGTGTACGCATAGAAAGCTTGACGAGAAAATCGACAAGCTTAACAAGAATCTCGTCTAAAAAAACGACGTGTTTTTTACGACGAGAAAATCGGTCGTGTGTACGAGGCCAAAGTTTTGGAATGGCCCAGCCAGAGCCCAGACCTGAATCCCATTGAAAATCTGTGGGGTGATCTGAAGAGGGCTGTGCACAGGAGATGCCCTCGTAATCTGACAGATTTGGAGTGTTTTTACAAAGCAGAGTGGGGCAAATATTGCCAAGTCAAGATGTGCCATACTGATAGACTCATTCCCAAAAAGACTGAGTGCTGGAATAAAATCAAAAGGGGCTTCAACAAAGTATTATGCCCTGTACACACGATCAGATTTCCGATGGAATAAAATCCGATGGAATTTTCCGTCGGAATTCCGATGAAGCTGACTTTCATCAGTCTTGCCTACACACCATCAGACAAAATTCCGATCGTCCAAAACGCCGTGACGTACAACACGTAAGACGGCACTATAAATGGGAAGTTCAAATCCAATGGCGCCATCCTTTGGGCTGCTTTTGCTGATTTTGTGTTACCGCGTGTTAGTAAAAGTTTGGTGTTAGCCGATTCGCGCTTTTCAGTCTTCGTGCATTTCAGTCCGTTACAGCGTGACGAATGTGCTATCTCCATTACGAACGCTAGTTTTACCAGAACGATCGCTCCCGTCTTGTAATTCAGTCTGAGCATGCGTGGATTTTTTATCCGATGGAGTTCCACACAGACGATAGGAATTTCCTATCGGTTTTTTTTCCATCGGAAAAATTTAAAACATATTCTATTTTTTAACACCAATGGAAAAAAGTCAGATGGGGCCCAGACACGATCGTTTTTTCCACACACTGACTTTTTTCATCAGAAAAAACGACCGTGTGTACAGGGCATTAGTGTAAGGGTGTGCACACTTATGCAACCAGATTATTTTAGTTTTACTTCCCTCCACCTAAAAGATTTCAGTTTGTTGTTCAACTGAGTTGTACAGTTTATAGGTCACATTAAAGGTGGAAAAAGTTCTGAAATGATTTATCTTTGTCTCATTTTTTTTACATCACAGAAATATGACATTTTAACAGGGGGTGTGTAGACTTTTTATATTCACTATAGTATATATAATGTTTGGGGGTTCTAAGTAATTTTCTAGCAAAAAATACAGATTTTTACTTGTAAACAACAAATGTCAGAAAAAGGCCTGGTCTTAATGCGAGTGTTATTAGTCCTTAAGACCCCTTTCACACTGGGGCGGTTTGCAGGCGCTATCGCGCTAAAAATAGCGCCTGCAAACCGACCTAAAACAGCCGCTGCTGTTTCTCCAGTGTGAAAGCCCGAGGGCTTTCACACTGGAGCGTAGGGTAACCACATGTCCCGGATTGCCCGGGACAGTCCCGCATTTTGCACATTCATTCCAGGACAATACAGTGTCCCGGAATGAAACTGACACAGCCAGCCCCCGGGCCAATCTGATGCCCCCAAAAAAGGCCGCCACATCACCGCTTTACTCACTGACAGTACTTGTCTTGGCCGGGAATGCCTGGAGAAGCACAATCCCCGCCCCCTGCTTGTGATTGGAGAAATCCTAAATCCTGCCTCGTGTGTCCAATCACTGTGCTGTGATTCGTTACAGCACAAGCTGATTTTTGGGAGGGTGTCCCTGAATGGTAGTTTGGAAATGTGGTCACCCTAGCGGTGCGCTAGCAGGACCGCTCCAAAAGTCCTGCTAGCCGCATCTTTGGAGCGGTGTGTTTACCGCTCCTCCACCACTCCTGCCCATTGAAATCAATGGGACACCGCGGCTATACCGCCCGCAAACCGCTGCTGCAGCAGCGCATTGCAGGCGGTTTTAACTCTTTTTCGGCGGGTAGCGGGGGGGGTAAAACCGCACCGCTAGCGGCCGAATACCGCCGCAATTCCGACGGTATAGCGCCGCTAAAAATAGCGGCGCTATACCTCCAGCACGCCTCCCGCCCCAGTGTGAAAGGGGCCTTAGGCTCTGTTCACACTGGTGCGATGCGGGAACCCTGCAAATCCAGTGCAGGTTCCTGACTCGCACGGCAGTTCACACTGCCATATGCAAACTGCCTGGAGTGTCATTACATTGTTAATGACCCCCCCATTGCAGCTCGCATATCGCACTGCAAACTGTCAGTTCGGACATGAATTGAATCGCATGGGTGTAAACACCCATGCGATCTGATTCTGGTGTGGACCAAAAAGAGGGTTCTGTGCAAGTTTGGTTCGAATGCGATATCAGCCATACTATCTGTATGGTTGAAATGGTATCACACGGACATCGCATGTGATTTGCAGTGCGGTGCGAATCACATGCGATCTCGCACAGCGCAGAAGTGTTCATAGTTCATTTTCAGATTTAAACTGATCTGATATAGGAAAAAATGTTTTGTTTTCTAACCAGTTAGCAGAAATCTCCACAATCTATGTCATCGGAATTCCTGCGTTGGTGCGGGCTGGCGTTGGGGATTTACGAGCCGCGGTCTCCGGCCTGTAAGAAATTAAACATGTTTGTTGTAATCTGAGCTGTAAATAGTTGCCATTCTTGTGTGTCTGTTACAGAGTGCCCAGCAGGGCTCTGGGGGCCCTGGTGCCAGGAGATCTGCCCCCTCTGCGAGAACGCCGGCAGGTGTAACCCAGCCACGGGGGAGTGCGTCTGTGCGCCCGGATATAGCAGCACCCATTGCGCCGATAGTAAGTATCTGCAGCACTGAACTGTGTCAGCTTGCAATATAAATCTAACAAATCCTCTCTGGGCAGATGGCTGTTTTACCTACCAAATGATCTGTTCATCCAGTTCTGGGATTTCCACAGCTCTGCCACACAGCACAGCCCAAGAGTAGAGCCTTTTACCTTTTTTCTACTGTAGTAAAGCAATAAAGCTAGGTCACCTTCCTGCCTCCAACCTGTGATTGGACAGTGAGTGAGCAGCAACAAACTAATGAGGAAATAATGTTGCTCACTCTGCTTTCTTCTCCAATCAGTATGTTCCTTCTCAGCATATGTGAGTGCAGCACACCTGATTGGCTTCTATTGGTTTCCTAGTCTGAGTGCTGCTGTGCAAGACATTACATGAGGCTGGTATCAAGTTGCATTTAAAGTAATTGTAAACCCTCACATATACCCAGTGAAGTGACTGGTCTCAGGTGATACATAGAGATGAAACAAATCCTCCTGCATAAGTTGTACCTGTTTATCTGCACCGTCTCTTCTCTACAGCTGTTCAAAGTCCATAATTTATAAAGCTTGTCTGAGCCATCAGAAAAAAAGCAGGCGGAGAGCTGAAGTTACACTCTGCGGAGCTCAGTGAGGAGAGCACTGAGAGCTGATTGGATGGAAGGGACACCCCCCCCCCTCTTCACACAGCATACAGGAACAGCGCTGAGGCTCTCTATCAGCTGGAGCTCCCTACCCTGTCACTCCTTTTCCTCTTGGTGTCAGGGCACTCGTGCAGGCTCACAGAGCGTGGCTTACCCCCCCTCCCATGGCTCCTATAGCTTGGTGAGCCAATGAGCAGAGAGAGACCTGGGAGAGCCGCTGCTCTCATGCACTTTGCTGGATCAAGATGGGGCTTGGGTACGTTTTGGGGGGGCTGCACCCAGAAGGTTTTTTACCTTAATGTATAGCCACTTTAAGGTTTAGTGTCATGCAAGGACCAGTCTAAATCAAAGAATCTGATTTGAGCTGTATGGGTTGCATACTACATCCAATCATATAGTGCAGTTCCTCTCTGTAACTGGTAATTAGGTTGGTGTTTTTGTTTCGTAGACTTTTCGTGCAAAATTAGTTACATTTTTGTCCCTTTGGTTGAAGGACATATGGTTTTTGACTTTTATTTTCTGTATATATATATATATATATCTGATAAGCATAGAGTTGTGTTGATGGAAACCAAAAGGTACAATTTTTTTATTACAGAATGTCCTTCTGGATGGTTTGGCCAAGGATGCCAGTCAAGGTGTTCTTGTCAGGATGATGGGCAGTGTGACCCTGTAACTGGCAGATGCTCTTGCCCACCTGGATGGACGGGCCATAACTGTCGGAGAGGTATGTGGCCAGCCAATCACATCATGGTTTATAGATGATCTTCCATGGGTAATTGTTCAGGTAGTGAAGCGGTTGAGTGAATGTAAAACATTGGCCAGCCAAAGACCTCACACCAAGACCTACCAGTGTCAGGTTGCCAACACCAACAACAGAAGTATTGGGGGAAGAGCAGACTGTTCTCCTTAGCGCCATCATTATTTCCGGTAAATGACTGTCAAAAAAAACAAGGAGGAGTCCACCAGGGAGAAAGTGTCTACTACCCATAGTACTTAGATGCGTGACCACTGGGGTGCCAATCATTAGTCTTAACACAACCCTGTAACTGGTAGATGCTATTGCCCATCTGGATGGACTGGCCATAACTGTCAGAGAGGTATGTGGCCAGCCAATCACATCATGGTCGTAGATGATCTTCCAGTATGGTATAGTATATGGTTAATCGTTCACGTAATGAGGAGGTTGAGTCAGTGTATGTAAAACATTGGCCAGCCAGGGACCTCACACCAAGACCTACCATTGCCAGATTGCCAGCACCAACACCAGAAGTATTGGGGGAAGAGCAGACTGTTAACATTAACACCATCATTATTTCAGGGAAATAATGACGGTCAACCAAAAAAAGCAAAAAACAAAGAAGTGTCCACTAGGGTGCCGGTAGTGTCTACTACCGATAGTACTTAGATGTGTTATCACATACCTGGACTTTTGAGGTGCCAATCATAAGCCCTAACACACTGATACAAAGTTACACTTTTTTTTAAATATGTATGAAAACAATCCAAATTACAAATGTTAAATTCCTTTTCCATAATGGGATTGTTCCAACAACATAAATATTTAAACAGATATTTTGCCAAATGGCCTTCTCTATATGACTATGACCCCCTATTAGGTATTACAACACATTATTAGGCCATCACAATGAGCCAATCATCACTTTGCTTGCTGAAGAGGGAGTGGTCTTCCTCCACGTGTTTCACAGTCTAGCTTCCTCAGGAGGATAGAGAAAGGATAATATTGCAACAATGACTTTCCAAATACCACAGTGGGATTCTGCAGCCCAGGTAATACCTCTGTTGGGGACAAGTGGGAGCTTCAGGGATATTCTAGAGGAGCCTGTGCTGTGTAACTGTCCATTCTTAAACTAGATGGTTATTCTTCCATATGGATATTATGTTCCTATGTATCACATACCTGGTAGAAGATTGAAATGTCGAGGTTGGCCTCCCTTGTATCCCCAGCCCAGGCCCCATTGAAGGTGGAACAGTTGGTGCCTCCGTATGCACCGCAGGTTAAGGCTGTGTGGCTTGTCAGAGCTCCCAGCAGGCTTACGACAGGAGCACGCTGTGATGACTGGAGCTGATGTAGATGACAGCCAGGACAGGCACTCAGAAGAAACGTGGAGCCAAATTGTAAACAGAAGCATGGTAACAGGGGTAATCAGGGTCAGCAGCAAGCGGGCATGAAATGTAGCCAAAAGCAGAGCTGAGGTCAGGAACAAGTAGGCAGAAGAGCAAGCAGGACCCAGGGTCAGGTCAGTAACAAGCAGAGTCAGTAACGAAGATCAAACACAGGATGCAAGCAGGCCACAGGAAAAGCTGAAGACCAGTCTTCAGTAAGTATGGGCATGAACATCCTTTAAATAGGCTGGCTGGAACCAACGGGAACTGTGGACGGACGCATACGAGTCTGCGCCTGGTCATCACTCTATGCAAGAAAATACCATGCGAATGCCTGCATGCCATTCGCATGGTATGCATGGGAATCTCACAGGGATTCCCTAACACTGTATGTGCTGCGATCCCAGGAAAATTAAGATAAATGACCCTTGGGACGATGACTAGACAACAAATCTGACAGATTATAGTCTAAGATTGCCTTAGTGTTGACCTTGTGGTTTCTTATCAGTAGGAACTGGGGTTGTGATTTGGCCAACTAGTTCAGGGACAATCAAAGCCAAGGAGATCTGAGCTAGCATGTCCCCCACAAGGATAACTGCAGTGAAGATAACAATGACCGTAGCTCCATTTGTAACACATTTGCCGTCCATTTTGCTTTCTGTTTCAGCCTGTGACAGCGGACAATGGGGAGTGGACTGTCTCAACAGCTGTAACTGCAGCAACAGCTACTGGGGCTGTAACTCGGTGACAGGAGACTGTATCTGCGAACCCGGCTACACCGGGAGACACTGCGATCAGAGTGAGTTCATTGGGCATTTACAAGAGACAATGCATGGTTACTGTCATTCATAAGTTCTAAATAGGGATGGACAAACTGGGCAAAGTTTGGTTCACTGGATATTCAGTGAACCTAGTGGGAAGTCCACGAACCCCGAGTAGAGCATCAAACCCTCTATGGGAGATTAATCTGGTATCTAATCAAACTTTATTGGCCCTTTTCAAGGTTAATTTGCAAACACAGGTAGCTGGGCACCGCCATGGGAGACATGTACCAATGCAAAAAAAAAATACCATTCGGCAGTGAGAGGGTCTTTTCATGCCGCTTAAAGGGCAACACTGAAAATACACAAATCCTTGAAATATGCTTGGGGTATGCCTTAAAGCTGCACATGAAGCTATGTAACAGTGTAATTTAACCCTTTAATATGCACAATGTAAAAAAAAAACTCCCCTTGCAAGGCACCTTGTCCCCATGTTGAGGGGCAAGGCCTCATTCCCACGCTCAGTCTCCAAGAGAAGGGAGGGGAATTATCAGAATCCCCCTCCCTTGTTTATAGCAAGAAGGCCCCCAGTTATTTGCCCCCCCATCTAGGGGAAAGTATAGCGTACATACTGACCCTGTCCTCTGCCCCACTGACCCCATCCTATGCCCCACTGACCCCGTCCTCTGCCCCATTCACCATAAGCTTATCCCTACTGACCCTGTCCTCTACCCCGCTGACCCGATCCCCTGCCCCACTGACCCGATCCCCTGCCCTACTGACCCCATCCCATGCCCTACTGACCCCATGCTCTGCTCTACTGACCCTTTTCCCTGCCCTCCTGACCCCATCCCCTGCCCTACTGACCCCATCCCCTGCCCTACTGACCCCATGCTCTGTCCTACTTAACCCAGTCCTATGCCCTGCTGACCCCATCTTTTGCCCCGCTGACTCCATCCTCTGCCTCATTGACCACATATGTGGCACTTGGACGAATCATATTTCAGGGTCTGATGAGAAATCTGTGAACGGCTGTAGCTTTCTAATCAGACCCCGAGACAAAGAGGGTATGCCGCAGCTGGGGTGGGACAAATTTCGATGGTGGGGGTAGGGGGTGATTTGGCCAATTTTAGTCTTGCTTAGGGCAGCATAAAACCAAAATACACCACTGACTAGTACCCCTTATCACTCATTACCAAAAAAGGGGAACTCTATCTAAAACCCTTAATGGGGCAAAATGACAGATCATTTTGATATAGTTTCAGCATCAGAAGTTTATTATAGAGGGAAATTAATAGCGTAACAGCTAAGATGATTTTTAGCTGCGACATCGCCATCTTTGGGCCTACCATATGGATGACTTTATGGGCATTCCTAATCACTTGTGATCACTATTATTGCGGACTTATGGTGAAGTTCCACACATACACTTCACTTGGCACTTGGGCCTTCTTTATGGGGTCCGGTAGATCTTACCCACCCCCGCTCCTTCCTCTGGGTTCACACTGGGCACAATTGATACCCTTGTATGGGAATCTTTTCGTTGTGGACTTATATACTTTTGTGGCATGTGGATCATTTAGGACGGTTGACAGTTCCTACGCATCTCTTTACCTTTACACATTACCTTTTTTGGTGCCTGTTTCTTGATGGCGATCCTGGTCTTGGCCTACAATCTGAATATTATAGATTGATTGTTTTACTTCAGATCAGAGCTTTCCTCTGACCTTTTGGGGTGTACGCATATAATACACCTTATTATATATTCTTTTTTGGATATGACCTGATAGGTTTAAAAATATTGGATATTGGATCCTGAAGAAGCCTATACCTTGGGCGAAACGCATTGATCATAAGCTTGTGAGACCAGTCCAGATGCAGATAATTGTATTATATGGCAATATGTACAACATCTCATATCTTTTTTGAAAATTACACATTTTATATATTTGTTATGTTTTTTGTATGAAATAAAATATTTTGATTTTATTCATGGAATATAGCACCTTACTTTTGGGCACACAAAAAATCCCCATCTCCCAGTGCTCTTCCCTCCCCCCCCCCCCCCGGGGAGACCTGGGAATTAGCCTTTTCCTCCTAACATGATTTTTCTTTTTCTTTTTTTTGCTACTGACAGAGTGTCCCGCTGGTTGGTACGGGTCCGACTGTCGGCACCAATGTCAATGTGACAACGGGGCACAGTGTGACCATGTCAGTGGAGTCTGCACCTGTGCGCCAGGCTGGAGAGGGGCCTATTGTGAGCTCCGTAAGTATTTTATTTTATACTTTCTATACATGTGACCTCAAATTGAAGGCAGAGATGATATGAACCAAAAGCCTATTTACTACAAACAAGATGTTGATTGGCTGGATTACTGTAAATAATAGTGACCAATGTGTAGTCAGCAAATGCTAATGGTACTTGTTAAAAAAATTAAATATAAATAATTAGCAAAGTTATTACATAGATATCATGAATATTAAAATAGTTTCTAATAGAACACAATTGTATGAGGTGATCTCAGCAGCCATAGCATCTCGTTGTGTAGACATGACCCATGCCAATTAATTGAAAGTGGGTTGGGGGTTCGGGAGGCCAGAAGAGCACAGAAAACTGAAGAATTGTGGAAATGGGAATGATTGGTATTGCAACAAAACTGTAACAAATACAACCATCCTAATTTTATTGTTGCATGTCTGCAGCCTGTCCAGAGGGATTCTACGGCACGGACTGCACCAATAGCTGCAAGTGTGCCAATGGCGGTAGCTGTGACCATGTTACCGGGACCTGCACTTGTCTAGATGGCTGGATTGGCTCTACCTGCAACCAAAGTAAGTCCTTTCTGTGTCTTGTATAATGCTGGCAGGAGCATATGAGAAGGAAAATAAAATTAACGCAATTTATTAATAATAGTATTTATCAATTGGTTAATATTATCCATTAATAAGTGAAATAAGCGAAATATCCATCTATGCTGATCTTCTTATAAACCCTTTAGTCAGTGGTGGAACTACCTGGGTCACAGAGGTCGCATTTGCGCCTGGGCCCTGGCATTCCACCGCTGTGGAAGACAGCATGAAGGGGACCCGCTCCAGAACTTGTTAAAGGGTCCCACTGCGGGACCATAACAAAGGGCCCTGCGATGGGAGTAAAGGGCCTCCGGATCAGTGTGGTGGGCCCCGGGCTTGAAGGGAAGGGACTTGGGATCAGCGGGAATGGCCCTGTGACCAGAATAAAGGGCCACTGAACCATTGGGAAGAGCCTCGGGACCCATGGAAAGGGTCCTGAGACCGGAGCAGGGGAGTCAATTTAAATGCTTCCCTACTCAGGTCCCCCCGTGTGCCACCATTGCAACATTGTCCTTAAGGCTGACCATGTCTTATTCTAAAACTACCTCTGTTGACAATTATGGTAAGTTGAAATCAGAAACAGAAATGTTTTACTGTTTTATATATTGAAAATAATTTAATAAAAAGTATCAAAACCATGCTTTTCTGAAGTGGGGGTGGGTTCGGGGGCCCTTCATGGTTACATACATATTACACAATTGTGTTTGTCTTGTAGAGTGCCCAGAGGACAGATATGGAAGTGAATGCAAAGAGAAGTGTCATTGTTTTAATGGTGCGCGGTGTGACCATGTCAGCGGGGAGTGTATCTGTGCCGCGGGGTGGACCGGGGCACAATGCCAGCAAGGTAAGACCTTGGGTACAACAGGACCAAAAACGTTATGGGCTCCTTTATGTGATTGGCCTGTCCCACAGTGGGACTGTCTGTATTCCTAAAGCAACCAATCACGGTCTGCATTTGCTGTGGGTAGGCTTTTTTAAAGGTTACACATTTTCAACTGGATTCCAAGAGCACTTATGCTTGTTTTGTAGCCCCCCTTTGTCTGATTTAAACCTTATACTAACCAATTTGATAAGGGAGGAGTCACTGCTATGATGACCTTTGAGTTGTCTTAACAATGGGCAACAATGTATCAGCAAAGATCGAAAATTGGAAAAGAACAGCAGAGCGTTAGCTTCCGGACCAAAAGGATAACGTCACTTTGCAATATATCATATTTATCAGAAAAAAATTGGGATTTTTAAACCTTCGACCATAATAAATAAATGCGTAGAAAAACGCTAAACAATTCCATTGGAGCAACGGTCTCCAAACTGTGGTTCTTTGCTTGCCTTTATCCGTCCCTTGGGTCAGTATTCCATCCACTGACACCAACAATGGGGCATAATTCCTCTCACTAACACCATCAAAAGGGCACAGTTCCTTCCCACTGACACCAACAATGGAGCACAATATTTTCCATTGATACCACCTCCTACTGACACCAATTAAATGGCACAATTCCTCCCACTGACACCAACAATGGGGCAAAATACCTTTCATTGACACTAACAATGATGGGACACTATTCCTTAAACTGACACCAACAATGGGGCACTATTCCTCCAACTGTTACCAACGATGGGGCAGAATACCTTCTTATGAAATCAACGATGGGGCACTATTCCTCCAATTGACACCAACAATGGAGCACAATATTTTCCATTGATACCAACAATGGGCCACTATAACTCCTACTGACACCAATTAAATGGCACAATTCCTCCCAATGACACCAACAATGGGGCACAATACCTTTCATTTACACTAACAATCATGGGGCACTATTCCTCCATCTGACACCAACAATGAGACAGTATTCCTTCCACTGATACCAACGATGGGGCAAAATTCCTTCTATTGAAATCAATGATGGGGCACAATTCCTCCAACTGACACCAACAATTCCTTCCACTGACACCAACAATGGGGCACCATTCCTCTCACTGATACCAAAGATAGGACATTGTTTTACTCCTACTGGCCCTAGTCCGGCCCCCCTAAAGTCTGAAGGACAGTCAACTGGTCCCTTGTTTAGAAAGTTTGGAGACCCCTCGCTTTAGAGTAAACCTGTACTAAAGGCAACATGGAGGCTGACCTCCTTCTGAAAATATCTTCCTGGCTTTCTTGGCTTCAGCTGCTTCTCAATCAACGACCCGGAAAAAGCATGAGATCAGGAATGTGAGGAGTAAAACTGGAACTCCTGCATACTTTTTGGGGGGTTGGGGTCTCAAAGATCTGAAGACACTTGATCAGGTTGACATAGGGTTGCCACCTCATCCCTTTAAAACTGAACACATAATAATTAGACAGGTTCTGAGGCTAATTTAATGCAGGTAAGTCACAAAGTGAATTTAATTATCACCTTAATCAACCTCAGAACCTGTGTAATTAATATGTGTTTGGGTTTAAAGGGATGACGTGTTCAACCCTAGCCTGAGAGCCAGAGAGCCAAGGAAAGGACAGCAGTGGCAGCCTACAAATGTAATTTTTCCTGTAACTGCCTTCTAATTTACTGATTCTAATTTTCCAGTCTGCCCAGATGGTTCCTATGGAGAGAACTGCCTTCAGCATTGCATCTGCAGGAATGGCGGAGGGTGTGACCATGTCACAGGACACTGCGCTTGTCCCAATGGCTGGACGGGACTTGCTTGTGAACAAGGTGAGTCTTTTAACAAATTTCCATGGAAGGGAGCCTCTAACTGCACACATACTCACATAATTAGGTTTAATAGAAGACTAGACATGTTCACTGCCGAAAAATTTGTTTGTTTTAGTTTTAGTTACATTCGTTTTTTTTGCATTTTTTCGGAAGTTCGAAAATTCGAAATTTGGAATTTCGGAAATTCGAAAATTCGGAAATTCAAAAATCCAAATTTTCCGATTTTAGAATTTTCTGAATTTCCAAAATTTCAAATTTCCGAAATTCAGAATTTCCGAAAATTTGGAAATTTAACATTTCGGAAATTTGAAAATTCAGAATTCGAAAATTCGGATATCTAAAAATTCGGAAAGTGAAAAATTCGGAAATTCGGAAATTTCAGAATTAACGAATTTGTCAAAATTTGTTAAAAAAATAATTCGTAACTAAACGAATGGCACATGTCTATAAAAGACCTCTCCATCAAGTTCAACCAAAGTACAATACAATAACACACCTTGCACCCTCAGAACTCCTAACTCCCCGGTAAGCCAAAGGAAGACAAAAAAGCTTTATAAAGCCTAATCCAAGTGGCTCCTTCCAGAGCTTACCTGCATCAACAATTGATTGCTGCCATTCTCAACCACCGTTCTGTGGAACTCTAGGGTGTCTTCAGAGGTTGGTAGGGTTTAACTGAGCTGTGGCTGGTTGACTCCCCATTTGATGGTAGACCATAGATCTTGGGTCAATGCCAATGGTGTTGGTGACACAAGTAAAAATCCCTAGTTTCCAGTTTTTCTTGTTTGATTCACTGGAGGTATATACACTATATTGTCAAAAGTATTGGGACACCCGCCTTTACACGCACATGAACTTTAATGTCATCCCAGTCTTAGTCCGTAGCATTCAATATTGGGTTGGCCCACCCTTTGCAGCTATAACAGCTTCAACTTTTCTGGGAAGGCTGTCCACAAGGTTTAGGAGTGTCTATGGGAATGTTTTGACCATTCTACCAGAAGCGCATTTGTGAGGTCAGACGAGAAGGCTTGTCTCGCAGTCTGTGCTCAAATTCATCCCAAAGGTGTTCTATCGGGTTGAGGTGCAGCAGGCCAGTCAACTCAATATTGAACCCTACGGACTTAGACTGGGATTCCATTAAAGTTCATGTGCGTGTAAAGGCAGGTGTCCCAATACTTATGGTAATATAGTGTATCTTTGTGTATTATACATCAATGATTGAGTCAACACTTAAGTGGTTGTAAACCCTTATGCCGCGTACACACAATCGTTTTTTTTCAACGGTGAAAACACCGTCGAGAAAATCGACGTGAGAAAAGAGGGACAGCTTGTTCCCCCCACACACGGCCGTTTTAAATGACATTTTTTTTTTTGGTCGAAAAAAACGACCGTGTGTGGGCTCCCCGGCAGTGTTTCCCTATGGGAAAACTGCCACGGAAAAAAGCGACGGGAATCACGAGGAGAAAAATTAGAGCATGTTCTAATTTTTCTCGTCGTGATTAATGCCGTTTTTCCCGTCTAGAAAAACGACAGAAAGCCCACAGACGATCGTTTTTCTCGTCCAAAGGAAAAAAATGACATTTTTCTAGACGGGAAAAATGATCGTGTGTACGCGGCATTACAACACACTTTTTGCTAAAGGTAAGCCTATATTAAGGCTTACCTGTAGCTACCCTGGATATCTCCTAAACCTGAACGGTTTAGGAGATATCCCCTGTCCCCTGCATGTGCCGATGTCATCGGCACATGCGCACTGAAGCACACTGAAGCAAGGGCACATATGTGCCCTTGCTTCAGTGAGCGTGCCGTTACCGGCGGCTCCCGTGCGCAGGAGTGACGTCATCCCGGAAGTAACCCCCGGGAGAGATGTTGCAGCCGGAGGGGGGTACGAGGACCTCTGCGGGGGCTTCGATGTGAGGTAAGTAATACATAATGAGCTAGTATGCAATGCATACTAGCTCATTATGCCTTTGTCTTGCAGGGTTTTTTTTTTTTTTTATAGGGTTTACAACCACTTTACACTTGCATTGATCGAGAGGAACAGTAAAATGCAGTCACCATGCAGCACAGCATGTACTTATTGTAGGAGGTGTAGAAGACAAGCTTGCACTGACACAACATCCTTCTCCTTCCAGAGTGCACTCCGGGGACATACGGGGACAGCTGCCTGCAGAACTGCACATGTCAGAATGGAGGAATCTGCAACCGAGAGACGGGGACCTGCGTGTGCCTGGCTGGGTGGGTGGGAGAATCGTGTCAGCACGGTAAGTGAGGACCCAGGCAGGATTCTCATTCTGTATTTAGGTGTCCTTGTTGAAGCGTATGTTAACTACAATGGACTTCTGTTATGTGTTGTGTTATATCTGTTCAATAAGTTCAAAAAATATCTGTTGATCCTGCCAGAAATCCAGTGCTAACTTCTGGCTGTACTGACTGCGATCAGTTACAATGTTTCCAGCTGTCTTTAAGGACTAAAGGACACCTCACTCCTATGTTATGGAGTAGATTGGAGAGGGAGGTGTTCTGTAGTCCTTACCTAGGGTAACAACACTGTCCATAGATACAGTAAGCAAGCCTTGCCCCCCTAGGACAGGGAATGTGTTACTAGCAAGATTCCTAAGGGGGAAAGGAGCCTGAAACACCAGAAAACAAATGCAGCCACCACATCTAAGGACTGGTAACCTGCACCATATCACATTTTTGTTATTAGGTTACATACAATTTAACATTTCTGTGCAAGGGTCACTTATTAACCTGGCTTAGAATATTGTGATATTGTGTAAATAACCTTATATGAGAAAACTGTTCTGTTCAGGGGAGGAAAAGATCTGCAGCTAACACCAATACAGGAAAAAAATTGTTGCTGCCTTAGGTGCCTGTAGGCAACTGCCTACTGTGCCTCATGGTGAGTCATGGCAAGGCACAATGTGGAACTGCAGAGCCTTGTATGGAACTGTTGGGCTATTAGTATCAGGGAGCAGAGAACAGGAAGGACTAACAATGTGTAATGTGGAACTTCAGAGCCTTGTATGGGACTGTTAGGCCATCAGTACCAGGGAGTTAAAGAATGGGAAGGACTGACGAGGTACATTGTAGAATTTTAGGGCCTTGTTTGGTACTGTTGGACAATTTGAACCAAGGTGAAGAGGATGATATGTACTGACAAGGTTCAATGCGGAACTTCAGGGCTTTGTATGGGACTGTTGGGTCCTTAGTACCAGGGAGCAGAGGATGAGAAGGACTGACAAGGTACAATGTGGAAGTTTGGAGTCTTGCATGGGACTGTTGGGCCATTAGTACTAGGGAGCAGAGGATGGGAAGCACTGACCAGGTTCAATGTGGAACTTCAGGGACTTGTATGGGAATGTTGGGTCCTTAGTACCAGGGAGCAGAGGATGAGAAGGACTGACAAGATACAGTATGGAAGTTCGGAGTCTTGTATGGGACTGTTGGGCCATTATTACTAGAGAGTAGATGATGGGAAGCACTGACAAGGTGCAATGTAGAGCTTCAGAGCCTTGTATGGGACTGTTGGGCCATTATTACTAGGGAGCGGAGGATGGGAAGCACTAACGAGGTGCAATGTAGAGCTTCAGAGACTTGTATGGGACTGTTAGACCATTTGGTACCAGGGAGCAGAGGAAGGTAAGGATTGACAAGGTGCAATGTGAAACTTCAGAACCTTGTATGGGACTTTTAAGCAATCAGTACCAGGGAACAAAAGAGTGGGAAGGACTGACGAAGTACACTGTAGAATGTTAGGGCCTTGTTTGGTACCATTGGGCAGATTTGAACCAAGGAGAAGAGGATTGTAAGGACTGACAAGATATAATGTGGAACTCAAGGGCCTTGTTTGGGACTGTTGGGCCATTATTACCAGGAAGCAGAGGAGAAGAAGGACTCACAAAGTATAATAGGAAAGGTCAGAGCCTTATATGGGACAATTGGGCCATCAGTATCACGGAGCAGAGAATGGGAGGGACTGACGAGGTACATTGTAGAACTTCAGGGCCTTGTTTGGTAGTGTTGAGCAATTAGTGCTAATTAACAGAGGATGGGAATGACTGACAAGGTTCAATGTGGAACTTCAGAGCCTTGTATGTGACCTGTTGGGTCATCAGTACCAGGGAGCAGAGAATGTGAAATATGGACTTCAAAGCTTTGTATGGGACTGTTGGGCCATCACTACCAGGAAGCAGAGAAAAAGGAAGGATTGACCAGGTACAATGTGGAACCTCAGAACCATGTATGGGACTGTTAGGTTCTCAGTACAAGGGAGCAGAATCATAAGGAGTGACAGGGGACAGAGTGGAATCTCAGAACCTTGTATGGGACTGTGGGGCCATTAGTACTTGAAGCAGAGGATGGGAAGGACTAACAAGGTACAATGTAGAACTTCAGAGCCTTGTGTGGGACTGATGGAGCGTCGGTACCAGGGAGCAGAAGATAGGAAGGACTAACAAGGTACAATGTAGAACTTCAGAGTCTTTTATGTGACCTGTTGAGCCATCAGTACCAGGGAGCAGGGGGTAGGAAGGACTAAGAAGGTACAATGTAGAACTTCAGAGTCTTGTAAGGGACTGGTGGGTCATCGGTATCAAGGAACAGAGGATAGAAAGGACTACAAGGTACAATGTGGAATTTCAGAGCCTTGAAAGGGACCATTGGGCCATCAGTATCACGAAGCAGAGGATTGGAAGGACTGATGAAGTACAATGTGGGCCTTCAAACTTTGTATAGGACTGTTGAGCCATCAGTAGCATGGAGCAGAGGATGGGAAGTATGCCCGCTGGTAATCTTACCACATATTATCTAGTGAGTTGACCCCTCGATTGGTAAAAGTAATGAAACCAACAATACCCATCCAGGAATAATCTCATAAGGGACTGCACTAAACTGAATCCTGATTGGTTACTATGAGGCCCAACACAGCATCATGCGCATTTACACTTTGCATTGCCATTAAAGCAGAAAGCCGTGATGGGGAATTGTATTTGGTGTCTTCTGTGTTGCAGCCTGTCCAGAGGGAACCTTCGGAGTCCAGTGCCAGGAGAAATGCCACTGCCACCACGGCCTGACCTGTCACCACGTTAACGGCATTTGTGACTGCGACCGGGGCTGGAGGGGAAAACACTGCGATAAACGTAAGTTGTTGGGGGCAACGCCATCTTTTATTTCATTTATGAAGCAGAAACAATAGCATTCAAAAGCAAATCTCATTTACAGAGAAGCAGCCATGAGCTTTTACAAACATTTTTCGAAGTTACTGGAAACCCAATTTCTGACACCCTCATATACCCTTTCAGAAGTCATCGTAATGATTTATAAATCTGCAGCTTTCATTAAAATAATCCCTGGTGATCCTGCCATGAAGGTCACTTCCTGTTATAGGTTGACAATGCTCTGGCCCTGTCTCCCAAATGTGCTTCTGCGTTGTCACCCTGTCACATGGGCTTCTGATGGAGACTACAAACTGTTTCAACACGTGATATAAGCTTGATGTCTTGTTGTCACCATCAGGAAACCCGCTCTGAGGGCCCATTTACACCATCGCAGTGCATTAATGCATACGTATTACCGTATATACTCGAGTATAAGCCGAGTTTTTCAGCACTTTTTTTTGTGCTGAAAATGCCCCCCTCGGCTTATACTCGAGTCACCTTTTTGCGCCTGATCTCCCGGAGTTTGGGGACCTGTTGCCGGCCGTAGGTCCCCTGGACCCCAAACTTTGCACACATATAGCCCCACTCTTCCTCTACGAGTGTGCAAAGTTTGTTGTCCGGGGGACCTACGGCCGGGGAGCACCGATTTTTCAAACCCGGGCACCCCTTCCATAGACTCCCATGTTAAACGGTAATTTCTCCGGTAACTTTGGGGACCCAGTACCGGCCGGCTGTAGGTCCCCTGGACCCGAAACTTGGCACTCACGTAGCCCCATTTCTCCTCTATAAGCCGGGCATCCCTTCCATAGACTCCCATGTTAAACGTAAGTCAGTGAGGCATGCACATGGACACAGTGAGGCAAAGTGAGGCACAGTGAGGCATGCAGATGGACACCCTAGGCCTAGGCTTATACTCAAGTCAATACGTTTTCCCAGTTTTTTGTGGTAAAATTAGTTGCCTCGGCTTATATTCGGGTTGGCTTATACTCGAGTATATACGGTATGTGTGTGTTAACGTGCGCTGCGGTAAGGCAGCCCATTCAACATGAATGGGCTGCCAAAGAACCTGGATGCATCAAAAATGGTGCATGCAAAAAATAAAAATAAAATGGTTCATGCAAAAAATAAAAAATAAAATAAATAAATGATGTAAGCATAAAAGAAAAAAAAAATGTATGCAAAAATAAAAATAAAAGAAATTAATTAAATAATGGTGCATGCCCAAAAAAAAAAAGAAGAAAATAGATAAATAAAAAAATGGTGCATGCAAAAAAAAAAAATGGCGCACACACTAAATAAATTCATGGTGCATGAAAAAAAAGAAGTAAATGAAAAATGCATCTGCTTGCCGCGTTTGGGGTGCCATTAACAATGAAGGCAACACTTTTCTTCCTTTCACTTTTCCTTGTTTTGTAAATCTCGAGCTTTTGCACATGTGAAATGCGTGGTTGAAAAATGCGCAAAACTTGAACCTTAAAAAAGCATAAGAGCTACTGTGCTGTGTTTGTCACACATAGGACTGCCCATTAAAATGAAAAGGCTACCCTATATGTAACGCAACAACAGGCAAAAAATTTGCAAACGCAAAAAAATTTGCGCATATCCCTGAAACACTATAATGTGAAAGGGTGTGAAAGATTTAGGTTTGCTTTCTAATTTAACCATCCTTATTTTGAGAATAGCTCTGGAGATGAGTATAAGAGGTGAGAGACCCCCCCCCCCCCCGAGGTCTGACCTCAAAAACCAGTGCTGTCATCTGGCTCCTGAGTGTGCATAACAGAATCTAATGACGGAGCCTAGGAGGAATGATGGGGCCCGGTTATGTGATGCTGCATGCAAACATCAGATCTGTGTGGGGCCCCTCAGCTGTCATTCTCAGTAGATCTCCATATTATGTTATCTATCTAATTGCAATAATTATTTTCTTCTTGCTCAGCCTGCCTTCCCGGCTCCTTCGGCGACCACTGCTCGCAGCTCTGCAACTGCCCTCCAGGAACAGCGTGCAATCACATGACTGGCCAATGTGGATGTCCTCCGGGGTTCATCGGCAATGGCTGTGATCAAAGTAAGAATTTCATTCTGACCACATTGGTGTCAGCGCGCTCCTGTGTGCACCGCGCTCCTGTGTGCACCGCGCTCCTGTGTGCACCGCGCTCCAGTGTCCACCCAACTCCAGTGTCCACCCAACTCCAGTGTCCACCCAACTCCAGTGTCTACCCCGCTCCAGTGTCTACCCCGCTCCAGTGTTAATCTCACTCCAGTGTTTACCCTGTTCCAGTGTCCATCCCACTTCAGTGTCCATCCCACTTCAGTGTCCATCCCACTTCAATGTCCATCCCACTTCAGTGTCCACCCCGCTCCAGTGTCCACCCCGCTCCAGTGTCCACCCCGCTCCAGTGTCCACCCCGCTCCAGTGTTAATCTCCCTCCAGTGTTAATCTCCCTCCAGTGTTCACCCTGCTCCAGTGTTAATCTCCCTCCAGTGTCCATCCCACTCCAGTGTACACTCCGCTCCAGTGTGCACTCCGCTCCAGTGTGCATCTTGCTCCATTGTCCACCTCGCTCCTGCGTGCACCGCTCTCCAGTCACCGCTCTCCAATCAAAAGACAGCGCCACAATATGCAGGGACATTCATGTTTTCCATAAGCTCCTCTCTACATTTTTTCCAAATCATTTTATTCTTTTTTTTTTTTACCTTTTCTCATAACATATATCACAGGGTATGCTGCCTTTCCTTCAGATATTGCAGTAACGGCCAAGTGTGTGCATACTCAGGGATGGTAATAAAGGGTTAAACTAGAAAAGGAAGTGTGACAACATGATTTGAACATTACAGAAAATTCCCTCCCCCTTCATGTCTCTAGCATATCGCAGCTTATCTCTAACTGTCACTCAGTAGGTACACGCTTGACAGTTGCTGAAGGTTCAGGAAACAAAACATCCTGGAATGTCAGATTTAGTGACAAGGTGGCTTGTGATGCACATCATGTCATATATGATAAACATTAGGGCAATCTAAGCATAGAAACAATATAAAGTGTATGTCCAGCCAAAATCCGTTTTTGGTTTTGAATAGAGTGTGGGAAGGGCTGGAGCCTCTTTAATTTTTTGTTCTTTGGGGCTCTAATAGAGAGATTTACTTACCTAAAAGTTTAATCTGCCTTCCCTTGTTCTTCTCACTCTCATAATCGTTTTCTCTTCAGCTTGTATTCCAGGTACCTACGGCTTGAACTGTGCTAAAATCTGCCAGTGCCCCGGCCAGCATCAAGACTGCCACCCGGTGACTGGGGAGTGTATCTGCGCCTCCGGCTACTATGGTCACACCTGTCAGTTGAGTAAGTGGAGCATCCATAATATTTCTTGTTGGTGGGGTAAAGACAATGCTACTCGAGTGATTTCATCCTTATAGAGACATGATGGAAGTCATAACGTTTAAAGCGGCTTTTCTCAACCAGGGTTTTGTGGAATCCTAGAGTTCCTCCTGAGAGTGCTAGAGGTTCCTTGAACAGTAAGCAGTGAAATTATATCCCACCTACACTGACCACCAATGGGTCACTCCTACACTGACCACCAATGGATCACTCCTACACTGACCACCAATGGGTCACTTCTACACTGACCACCAATGGGTCACTTCTACACTGACCACCAATGGGTCACTTCTACACTGACCACCAATGGGTCACTTCTACACTGACCACCAATGGGTCACTCCTACACTGACCACCAATGGGTCACTCCTACACTGACCACCAATGGGTCACTTCTACACTGACCACCAATGGGTAACTTCTACACTGACCACCAATGGGTCACTTCTACACTGACCACCAATGGGTCACTTCTACACTGACCACCAATGGGTCACTTCTACACTGACCACCAATGGGTCACTTCTACACTGACCACCAATGGGTCACTCCTACACTGACCACCAATGGGTCACTCCTACACTGACCACCAATGGGTCACTCCTACACTGACCACCAATGGGTCACTTCTACACTGACCACCAATGGGTAACTTCTACACTGACCACCAATGGGTCACTTCTACACTGACCACCAATGGGTCACTTCTACACTGACCACCAATGGGTCACTTCTACACTGACCACCAATGGGTAACTTCTACACTGACCACCAATGGGTAACTTCTACACTGACCACCAATGGGTAACTTCTACACTGACCACCAATGGGTAACTTCTACACTGACCACCAATGGGTAACTTCTACACTGACCACCAATGGATCACTCCTACACTGACCACCAATGGGTCACTTCTACACTGACCACCAATGGATCACTCCTACACTGACCACCAATGAGTCACTCCTACACTGACCACCAACAAGTCACTCCTACACTGACCACCAACAAGTCACTCCTACACTGACCACCAATGAGTCACTCATACACTGACCACCAACAAGTCACTCCTACACTGACCACCAATGGGTCACTCCTACACTGACCACTAATGGGTCACTCCTACACTGACTACCAATGTTTCAACTTCTCATTTCACTTCTACGCTGACCACCAGTGAGTTCCTTATCTCTATGTATATTGGGGGTCAGTGGCTCGGAGCATTGAAGGCAAAGGATCAGTAGGACAGCCAGGCAGTTAGCATTTTCAGAAGGATAGGTTAGCAATGACAGGATCCATATTTCATTTATGACAGGTTTCATGGTCAATGTACTTGATTAATTTTATTGTCTTCCCTTCCCTTCTCTAGAATGTGCCAGTGGATTTTATGGGCGAAACTGTGAGCACCGCTGCAAATGCAAGAACGACGGTCACTGCAATGCCACCACCGGAGCGTGCCACTGCCCATCGGGCTACCTGGGGGCAGATTGTGGAACAGGTCAGTAGGAAGATCAGTGGTTCAATTCCAGGGCTGGGGTTGTGCACTGAAAATAAGAGCCAGTAAAATATCAGGGCCCAGCACCAGTAGAGACAGTCCTTGCATGCTTTGGATTGGGTTAGAAGCCCAGTCAGATCTGTATAGCTATGCGTGACTCTATTAAAGCAGTATTGGTTCATTTCCTGACCATGGTGACAACAGGGTAAGAAATTAGGGGGTGTCACTGAGTCAGGAAGACATAGAAAGCAAAAAACATTGTGTCAAGAATTCCTCACAAACTAGAAGAAGCCTTTTTGGCTGGAGCTGGGCTTTAGTTAACTCTTTGTGTGCATTCAGAAGGAAACTTTTAGCAGGGAATATCAAAATAAGGACTAAACCTTGAGGGCCTCTTTGCATTAAGGGGTCTATGTTTTAAAAAAAAAATGCTCTCCTAATGTCTCAGCATTCACACAGCCATCATGAAGCATGATGCCTATGCCTAGTGGCCATAATGTGGTATTTCCACATTGAGGTATTTAAGGAAAATACTGCATTATGGCCACTAGATGGAGCTGATGATCACAGGAAATAAACAGAGACATTACGGGGATTATTTGTAATAGCTGAGACATTTGCGGCAATTTTTTTAATAAATAGACCCCCAAGTGTTGCGTTAATGCAATGTGTCATAGTGCGTTAAGGCAGACCATTAATTTTGGACTGGCCTGGCAATGTACTGTACCTGGCAATGCAACTTATGAAAAAACTGACATTTTATATTGCTGTAATGTACGGTAAAACGCGCGTTATAACGTGTTTTGCTGCGTCACATAAATGTGAATGGGCTCTCCTGCAGGCAACATCCTAAGATAAATCTAAAAGCCATGCCTTCATTGCTATACCTAAGTATAATTATTTTTTGTTCTTTTTCAGCCTGTCCCACCGGGCGTTACGGAAAAGGCTGCTCTCACGTGTGTCGCTGCGGTCCCAATGGCTCCTGTGATCATGTGACTGGTGAATGCGCCTGCGCACCTGGAAGAACTGGTCTGCACTGTGAACACGGTATGCCTTATTATTCCTTACTCTGGCTCCTTGTGACCCAATGGGCTGAATATCGGGATGTCCTTTAGGGCTTATTCACAGCCGGCGCGGTGTAGGAACACAAAATCGCGGGCTTTCCAACACCGTGCTGCCCTGTTGCAGACTCACGTGGGTGCCATTAAGATGGCACCCCCACACATTTAGCAAATGTGTGCATTCACGCCTGCAAAAATGCATGGTACCCGCCGTTTTGGTGTTGTGTTCATCCCTGTGATTGGTCACAGTGATCACATTGTATAGACAGCAAATCACAGCGCCCTGTACCATGTGGTAGCTTTGGCCAATCACAGCTGTTCCAATAGCACATAATGGCTAAGAACAGATGCCATTCATAAAAAGGATTGCTTATATCAGTGATTATAACTGTTCTAAGCAATCATAATGTTAAAAAGAATAAAACTTGATCACCTCCCCAGAGTAGTATGGATGCCTTTAATAAAAAAGATTGATTATAACAGTGATAACCACTATAATAAGCAATCATAATGTTACAAATACAGTATCTCACAAAAGTGAGTACACCCCTCCCATTTTTGTAAATATTTTATTCTATCTTTTCATGTGACAACACTGAAAAAATGACACTTTGCTGCAATGTAAAGTAGTGAGTGTACAGCTTGTATAACAGTGTAAATTTGCTGTCCACTCAAAATAACTCAACACACAGCCATTAATGTCTTAACCGCTGGCAACAAAAGTGAGTACACCCCTAAGTGAAAATGTCCAAATTGGGGCCAAATTGTCAATATTTTGTGTGGCCACCATTATTTTCCAGCACTGCCTTAACCCTTTTGGGCATGGAGGTCACCAGAGCTTCACAGGTTGCCACTTGAGTCCTCTTCCACTCCTCCATGACGACATCACGGAGCTGGTGGATGTTAGAGACTTTGCGCTCCTCCACCTTCCGTTTGAGGAGCCCCACAGATGTTCAATAGGGTTTAGGTCTGGAGACATGCTTGGCTAGTCCATCACCTTTACCCTCAGCTTCTTTAGCAAGGCAGTGGTCGTCTTGGAGGTGTGTTTGGGGTCGTTATCATGTTTGAATACTGCCCTGCGGCCCAATCTCTGAAGGGAGGGGATCATGCTCTGCTTCAGTATGTCACAGTACATGTTGGCCTTCATGGTTCCCTCAATGATCTGTAGCTCCCCAGTGCCGGTAGCACTCATGCAGCCCCAGACCATGACACTCCCACCACCATGCTTGACTGTAGGCAAGACACACTTGTCTTTGTCCTCCTCACCTGGTTGCCGCCACACACGCTTGTCACCATCTGAACCAAAAAAGTTTATCTTGGTCTCCTCAGACCACAGGACATGGTTCCAGTAATCCATGTTCTTAGTCTGCTTGTCTTCAGGAAACTGTTTGCAGGTTTTCTTGTGCATCATCTTTAGAAGAGGCTTCCTTCTGGGACGACAGCCATGCAGACCAATTTGATGCAGTGTGCGGCGTATGGTCTGAGCACTGACAGGCTGACCCCCCCCCTCCCCTTCAACCTCTGCAGCAATGCTGGCAGCACTCATACCTCTATTTCCCAAAGACAACCTCTGGATAGGACGCTGAGCTCGGGCACTCAACTTCTTTGGTAGACCATGGCGAGGCCTGCAGAGTGCATGATCATCATGGGAAATGTAGTTCCAAAACATCTGGGGTGACAAGGTTCACCATCACTGGCCTAGACCATCTTTATGTAGAGCAACAATTCCTTTTTTCAGATCCTCAGAGAGTTCTTTGCCATGAGGTGCCATGTTGAACTTCCAGTGACCAGTATCAGAGAGTGAGAGCGATAACACCAAATTTAACACACCTGCTCCCCATTCACACCTGAGACCTCGTAACACTAATGAGTCACATGGGAGGGAAAAAGCTGTACACTCACTACTTTACATTGTAGCAAAGTGTAATTTCTTCAGTGTTGTCACATTAAAAGATAGAAGAAAATATTTACAAAAATGTGAGGGGTGTACTTACTTTTGTGAGATACTGTATATAATTTATCAGCCAAGGATATTTAGAACAAGGCACCACATCTCAGTAAATGAAAATTACATGGAAATATTGGAGAGGGGGACTTTTAAGGTGACTGAATTAAGATGCTAGACTATTGCATATTATAAAATGTAACAACATTTTATTTTATACATTAAAAAAGATATACCGTATAAGCCGACCCGAATATAAGCTGAGGCACCTAATTTTACCACAAAAAAATGGGAACACTTAGTGACTCGAGTATAAGCCTGGGGTGAGAATGCAGCAGCTACTGTAAGCGGAAAAGAGGGTCAACAATGCCCATTTGCAGCCTCACTGTGCCCATTGATGCCTCACTGTGCCCATTGCAGCAAGTGACAACAAGTCACCAGTGCTAAAAACATGGAAAATAAGTGTGGAAGCAATTGGGGATCGTTATCAGCAATGTGGAAATAACGCCCAGTGCAGCAGGACATAAACCATAACTGGAGAGTATGGATGAAACAGTAAAAAACAAACAAGATAGTCCAGCGCTCAATGGGTTATAAAAGCAGACAGCTTGCAACAGGACATGAAATATGCTGACAGTTTATTAGCTATAAATCATAAAACACCACTCCTGTGAGCAAGCAAATAACGAATGGAGAAAGAATGAAATTAAATTGGTGACACAGTAAGATTTTTAATTTCATTCCTGCATTTACATTTTTTAAGTAGATAAGTGAGTATTAGTGGGTATAAACAACAACAAAAAAAAAAAGCAGAGTGAATAGCCACAAGATTTGTTGTGTGACTAACAGGCAATGGCAAAGATTAGGTGACATACATGGCCTCCACATGATAGGTGACCCTTGGGGATGGATGAAGCCTTACAGGTGTCTGTACAGCCACAACTATCTGGTTATTACGCTATTCCAGCCATATGAATGACTCCTCACATCTTACAACATTTTACATCATTTGTTTTTTACTGTGCAAATTGCAGCCTCGGTGTGCCATACCTGATGAGCCATGTGCAGTCAGACGGTGGCCATCCATTCCAGTCAGTATACAAAATCCGCGCCTCCTCCTCGTTCTCGTCCGTGATAGGGGAACACTCAGTTTCCCAGCAGTGAGTCAGTGTACAGTGTTCCACCTATCACGGACATCCTCTCATCCTCGTCCGTAGGGGGGGGGGGGCATTTTCAGCACAAAAAATTGTGCTGAAAAACTTGGCTTATACTCGAGTATATACGGTAACAATCTTCTTTTAAAATATTATATTTTTAACAGCAAAAAATTAGCAAATATATATGAAATATACTGTACAACAATATTTTCTTGACATGTTTCGCCGGGATATGGCTTCTTCAGGAGATTATTTTTTGTACAGCATATTCACCCGAAGAAATCTTCAGGTCAGTGTGCAAGCACACCAAGGCCAAGGGACTACCAGCAGTGGGATATCAGTGTGTCATAGGAGAACCATAATGCCACAATAGAGATCTGTAGAACTGCAAGGCAATATCTGCTGGAAAGTCTTCAATTTCAAGGCTGCAATTACTTTCATGATGCGGCCATCCACCATGTGGTCACCTAGGAGCCTCATATGACTACTGTTTATCAAAAGATCTATTGGACTGTGGGGAGTGGGATGTCTGTGGAGATTGGTGTAGTGTTGTAGCTATCTTCAAACAGCTTCGGTCCCCTTTTCTTCCAATTTTTGGAAGCCTTTTGTCATTGTAATCTTCTGGCTCCCTCCGGTGGTTGATGAAAATAATTGCAGCCTGGAAATTGAAATCTTTCCAGCAGATATTACCTTGCAGTTCTACCGATCTCTATTGTGGCATTATGGTTCTCCTATGACACACTGAAATCCTACTGCTGGTAGTCCCTGACCTGAAGATTTGTTCAGGTGAATACGCTGTACAAAAAATAAGTCTCCTGAAGAAGCCATATCCTAGCAAAACATGTCGAGAAAATATTGTTGTACAGTATATTTCGTATATATTTGCTCCTTTTTTTTGGTGTTAAAAATATAATATTTTAAAAGAAGATTGTTATATTTTTTTTAATGTGTGAAATTTATTTTTGTTACATTTTATAATATGCAATAGTCTATCATCTTGATTCAGGCACCTTAAAAGTACCCCTCTCCAATATTTCCATGTAATGCTATGTAATCATTTTGTCAGCACTGGCATGGAAATCACATGACTTTGTTTATAAACAAAGCCCTATAAGATGTTCACCTGTGCTCAGGCTTGTGTGTGTCTAGGCTAAGATGTAGCATTAGGCCAAGCAGAGCTCTGACTCAGGGCTGGATGGGTTCCAAAGGTCTGGGGCTGCAGAGTTCTCCATGGTCAGAGGTCAGGGGTGTACTCAGGGACTGAAGAGGTCCTCATAGTCAGAGGTCAGGGGTACACTCTGGGGCTGCAAAGGTCTCCATAGTCAGAGGTGCACTCAGGGACTGGAGGTGCCCTCAGGGTCAGAGGTCAGGGATGCACTCAAGGTCTGGAGAGGTCCTCATATTCAGAGGTCAGGGGTGAACTCTGGTACTGGAGGTGTCCCCGGTGTCAGAGTTTGGGCATGCACTCTGGGAACTGAGGTGTCCCCAGGGTCAGGGGTGCACTCATGGACTGGAGAGGTCCCTATGGTCAGTGGTCGGGATGTACTCTGGGACTGGAGGTGTGCCCAGGGTCCGAGGTCAATTTTGGGGCTGCAGAGGTCTCCATGGTCAGAGGTCAGGGGTGTACTCAGGGACTGAAGAGATCCTCATAGTCAGAGGTCAGGGATGCACTCTGAGGCTGCCGAGGTCTCCATGGTCAGAGGTGCACTCAGGGACTGGAGGTGCCCCCGGGTTCAGAGGTCACGGATGCACTCACGGACTGGAGAGGTCCTCATAGTCAGAGGTGAACTCTGGCACTGGAGGTGTCCCCAGGGTCAGAGTTTGGGCATGCACTCTGGGAACTGAGGTGTCCCCAGGGTCAGGGGTGCACTCATGGACTGGAGAGGTCCCTATGGTCAGTGGTCAGGCTGCACTGCGGGACTAGAGGTGTGCCAGGGTCCGAGGTCAGGGGTGCACTCTGGGGCTGCAGAGGTCTCCATGGTCAGAGGTCGGGGGTGTACTCAGGGACTGGAGAGGTCTTCATAGTCAGAGGTCAGGGGTGCACTCTGGGGCTGCAGAGGTCTCCATGGTCAGAGGTGCACTCAGAGACTGGAGGTGCCCCCGGGGTCAGGGGTGCACTCACGAACTGGAGGTGCCCCCCGGGGTCAGAGGTCAGGGGTGCGCTCAGAGACTGGAGGTGCCCCCCCGGGGTCAGAGGTCAGGGGTGCACTCACGGACTGAAGGAGTCCTCATAATCAGAGTTTGGGCATGTACTCTGGGAATGGAGGTGTCCCCAGGGTCAGGGGTGCACTCATGGACTGGAGAGGTCCCTATGGTCAGTGGTCAGGGTGCATTCTAGGACTGGAGTTGTCCCCAGGGTCTGAGATCAGGGGTGCACTCTGGTACTGGAGGTGTCCCCAGGGTCTGAGGTGCACTTTGGGGCTAAAGAGATCCTCATGGTCAGAGATCAGGGGTGCACTCATGGACTGGAGAGGTCCTTATGGTCAGAGGTTGGGGTGTACTCTGGGACTAGTATGTTCCCAGCAACACTAGTCTGGCTGTGCAGGATGGGACAATGAAACAATGTATATAATACAGGATCGATGAACCCGATCTTCTGCTGTAATCAATACATTTCCATGTTCTAGAGTGTGCAAAGGATCACTTTGGTGAAGACTGCCGACAGCTTTGCTCCTGCAAGAATGGAGCTCTGTGTGACCCGGTGAATGGATCGTGCCGCTGTGGCTTGGGGTGGATGGGCCCTACCTGCGAGGAAGGTAAACTGCCTCTAATGTGTACTTATAGTAAAGTCACTCCATACAAAGCCCCCAACACCCTTTTATCTCTCGGATACTCTATTAGTGAGATCTTTGCCTTCCCGGGTCTGTACGTCTGCTGTGCCCACTATGAGGGGTTCCCACCATCTCTGTGCTGAGTCCCTGGGTCTGTACGTCTGCTGTGCCCACTATGAGGGGTTCCCACCATCTCTGTGCTGAGAACCTGGGTCTGTACACCTGCTGTGCCCATTATGAGGGGTTCGTACCATCAGTCCAGGAGTGGATCCGGTACAACTGTGCAAGACTGAAGGGATGGTGGAAGGTCAGATTTAAAGGGATAAAATCCCGGGAAATTACAGAGATGTTCTACATATGTGTCTTTATGTGCCCCGAAAGACACTTTAATGATTCCATAGCTGTAAAGTGTGGGCATTGCACAGATGATCCTGGGTACACATGGTGGGCAGTGATTAGAGCGCCGCACTCCGTAGATGTCATTCATTTTTTTCTGCATTTGTTTCAGCGTGCCCCCCGGGGAAATACGGCCCCTCCTGTCTGATGGAGTGTTCCTGTCTCCACAATGGCACATGTGATCGAGTGTCGGGCACCTGTCACTGTACGAAGGGCTACTACGGAAATCAGTGCCAACACGGTGAGCCGCCCTGATAGGCCAAACAATGCTAGGACACGTTCCATGCATCGCTTATAGACCCCACAGAAGGAAACCTCTGACGGGTGGAGGGTGCACAGAGATGGACATACCTTTCTGTCTTTCTTTGTGGAGCCGCGTCCTTCAACAGCATGTTGGATGTTGTTTCTTATTTTTTTATTTTAATTTGTAATCGTTTTTATTTGTAATTGATTTTTATTTTCAAAATCATTTTAATTGTATTTTTTTAATTAATGTTTAGTTTTTAGTTTTTTAATTACTGTTTAATTAAAAAAAAAAAAAAAAGTAATTTTTCATTTTTACTTTAATCAATTTTTTTCAGTTTTATTTTTATTGATTTTTAATTTTAACTTGCCAACCTCCACATTGAAAACAAAAACATTTTATATATATATTTCTTTTAGTTTGTAACTCCAGTCAAAGTCTATTAGATTAAAAAAAATTGCGCTAAGGGGTCTATGTTCAAAGCGTTCGCTGTACGAATGTGACAAAAAAAAACAAAACACAGTCAGAATAAATAATTGCTGTATTTTTTCTAATAAATATAGTTCCTAGATCATCAGCACCATCTAGTGGCCATAATGTCTTTGTGGAGCCGCATCCTTCAACAGCAAAGTTTATGTCCTGGATGCCGTTTCTTAATTTTAATTTGTAACGGTTTTTATTTGTAATTAATTCTTATTTTTAAAAACTTTAATTTAATTTTTTAATTACTTTTGAATCTTTATTTTTTTAAACAAATTTTCCTTTTTTATTTTAATAACTTTTTTCATTTAAAAATGTAATTGATTTTTAATTTTAACTATAACCTACCTCCACACTTCTTAATTTTTAATTTGTAATAGTTTTTATTTGTAATTCATTTTATTTTATTTTTATTAATGTTTCATTTAATTCTTTAATTACTTTTTTCATTTTAATTTGATTAAATACATTTTTATATTTATATATTTTTTTTTTCATTAAAATTTTTATTATTAACTTTAACCAACCTCCACACTTAGAATGAATAATTGCCAAATTTTCTCTAAGAAATTTAGTTCCTAGATCATCAGCACCATCTAGTGAAATTTAGTTCCTAGATCATCAGCACCATCTAGTGGCCATAATGTGCCCCCCCCCCGCCCCCCCCCCCCCCCCCCCACCCCCACCATATATCTCAATTAGAGAAAATAAGAATGCATTATGGCCACAAGATGGCGCTATCCAATATAGGACCTACAGTAGATGTTAGAGAAAATCCAGCAATTCTTTGTTGTAATTGGATCCCCTTGGCAGGCTGGTAGGGATGAGTGTTGAAGTTTATTGTAGGCTCTTGCTATGCCGGAAAGTCTAATGTGATTCAATGTTGTAGCTTGTCCACCGGGATTCCATGGAGAAAACTGCTGGGAGAGGTGCCAGTGTGAAAATGGAGCGTCATGTGACCCCGCCACCGGCATCTGTCTGTGCCCGTCCGGCTTCTATGGTGAAGAATGTGAGAGAGGTTAGTCCTGGAACATCACTAAATGGTTAACATCAATCTCCAATTTTGGTAGATGTAATGATGGCTTCTTGCATTTGGACCCATAATGTATTGTTTGTTGTCTCTGGGTAAAATGTATTCAACAGAAGGAAACATGGACTAAATACAAAATGAACTTTTATTAACCACTTCCATACCGGGCCTATTCTGACACTTCTCTCCTTCATGTACAAATCATCATTTTTTTTGCTAGAAAATTACTCAGAACCCCCAAACATTACATATGTTTTTTTTTTTTTTTTTAGCAGACACCCTAGGGAATAAAGTGGTGGTCATTGCAACTTTTTATCTCGCACGGTATTTGCGCAATCATTTTTCAAACGCCTTTTTTTTGGGGGAAGAAAAAGCGGTTTCATGAATTTAAAAAATAACAAAACAGTAAAGTTAGCCCAATTTTTTTGTATAATGTGAAAGATGATATTACGCAGAGTAAATATATACCTAACTTGTCACGCTTTAAAATTGCGCACACTCATGGAATAGCGCCAAACTTCAGTACTTAAAAATCTCCATAGGCGACGCTTTAATTTTTTTTACAGGTTAGAGTTACAGAGGGGGTCAAGTGCTAGAATTGTTGCACGCGCTCTAACGCACGCGGCGATACCTCACATATGTGTTTACATATGCGGGCGGGACTTACGTGTGTGTTCGCTTCTAAGCGCGAGCTATTGGGGACGGGCGTTTTTTTAAAAAAAATTATTATTTTTTATTTATTTTTTACTTTTTTTTTTTTTTACACTTTTTTTTTTTCGATCACTTTTATTCCTATTACAAGGAATGTAAACATCCCTTGTAATAGGAATGTGTGTGACAGGTCCTCTTTATGGAAAGATGTGGGATCAATAAGACCCCACATCTCTCCTCCAGGCTGGAAAGCATGAGATCGTGAAAAAAAAAAATTCACTGATCTCCTGCTGACAGCCGCGATTGCGGCTTTGTTTACTTCCGGGTAACGTCGCGCCCGGGCCTCCAGCGGTCATAGAGATGACTGGTGACCATGTGGTCAGCGCAAATCTCTATCCTCGTCATCCGACACCAGCCGATTCGTTCTGCAGGTCCCCGATGGCACAGGAGAGCCCGGAGAAGCACCGGATGGAGGCGGGATGGAGGGGGGGGGGATGTCCCCTCCCGTCGCCTATAAGAACGATCAAGTGGCTGAACTGCCGCTATGATTGTTCTTCTGGTGCGCAGAATCGCCGGCTGAAGACAAGGATATCTGAATGATGCCTCTAGCTGCACCCATCATTCAGATATCCCCGCCTAAATACCAGGATGTCATATGATGGCGTGTTAAAAACAAAACATGGGGTGAGGTGGCGTGGGTGTCGTTTAGACCAAACACAACCAACTATTACCACAGTGGAACAGATCGATCAATAATGATTCAAAATGAGATGGTGTGAAATGGAAGGAGCAGCTGGTTGGTGGTAGAGACGTAGTGAAGAAAACTCTACATGTTACCGCGCCCTTAAAGTGGTTGTAAGGGTTCCCATTTTTTTTTTTAAATAACAAACATACTTACCTCATCTGGGCAGCTTGTTTTGCACAGAGTGGCCCCGAATGGCATTTTCTGGGGTCCCCCGGCGTCTCTCTCGGCTCCTCCCCGCATCAGATAACCCCCTAGAAGAAGTGCTCTCCCTGGGGGGGGGGGGGTTACCTTGTGGGCGCGCTCCCGAGTCCAGCATTCGGCATCCGTAGCCGCCGAGTACAGGACTCGGTCCCGCCCCCGCGTCATTGGATTTGATTGACAGCAGTGCGAGCCAATGGCTGCGCTGCTATCAATCTATACAATGAAGAGCCGAGAAGCCCGGGCAAAGGAAGAGCACGTCCACCACGCGGGACTTTCCAGGGCTCAAGTAAGTAACACGGGGGGGACGGTAATGGTCAGATGTTTTTTCACCTTAATGCATAGGATGCATTAAGGTGAAAAAACATGATCCTTTACAACCCCATTAAGCGCTTCTTCAGGAGCTTGCAGTATAATATATCATATTTATCGGCGTATAACACGCACAGGCGTATAACATGCAGGCACAGTTTACCCTCTATTTTCAGGGTAAAAAAGTGAGTGTTATACGCCAATAAATACAGTATATGTAAACAATAAAAATAATAAAAAAAACAAACAAAGACAGCCGAATAATGTATCTGAACTGAGAATGTAACAATCATTTAATAATAGTGTAGACAAAAAATAACATGTCAAGGAGTCTGCCCCTCACCCCTAACCCTCCCCCCCACAAAAAAAAAAAACACTGGGTGGTGGGATTGGGGTTGCTAGAGGGATCTGTTGTTGATCTATTGTTGCTGGTGGGGGCTTTTTGTTGTTGGGGGGGCCTATTGTTGCCGGGGGTATCTATTGTTACTGGCGGGGATATTTTGTTGCTGGGGATCTATTGTTATGGGGGGGTATTTTGTTGCTGGGTGGGGTATATTGTTGCTGGTGGGGGTCTATTGTTGCCAGTGGGAGGTATTTTGTTGCTGGGGGGGGGGGGTGTTGCTGTACAATGGTATTCTCCTGATTTGGTCTATTCTTATGAATGAAGAACGTTCAACCTGGAGAGAAAACAGTCTAATACACACGGCTGCCCCTACGCACTCTGACCACAGACCACTCTGCTTGCTTGGCACTGCCACCATTTACAGAACACTTTCTATTGTTTAAGTGAACACAAGGCCTTCTCTGATTGGAGAGGAGGGGCAGTGACTTAAAACACTCCCCCTCCTCCAACCAAAGAATGCCTTGTATGCATTGAAAAAAAAAAAATACAAAGTAATCTATGAATGGCAGCAGTGAGAATCAAGCGCCCCCCTGTGGTCAGTGTGTAGAAGGGAAGCCGCTAACACAGGACCGAGAAGCTCATGGCTACCAATGTAGTAGCACCGACCAATTGTCCGGTCCCCCAGATATGAGGACCAACAGAACTATCCCATACAGATCATACCCGGAGTTCAGCTTTTCATAAAACTTCTTACATCTTCCAGAACTTTCTAGACTAGAAACTTTTTCTTCTGTTATTCCAGTTTGTGAGACGGGAACATATGGAGAAAACTGCGAGAATTTGTGCCAGTGTGAGGAGAACGGACCGTGCGATCCGGGGAGCGGAGCCTGTATATGTCCCCCGGGGAGGACCGGAGACACCTGTGATATAGGTCAGTGTTTATACTTCACCAAGACCCCCAATACACAATAAGATGCAATATACTGTATATACTTTATTATGATTATTTAAAATGTGTGTGTGTGTGTGTGTATATATATATATATATATACACACACACGCGCACACATACATACACACAGACACACATTGCATTTTAATTTGGATTGGGGTCATGTTGCAGTATGTAATTATAGGTAAAAATAAATGATATACGTAATTTATTATTATGATTATTATTTTTAATTTTGTATATGTATATATATTTTATTAACAATAATGATAAAATATGTATATAATTTTTTTTCTTTTTTTACCTATAATTATATACTGCAGCACACATACCGGTATACACAATGTGTTTTAATTTTTATATATTTATAATTATTGTTATTATTAATATGAATAATAAATTATCATAATATATTTAAATTTTCGACCTATAATTATATACTGCAGCATGACCCCAATCCAAATTAAAATGCTGTGTGTGTGTGTGTGTGTGTATATGTATATATATATATATATATATATATGTAGCGGGGTATTCCCCTATATTGGGAAGAAACTACATTACCCATAACCCCATTCTTGTGATGTTCCACCGCAGAGACTCATGGGAGGGGTTATAAAAGGAGGAGGCGAGGCCGGGCTCGGCCTCTTTGGGGACACGAGACTTCAGAGACGGATCCTCCTGTGCGGATGTGACGGAGGGGCAAGGCCTGAAGCCTGAGGCCTTGCTCTGTACCAGAGAGCCTTCCGTCCTCCCCTCTGCGAGCCTGGGTGGCATCTGACTTTGTGAGCTACAGCCTTGTCGGATCGGGGGGCCCGATCGTGGAGAGATCGAGTGTGTGTGACACGGCCGGTGGAGGTTTTCCCGGTCTGGATCCGTAGTCCGGCGGGTGAGAGGGCATAAGCCCAGCTAAGATACTGTTGCTGTGTATAGGCCTATAGACTGCCGTGGCCTACAAGTTATTTTCATACCCCTTGGATTACAAAGTTATACTCTGTTTAAAGTGCACCACCATTACAGACCTGCTGGTGAAGAAAGAAGGACTAAGCTAAATATTAGAACCAGGCCTGGTGGGGATTCTAGCGTGTTTGATTACTGCGCCATAGGGCACTTAGTTAACGGTCGCCCGTATGGCGCACCTGTAGCGTGTGTTACTATATAGTGTGTTAGAGTGGCAGGACGCTGCCCTTAGGAGTGATTGTCTAGAACTGTGATTATTGTTACCACCTTTATTCATATTGAGAATTAATGAGTAAAACACTATCTATTGCAATTCATTACTGTGTCCTTGCTTAGTCATTCTATTGCATAGGACATATCATTGATTGTTATTACTAGCTGTGCCAGAAGGGGTTAGAGCCTATTGCCGGGGGTTGGGGGTTGGCGGAGCTGCACTCAGGGCCCAAATCTAATTCTGCGGCCTCCTTAGTTGGAGGTATCGCTACACGTGGGGGTTCTCGTCCGGGATCCTGATGCAGCAAGCGAACGCCAGAAGTGCCAGCATGGACCCCATGGATCCAAGAGCGGTAGAAGAGTGGTGCAAAGCCGCTAATACAGAGCCAAAACAGTCGATAGCCATTAGCCTTCCTGGCGAGAAATGGTCGAGTGAGACGGTAGAGGAACTGATGAGTTCAGTGTCCCCAGATCACACACCGTGGGTGATAGACATGAAGACAGACCCAAACATCTCATATCAATACGCATTAGTGGAATATTGGGACGGGATGCCAGAGGCCTGTAAGCACAAGTGTCTGCGGACGCCAGACAACAGAACATTTAGGCTGGCGCACGCAATAACTGTAGAAAGGGAACCATCCCCTACGGGATCGCCACAGGCTGCGGCCCGAACTACACCTGAAAGAGAAGACAGGGCGACACCTCCGGTGGCACCTACATCGGCCACTGCTATATCTCCAGAACTGATAAATGCAATAGGGGATTTGCTAGCCAAATGTCAGAAGACAAGTACGGTGCATGTGGAAACTAGCTACCGGAGACTAAAAATATTCTCAGGGAAGCTCCCTGTCCCGGCAGGGGAAGAAGATTTTGATACTTGGGTGGAACAGGCATTACAGGCAGTGGAGGCATGGGAGGTGCCGGAGGCACAGAAGAGGCAGCGAGTGTTAGAAAGCCTTAAAGGTGCAGCAGCAGAAGCAGTGAAAAGTTTCCGGTTTGGGAATGCAGGGTGCACGGCGCAGGATTGTCTAGCTATGCTGCAGGAAGAGTTTGGTCAATTAGACAAGGTGACAGAGACGGTCTACCAGTTTGAACACACTTTCCAAAAACCGGAGGAGAAACTTTCCGAGTATGTCAGAAGGCTAAACAGGCTGCTGTGCAAGATTGTGTTAAAGAAAGGGATGAAGCCCCAAGATGCCGATGCGGCAAGAATGAAGCAAGTCTTAAAGGGAGCGCTACGCTCCGATCCAGTCTGGCTGCACCTGAAAACCTTGGGAGGAGGAATGTTGCTGACTTATGCTGATTTAATAAAAATTATCAGAGATGAGGAGGCGCTGCAACAGGACCAGCAGAAGGATAAGACAAGTGTTGTACCCGCACAGGTGCTGGTCAATCCAGTAATGACCCCTGAAAGAGAGGCGGAGATAGACACCCTAAAAACTCAGATGTCCAAGGTGTTAGAGATATTGACCTCTCTGATAGCAAAAGACACAGAGTGTCCCAAGAAGAAGGAAAGTCCAAGGAAGGAATTGTTCCCGATTGCCTCAGCACCCGAACCTTTACAAGAATGGGGAGATATAGTCTGCTTCAACTGTGGGGGAGTTGGCCACATTGCAGCCACATGTTCTAGTCCGAAGAAGAAGAGACCAGACAACCGCAAGCCGGCGGGAAACTTCAGAGGGCCCCGGTGAAGGAGTCAACCGGGTGCCCACCATCTTCAGTAAACTCCAAGCTGAATGCGAAGAAAAACAAAAAGAGAGATAGAACACCAAAGGGGGAACGCAATACCCCTCAACAAAGCTATACTCCAAGAAGGAGGGGGGAGACCCCTCAGGAGAGGCACGGCACCCCCCAAAGGGGGTGCCCACCCAAGAAAAATAATAGTACACCTCAGCGGGTTCCTACACCCATTAAAAGGAGGGAGGTCAGTGCATACCAGGCTCAAGAAAGGTTCAAGTCCAAAGGGAATAGGACAAGAGAGAGTCCAAAGGGAAAAGGTCTGAAGAAGGCAGCTCCTGCCGGACCATATCCAGAGAAGCTGGTAGGCCCATCCCCTATAGTGCCCATTCAAGTGGAGGGAGTCTACACCAGGGGCCTCCTGGATACCGGGGCACAAGTGACCCTACTATACCGGGACTTCTACGACAGGCACCTGAGTCATCTGCCTATCCAGAAGATAGAGGAGCTGGAAATATGGGGAATTGGAACCCAGAGTTTCCCTTACGACGGCTACCTTCCCATCCAAATAACCTTTGACCCATCCGTGGCTGGGAAGGCCGAAGTGTTTGACACCCTGGCAGTTGTGTGTCCTAGGCCGCCTGGAGCCAACAAGAATTCCCTTATAATAGGGACGAACACGGACCTGGTCCGAAGACTCCTGACCCCTCTCGTGACAGAAGAAAGACAAGCAGCTACCAAGATCCATCCCATGCTGAAGACAGCCTACCAACGGCTGGTCCAAGAGCGGGAGACCCCTGGAGAGGAGATAGGGAAGGTGTGGAGACTTGGAAGAGAAGGGGTAGTGTTGCAGCCCGGTGAAGTAACCTGTCTCAGGGCCACTGTGAAGCTTACTTGGGAGCAGCCTGGTCCTTTTGTCATGCTGGAGTCAGACCCAAGGGGTGAATCCTCAGGCCTGGAGGTGATACCGGAAGTGATTCCGCTGAAGGTCCTGAAGAAGGCCCATTATAGAGTTCCAGTGAGTGTTAGGAATACTACCAAAGACCCCATGGACATCCCAGCCAGAATGTTGCTAGGCCAGGTGAGCCCGGCGGCCCCTGTTACCCTGTCAGAAGTGAAGAGGACAGGTGAAGAAGGGGATGTTTGGGAGAAGCTGACCATGGAAAACCCGAATCTGTCCAGAGCTTGGAAAGAGAGAGCCAAGGCCCAGTTGAATAGATGGGAGAAGATCTTCTCTAAGGATGAGTTTGATGTGGGGTGTGCAAGAAGTGCCACCTATCGGATCCGCCTCCAGGAAGATAAGCCCTTCCGAGAGAGGGTCAGGCGGGTCCCGCTAGCAGATCTGGAGGATCTGAGGGAACAACTTGCAGAACTCAAGAGGACTGGTGTGATACGGGAGTCCAGAAGCCCCTATGCCTCTCCCATAGTAGTGGTCCGAAAGAAGAATGGATCATTGAGGCTCTGTATAGACTACAGGACTCTCAACAGGAGAACCATACCTGACCAATACACCACTCCGAGGATAGAGGATGCCTTACAGAGCTTGTCTGGAGCCAAATGGTTCAGCGTTATGGATCTCAAGAGTGGGTACTATCAGATTCCGATGCACCCAGCAGACAAGGAGAAGACAGCTTTCATAACCCCAGTGGGGTTCTTTGAATTCGACCAGATGCCCCAAGGTCTGTCTGGAGCCCCAGCTACTTTCCAACGTCTCATGGAGAAGACAGTAGGGGACATGAACTTGATCGAAGTCCTTGTATACCTAGACGATGTCATTGTCTTTGGGAGAACCTTGGAGGAACATGAAGAGAGGCTGGAGAAAGTGTTGAGAAGACTCAGTGAGGAAGGACTTAAGCTTTCGCCTGAGAAGTGTCGGTTCTACCAGTCTTCTGTGAACTATCTGGGGCACATAGTATCTGAAGAAGGGGTGGCCACAGACCCTGAGAAATTGGAGGCAGTTACCTCCTGGCCACAGCCCACCACAGTAACAGAACTCAGATCCTTCTTGGGCTTCTGCTCCTACTATAGAAGGTTTGTGGAGGGATTTGCCCGAATTGCTAGACCATTGAATGAGTTGCTCAAGACTGAAGGAGAGGAGGATGGATCGGGGCCCAGGAGGCCAGGAGAGTCCATCAGAGATCAGTGGAATCAGAGGTGTGAAGAGGCTTTCCAGGAATTGAAGAGGAGCCTGACCACTGCACCAGTCTTGGCCTATGCAGACCCAACCAAACCCTATGAACTGCACGTGGATGCTAGTCATGACGGTCTGGGAGGAGTACTTTACCAAGAACATGAGGGGCAATTGCGGCCTGTTGCCTATGTGAGTAGAAGCCTGACCCCCTCTGAGAAGAACTACCCCACTCACAAGCTGGAGTTCCTGGCCCTCAAGTGGGCGGTAGTAGACAAGCTCAAAGACTACCTGTATGGAGCAGAGTTCACTGTGAAGACCGACAACAACCCCCTTACCTACCTGTTCACCACGGCCAAGCTGGATGCCACTGGACACAGGTGGCTGGCCGCACTGTCTGGATTCAACTTCAGCCTTAAGTATAGACCAGGAGTGGGGAATCGAGACGCAGACGCCTTGTCCAGAAGATCTCATTCCCCGACCATTGAAATAGAAGATTGGACCCAAGTGGCACCGGACGGGGTGCAGGCCCTTTGTCAAGGAGCTGCATTCCAAGCCCGAGGATGCTCCAGAGCAGAGGAAATAGGAGTTACCACGGTGGGAGTCCCCAAACACTACTGTGGAGTAGCTCAATTGGAAGAGGGCAACCTACCAAGATTGTCCAAAAAGGAATTGAGGTGTGACCAATTGGAAGACCCCATGGGGAGATTGGTCCTGGAGGCCTTGGAAAATCAGGATCCAAACATACTCATGCGTCAACCTTCCAAAGAAGCTCGCCTACTGAGGAAGGAGTGGGATAGGTTGCAGTTGCATCAGGGAGTGGTCTACCGAAGGGGCCCCTCTGATGACTCAGAAGATAAGTGGCAGATGTTCCTCCCAGGGAAACATCGGGAGACTGTTTTGATGGCCTTGCATGACAATCATGGCCACCTAGGGGCTGAAAGGACCTTTCAACTTGTCAGAAGTCGGTTCTATTGGCCCTGCATGAGGGCAGAGGTAGAGGAGTACTGCCACTCATGTGCGCGATGCATCCAGAGGAAGACTTTGCCCCATAAAGCTGCCCCAATGGGCCATCTACAGAGCCAAGGGCCTATGGACCTGGTGTGCATTGACTTTCTCTGCCTCGAACCCGACCTGAGTGGACTAGGAAATGTTCTGGTGATAACCGACCATTTCACCCGGTATGCCCAGGCCTTCCCCACCAAAGATCAGAAGGCCTCCACCGTGGCCAAGGTACTCATGGAGAAGTATTTTGTCCATTATGGGCTGCCACAGAGACTCCATTCAGACCAAGGGAGGGACTTCGAGAGTAAGCTGATTCGGAAGCTCTTGGATTCGTTGGGAATCAAGAAGACTCGAACTACACCTTACCATCCTCAGGAAGATGCTCAGCCGGAAAGGTTCAACCGAACCCTGCTCAACATGTTGGGGACTCTGGAAAGCGAGAAAAAGCAACATTGGAGCAAACACATAGCAGCCATGGTACATGCTTACAACTGCACCATCAGTGATGCTACAGGCTATTCCCCATATCGACTCATGTTTGGGAGAGAAGCGAGACTACCGGTGGACCTGGCTTTTGGCACCTCACTGGACCATTCCTCCGTCACTTCTCACAAAGGATATGTGGACAGGCTCAGACACAGCCTGAAAGTAGCCTATGAACAAGCTCAAGCGGCCTCAGATCAAAGGGGAGCTCGGAATAAAAAAAATTACGACTTGAAGGTCCGGGTACAAGACCTACAGCCCGGGGATCGAGTACTGTTGCGTAATCTGGGAGTCCCCGGAAAGCACAAACTTGCAGACAGATGGAGATCTGAACCCTATGTCATCTGCAGGAAGTTGCCGGGCCTACCTGTCTACAAGGTGAAGCCAGAGGGAAAGGTAGGCCCACTGAAGACATGGCATCGAAACCACCTGCTCCCACTGGCGGAGGCAGTTAGAATACCTTCCGTGGGAGACTCCCCTGCACCGGCCTCTATCTTGGATACTCCTAGGCCGCACACTCGGTCACAGACCTCCCGAGCTGGAAATGGAGAAGCCTCCCAACTTAGTGGAGATGAAGAAGGAGAGCTTGATTGGCTGTGGTCTTCCCCAACTCCAGGAACTTCTATCATAGATCTTCCAGTCACCCAAGATACCACAGATGAAACGCTGAACCCAGAGGCTACAGACTTCATCCCTTTCAGTCCTTCAGCAGATTACTGGGAAGATGCCCATGATAGTTGCTCCGAGGAAGAGAAGCCTGTGGCGCCAGAGCCAGAGATTCCAAGAGAGCAAAGAGCTCGAAGAGTCATTCGACCTCCTAAGAAGCTGACCTACCCCCAGATGGGGAACAGTTCGGAAGACTCTGTGGTCACTGCTAGGAGAAATGCTGAGATTCCGGATCCCTCCACTGTCCATTTGGTGGAGGGCAACCCCAGCTCACTCTCTGGCACAGTTAGGCAGGCCACCCAAGATAATGTGACCTGTGGGCAAGGGAATTCAACCCCTCAGCTATGGTGGGAATCCCCTATCCCAACATCGTTTTCAGAATTGTCCAATGTTGTATATAGTTGTTGCTAAAATTTATCTTTGGGGACCAAAGAGTTTAAGTGGGGGGAGTGTGTAGCGGGGTATTCCCCTATATTGGGAAGAAACTACATTACCCATAACCCCATTCTTGTGATGTTCCACCGCAGAGACTCATGGGAGGGGTTATAAAAGGAGGAGGCGAGGCCGGGCTCGGCCTCTTTGGGGACACGAGACTTCAGAGACGGATCCTTCTGTGCGGATGTGACGGAGGGGCAAGGCCTGAAGCCTGAGGCCTTGCTCTGCACCAGAGAGCCTTCCGTCCTCCCCTCTGCGAGCCTGGGTGGCATCTGACTTTGTGAGCTACAGCCTTGTCGGATCGGGGGGCCCGATCGTGGAGAGATCGAGTGTGTGTGACACGGCCGGTGGAGGTTTTCCCAGACTGGATCCGTAGTCCGGCGGGTGAGAGGGCATAAGCCCAGCTAAGATACTGTTGCTGTGTATAGGCCTATAGACTGCCGTGGCCTACAAGTTATTTTCATACCCCTTGGATTACAAAGTTATACTCTGTTTAAAGTGCACCACCATTACAGACCTGCCGGTGAAGAAAGAAGGACTAAGCTAAATATTAGAACCAGGCCTGGTGGGGATTCTAGCGTGTTTGATTACTGCGCCATAGGGCACTTAGTTAACGGTCGCCCGTATGGCGCACCTGTAGCGTGTGTTACTATATAGTGTGTTAGAGTGGCAGGACGCTGCCCTTAGGAGTGATTGTCTAGAACTGTGATTATTGTTACCACCTTTATTCATATTGAGAATTAATGAGTAAAACACTCTATCTATTGCAATTCATTACTGTGTCCTTGCTTAGTCATTCTATTGCATAGGACATATCATTGATTGTTATTACTAGCTGTGCCAGAAGGGGGTAGAGCCTATTGCCGGGGGTTGGCGGAGCTGCACTCAGGGCCCAAATCTAATTCTGCGGCCTCTTTAGTTGGAGGTATCGCTACATATATATATATATACACACAGTGCCTTGCGAAAGTATTCGGCCCCCTTGAACTTTTCATCCTTTTGCCACATTTCAGGCTTCAAACATAAAGATATAAAATTTTAATTTTTTGTGAAGAATCACCAACAAGTGGGACACAATTGTGAAGTAGAACGAAATCTATTGGATTTTTGAAACTTTTTTAACTAAGAAAAAAATGAAAAGTGGGGCGTGCAAAATTATTCGGCCCCCTTGCGTTAAGACTTTGTAGAGCCACCTTTTGCTGCGATTACAGCTGCAAGTCATTTGGGGTTTGTCTCTATCAGTTTTGCACATCGAGAGACTGAAATTCTTGCCCATTCTTCCTTGAAAAACAGCTCGAGCTCAGTGAGGTTGGATGGAGAGCGTTTGTGAACAGCAGTTTTCAGCTCTTTCCACAGATTCTCGATTGGATTCAGGTCTGGACTTTGACTTGGCCATTCTAACACCTGGATACGTTTATTTGTGAACCATTCCTTTGTAGATTTTGCTGTATGTTTGGGATCATTGTCTTGTTGGAAGATAAATCTCCGTCCCAGTCTCAGGTCTTTTGCAGACTCCAACAGGTTTTCATCCAGAATGGTCCTGTATTTGGCGGCATCCATCTTCCCCTCAATTTTAACCATCTTCCCTGTCCCTGCTGAAGAAAAGCAGGCCCAAACCATGATGCTGCCACCACCATGTTTGACAGTGTGGATGGTGTGTTGAGGGTGATGAGCTGTGTTGCTTTTACGCCAAACATATCGTTTTGCATTGTGGCCAAAAAGTTCAATTTTGGTTTCATCGGACCAGAGCACCTTCTTCCACATGTTTGGTGTGTCTCCCAGGTGGCTTGTGGCAAACTTTAGACGAGACTTTTTATGGATATCTTTGAGAAATGGCTTTCTTCTTGCCACTCTTCCATAAAGGCCAGATTTGTGCAGTGTACGACTGATTGTTGTCCTGTGGACAGACTCTCCCACCTCAGCTGTAGTTCTCTGCAGTTCATCCAGAGTGATCATGGGCCTCTTGGCTGCATCTCTGATCAGTCTTCTCCTTGTCTGAGCTGAAAGTTTAGAGGGACAGCCAGGTCTTGGTAGATTTGCAGTGGTCTGATACTCTTTCCATTTCAAAATGATCGCTTGCACAGTGCTCCTTGGGATGTTTAAAGCTTGGGAAATCTTTTTGTATCCAAATCCGGCTTTAAACTTCTCCACAACAGTATTACGGACCTGCCTGGTGTGTTCCTTGGTCTTCATGATGCTCTCTGCGCTTTCAACAGAAAGCTGAGGCCTGGTTCACACTGGGGCGACAAACGCTCCGACATTGGGAGCTCATGTCGCATGACGTGTGAAAATCAATGTTTCCCTATGGGAGCCGTCTTAACTGGTCCGACACATGTCGGTCCGACTTTGAGAATGCTCCCTGTACTACTTTGGTCCGACTTTGATCCCACTTCAGCCCATTGACTATCATTGAAGTCGGATCAAAGTCGGACCGCAGTCTTGCATGATCCGACTTTGGCATGCGACTTGTGCTGTACTGCTCTTGAGGGGGAACTCCAGGCCAAATTTTAAATAAAAAACCGGCATGGGTTCCCCCTCCAGGAGCATACCAGGCCCTTGGGTCTGGTCTGGATTTGAACTGGCACCCCTACGCCGAAAATACGGCGTGGGGGTCCCCCCAAAATCCAAACCAGACCCTTATCCGAGCACACAACCTGGCAGGCCGCAGGGGAAGAGGGGGGACGAGAGAGCGCCCCCTCCCCTCCCTCCTGAACCGTACCAGGCCGCATGCCCTCAACATGGGGGGTTTGGTGCTCTGGGGCAGGGGGGCGACCTGCGGCCCCCCCACCCCAGAGCACCCTGCCCCCATGTTGATGAGGACAGGGCCTCTTCCCGACAACCCTGGCCGTTGGTTGTCGGGGTCTGCGGGCGGGGGGGCTTATCGGAATCCGGGAGCCCCCTTCAATAAGGGGGCCCCCGGATCCCGGCCCCCCCACCCTATGTGAATGAGTATGGGGTACATCGTACCCCTACCCATTCACCTGGTGGAAAAAAATTGCAATAAAAAAACCACACAGCTTTTTAAAGTATTTTATTGCACAGCTCCGGGGGTCTCCGGTGTCGTCGACGCGCTCTCCGGTTGTTTCTTCCGCCGGGCCTCCGCTAACTTCTTTTTAGCTCTTTTGCTAACGGAGGCCCGGTCTTCTGCATCGTCTCGTCCGGCTCTCCGTTGTCCTTCTGCCGGCCCCTCCACTAACTTCTTGGTAGCTCTTTCGCTAGTGGAGGGGCGCGGTCTTCCCGTCGTTGCCGTCAGCGTCTTCTTCCCTCTTCTCCTCCTTGATGTTGACGCGTCGCTTCCTCCCGCTGTAATACTGGCTGTCCGCTCCGCTCCGCATTAATATAGGCTTCCCATGACGTCACAGTCACATGTTCCCATGACGTCACAGTCACATGCTCCGGGGCCATGTGCCCCGGAACATGTGACTGTGACGTAATGAGAAGCCTATATTAATGTGGAGCGGAGCGGACAGCCAGTATTACAGCGGGAGGAAGCGACGCGTCAACATCGAGGAGGAGAAGAGGGAAGAAGACGGCGACGACGGGAAGACCGCGCCCCTCCACTAGCGAAAGAGCTACCAAGAAGTTAGTGGAGGGGCCGGCAGAAGGACAACGGAGAGCCGGACGAGAGGACGCAGAAGACCGGGCCTCCGTTAGCAAAAGAGCTAAAAAGAAGTTAGCGGAGGCCCGGCGGAAGAAAGAACCGGAGAGCGCGGCGACGACACCGGAGACCCCCGAAGTCGGAAGAAGACCCCCGGAGCTGTGCAATAAAATACTTTAAAAAGCTGTGTGGTTTTTTTATTGCAATTTTTTTCCACCAGGTGAATGGGTAGGGGTACGATGTACCCCATACTCATTCACATAGGGTGGGGGGGCCGGGATCCGGGGGCCCCCTTATTGAAGGGGGATCCCGGATTCCGATAAGCCCCCCGCCCGCAGACCCCGACAACCAACGGCCAGGGTTGTCGGGAAGAGGCCCTGTCCTAATCAACATGGGGCAGGGTGCTCTGGGGTGGGGGGGCCGCAGGTCGGCCCCCTGCCCCAGAGCACCAAACCCCCCATCTTGAGGGTATGCGGCCTGGTACGGTTCAGGAGGGAGGGGGGGCGCTCTCTCGTCCCTCCCTCTTCCCCTGCGGCCTGCCAGGTTGTGTGCTCGGATAAGGGTCTGGTTTGGATTTTGGGGGGACCCCCACGCCGTTTTTTCGGCGTAGGGGCGCCCGTTCAAATCCAGACCAGACCCAAGGGCCTGGTATGCCTCTGGAGGGGAACCCACGCCGTTTTTTTTATTTAAAATTTTTGCCTGGAGTTCCCCCTCAATATTCATACCAAACGCAGTGCCTGATATTGGCGGGGATCCAAGTTGGATCCCCGTTCATTGAAAGTCGGACATATGTCGGCTTCATGTCGCAGGGCAAAGTCGGATCCAAAGTAGGACAGATGTCGTGTCGCACTAGTGTGAACCCAGCCTCAGACTATCACAGAGCAGGTGCATTTATACAGAGACTTGATTACACACAGGTGGATTCTATTTATCACCAGTCATTTAGGACAACATTGGATCATTAACCACCTCGCACCCGCCGTACGAGAATATACGGCCGCAAGGTGGTTGTCAAATGCCGGGAGGCCGTTAATATACGGCCTCCGCTATTTGGCCACTGGGGGGCGCGCGAGCGCCGCCGGCGGCACGCGCGCGCGCCCGGCGCATCACTGAGATGCCGATGCGCGTGCCTGGCGGCCGCGATGTCCGCCAGGCACCCGCGATCGGCGGTTACACAGACAAGGACATGGATCTGTGTGTGTAAACACACAGATCCATGTCCTGTCAGGGAGAGGAGACCGATGCTGTGTCCCTTGTACATAGGGACACAGATCGGTCACCTCCCCCAGTCAGTCCCCTCCCCCCACAGTAACAATCACACATAGGGAACACATTTAACCCCTTCCTCGCCCCCTAGTGTTAACCCCTTCCCTGCCAGTCACATTTATACAGTAATCAGTGCATATTTATAGCACTGTTCGCTGTATAAATGTGAATGGTCCCAAATTAGTGTCAAAAGTGTCCGATGTGTCCGCCATAATGTCGCAGTTAAGAAAAAAATCACTGATCGCCGCCATTACTAATAAAAAAAAATATATATAAAAATGCCATAAAACTACCCCCTATTTTGTAAACGCTATAACTTTTGCGCAAACCAATCAATAAACGCTGATTGCGATTTTTTTTACCAAAAATATGTAGAAGAATGCGTATCGGCCTAAACTGAGGAAAAAAAATATAAAAAAAAAAAATTGGGATATTTATTATAGCAAAAATCAAAAAATATTGCTTTTTTTTCAAAATTGTCGCTCTATTTTTGTTTATAGCGCAAAAAATAAAAACCGCCGAGGTGATCAGATACCACCAAAAGAAAGCTCTATTTGTGCGAAAAAAAGTATGTCAATTTTGTTTGGGAGCCACGTCGCACGACCGCGCAATTGTCATTCAAAGCGTGACAGTGCTGAAAGCTGAAATTTCGCCTGGGCAGGAAGGGGGTATATGTGCCCAGTAAGGAAGGGGTTAAGAGATCCTCGCTGAACTTCTGGAGTGAGTTTGCTGCACTGAAAGTAAAGGGGCCGAATAATTTTGCACGCACCACTTTTCAGTTTTTTATTTGCTAAAAAAGTTTAAAATATCCAATAGATTTCGTTCCACTTCACAATTGTGTCCCACTTGTTGGTGATTCTTCACAAAAAATTTTAATTTTATATCTTTATGTTTGAAGCCTGAAATGTGGCAAAATTATGAAAAGTTCAAGGGGGCCGAATACTTTCGCAAGGCACTGTATATACACACACACACAATGTGTGTGTGTGTGTATATATATATTTTTTTTTATAAATAATAATAATATATATATATATAAAATATATATATATTTTTTTTGACCTATAATTATATACTGCAGCTTGACCTGAATACAAATTATTCTATCCTATATACTATGTGTGCACATATATCTTATTATTATTAATACTAATATATATAAACACACACAGTATCTCACAAAAGTGATTACACCCCCACGAATTGAAAAGTTATAATAAAATAATTACAAAAATGTGAGGGGTGTACTCACTTTTGGGAGATACCATGTGTATATGTACACACACACACACACACACACACACACACTGTGTATATATTTTATTTTTTTATATATAATTATAAATAATGTATTATTCATATTATAACAATATTCATAATAATATATTACATTTTTGGACCTATAATTATATACTGCAGCATGACCCCAATACAAATTATCCTATGCACTATGCTGTGCATGGGGGGAAAAATATATATATTTTTTTTTTTACAAAAAGAAAAATTATACAAAATTAAAACTCAATACATTTTGTAGGAATGTATTTTTCCTACAAAATGTATTGAGTTTTAATTTTGTATAATTTTTCTGTTTTTGTAAAAAAAAAAATATATACATTTGTAAAATGTGTTGTTTAGTTCATATAGGAAATGTGACCACCATGTGCGTTGGGGCTACGATGGCTCCTATTTCCAGCACATCCCCAATGCTTAAACGAAAGGTTTGTGAAAGAAATGGTTAACCGTGCCGTACGCTGTGTGAGTTGTGTGCAAGGCTTCAGATGGAAGCTGTCGTTCCCCGAGCAGTGAGGTCACTAGCACTCTTATCAGTACATTGAGGGAGCTAGTAAGTAGGTCAGGGCAGTTGCAGCTTCTATCTGAGGCTTCTTACTTGTCTCTTCACAGACTGCAGAACGAACTACTATGGACCCAACTGCAGCCTGAGCTGTGAGTGCGGCTGGAATTCCCAATGTAATTCTCTGACCGGAGGCTGCATCTGTCTGCAGAGATTTATAGGCCATAACTGCCGAGAAGGTAAATTCCAGACTTTTCCTGTCTGTCTTACTGCTGTGGAGAGACTGGATCCTGTACAGAGCTCTGTACACTCTATTCTGCTCCAATAACCCACCACCACCATATATGAATTCTTCAGCCCACTACCATGATTTAATTTTTCTGCCCACTAACCCACCATCATGATTTAATATCCGCCCACTAACCCACCCCAATCATTGAATTCTTCTGCCCACTAAATTAACCCATCACTATGATTTAATATTTGCCCACTACCCCACCACCATGATTTAGTTCTTCTGCCCACTAACCCACCACCATTTTTTAATTCTTCTGCCCACCAACCCACCGCTGTGATTGAATTCCTCTGCCCACTAGCCCATCACCATGATTTAATATCTGCCCACAACCATGATTTGATATCTACCCACTACCCCACCACCATGATTGCTTTTGCCCACTAACCTACCACTAGGCTTGTGCACAACGGAAAAATTCGTTCCGTTTCGGTTCGTTTCTTTCCGGTCCTGTTGATTCGTAATCATTCGTAATTTTGCTAGACGGGATTTTTCGTGTTCGGACTCATTCGTATTTTTGCAAGCGACATTTTTCGTTGCTTTATAATTCGTACTTTCGGTAGAGTACGTTGTTTTTCGTTGATTCTGGACACAACTCCTACTTTCGTAACTTTTTTTGGGTTCGTTGATTCGTAATTTTCTGTGTCTCTCTCACGACGACGCTGACTATTATGCCTAATGTGCTTCGAATGGATTTGTACTTTTCGAAATACATAGCGGTTATTTGTAACGATTCGAAATCTCGTATTTTATTTTCGTTTTTTACATGCGGCTATAGCCTCCGCCCCTGTACACCATTTTGAGAGGGTTCAGCACGGTGAGGGAGAAGCAGAGAGCAGAGCAGAGTGTTATTGTGCTTCGAATGGATTAGAAATCTCGTATTTTACATGCGGCTATAGCCTCCGCCCCTGTACACCATTTTGAGAGGGAGTTCAGCACGGTAAAGGAGAAGCAGAGAGCAGAGCAGAGTGAGTGTTATTGTGTTTCCAATGGATTTGTACATTCGTAAGTTTTTTCATAACGAATTATGCCGAAGACATTCGGGCATTCGCTATTTTGCGGTATAATTTATTTCGGATTCGGTTTTATTCGTAATTGCTTTGTTCGGAAATTCGAATGCTTCCGAATGTCCGAAAGTTGCTAAATTCGGACGAATTTCGATTAGTTACGAAACGAATTGCACAAGCCTACCTACCACCATTATTGAATTCTTCTGCCCACTACCATGATTTAATATCTGCCCACTTCCCCACCACCAGGATTTGATATCTACCCACTACCTCACCACCATGATTTAATTCCTCTGCCCACTAACCCACCACCATGATTTAATTCTTCTGCCCACCAACCCACCACTGTGATTGAATTCCTCTGCTCACTACCCCACCACCATGATTTCTTTTGCTCACTAACCCACCACCATTATTGAATTCTTCTGCCCACTAACCCACCACCATGATTTAATATCTGCCCACAACCCCACCACCAGGATTTAATTCTTCTGCCCACCAACCTACTGTGATGGAATTCTTCTGCACGCTAACCCAATACCATGATTAAATTCTTCTGCCCACAAACCCAACCACCATTGTTGAACTATTCTGACTGCCAACCCATTACGATGATATCTGCAAACAAAATGGACAAAAGTGTCTCATGAAGAATAATTGCTGCCCGTAGCGTGCACCATTTCCCATTTAGATTACATTGACACTCTTGGGGTGGAAGAACCAACCCGTAGTGCCATCGGAACAGTGGTGGGCATCTTCTCAATATACCTTTCACTTATAGTGTATTGTAAACCATACTACTGACTTTCTAGGGAATTAATATGTGCAAAATGCAAAAACAGCTCTGGTAGGGAAAGGGTTAAAAGGGATAAAACATGGGAAAACAGGCATGGTCACAGCTGTTCTACAAAGTGGCACCAGAAACGTCTTGGCGTTCTCACTGAATTTCCCTGTTAAAACGGTAATAACGGCATTTTAACTGTGCTCATTTGCAGGAGGCCCACCACAACTTATGTCAGAGCAACTCCAAGCACTTCTAAGTAAGTACTCTCTAGTCCAAGCATGTAAACCTGTCTACTGTGTTATTTCAGCTCTACAAGAAGTAACATCCACCCCCCACCCCCATCATTTTCTGTCCCAAGGCACAATCAGCATCTCATTTTCTATCTCTTCCAGATGCACCACCTCGACCTCCACATCAGTCCTCAGTTAGATATTTAATACATTCAAGTAAACAAAAGCCATAGACAATTTTTTTTCCTTAGGAATATAAATCATGACAAGCCACTGTACGACCGCTATTTGACCTGTAAAAGGAAACATACAACTAAAGAACTTATTTTTAAAAAAGGACGCCAAGAGCGAAAGAGGACTTGTGTTAATTAAACTTGAAGGTCCGAGTTGAAAGGACCAGATGGGACATCCCAATACGCCTTGTTGAGTCATGACCAATGACACACACACCGCAACTCAGCGTTTGATCTCTTGAGAATTCAGTTTCTGTTGCTTAAATGGAAGTGAAGATGGATTATCTTAAAAAGACCGGAGAGAAATTGAAAAGTGCAAGTGGGTTGTCTTGGGTTAAAGAGATACGGTAAGCAGGAGGACCTTATATTCCATGGTGGAACTTCATGAGCCCAACTGAAATCTTGGATATTCCATAGTGGAAATTCATAAGCCCAACTGAAATCTTGGATATTCCATGGTGGAACTTCATAAGCCCAACTGAAATCTTGGATATTCCATGGTGGAAATTCATAAGCCCAACTGAAATCTTGGATATTCCATGGTGGAAATTCATAAGCCCAACTGACATGACTATTTGGAAGCTCCAAGCTAGATGAACGTAACCAAGGGATGTTCTTGGCGTTGGTACGACTTTGGTCTTCATATGTCACACCATTTTAAACTTGTTAGTCTTATTCAAGGGAAAAAAAAAAACAGTTAAATGTGTATTTATGTCAGGAACTTTACAAGACTGAACGCTCTTTGAAACTCAAGCCAAAGGGCCGTATGTATCTGGAGGCCATATGGGTGTTGTACAAAAAGACTATTCCGAAAAAAAGTTTCAAGCCCGAGGGACCATTTCCTGCCCGTGCTCGGCTCCCGTCCGCCAAACAAATCTCATTGTGATTTGTGCCGTCACAACAATGGAGATGGAGCCCACTCTGCATTTGACGTCCTTAGATTTATTGCCAGGCTTTCTACTGAAGAGTGCAGCCAACTGCTGGAGACCAGAAAATGTTTGGAAGACAAATACAGCTGTATGTCAGACTCGGCTCTGTCCCAAGTTGGTGGGAAAAACTGGGTGCCACCAACAGTTCAAGTTTTCCAAAAATGATGTAGAGTTTCATTGTTGCTTTGTTTCTGAGTTTCATATTGGTTAGGATTATTGAAAAGATAGGTTGTCTCCACAGGTTGGTACCATGGGTACAATAGGGGGTAATCGGTGCCACATCCCAATAGTTAGGGAAACATTGTAAATACGTTTAGAATTTGGACTTTTTCGGCACATAGACTTCAACACATTGGGGGGTTATTTAGAAAAGGCAAATCCACTTTGCACTACAAGTGCACTTAGAAGTGCAGTCGCTGTAAATCTGAGGGGTAGATCTGAAATGAGGGGAAGCTCTGCTGATTTTATCATCTGCAAGCTAAAATGCTGTTTTTTGTTTTCCTTGCATGTCCCCCTCGGATCTACAGCGACTGCACTTCCAAGTGCACTTGTAGTGCAAAGTGGATTTGCCTTTTGTAAATAACCCCCATTGTATAAAAATTACATCATTTTTATTACAATAAAAAAGGGAGGGTACAAATCAAGTATGAGGAGTATAAAAAAAAGCATCAATATTTGGTGATGCGCTCCTCAATGATGAGTGCTAGCAAAGTCACACCGGTAAAAGGATCAAATATATAAATAAACTAAACTGATTATTTCATCTTATGGACTTTTTATGAATTTAAGTGCAAAAAGTGGAGCAATACACAATCCATGTGGATAAATAAATAAACTGAACTGATTATTTCACTATATGGGCTTTTATTAACCACTTGCCCACCAGGCCAATTCTGACATTTCTCTCCTATATGTAAAAATCATCAGTTTTTTGCTAGAACATTACATAGAACCCCCAAACATTATATATGTTTTTTTTTTTTAGCAGAGACCCTTGAGAATACAATGGCGGTCATTGCAACTTTTTATCCTGCACGGTATTTGCGCAGCAATTTTTCAAACGCGTTTCATGCCTTAAAAAAAAAAACCCGTAAAGTTAGCCCAATTTTTTTACATAAATGTGAAAGATGAAGTTACGCCGAGTAAATAGATACCAAACATGTCATGCGTCAAAATTGCACATGCTCGTGGAATGGCGCCTGTAACAGCACCCCTAATATGAAAGGGGTCAACGCTGTTTAAGACCTTCCCTCTCCTGAACACACATTCGCTACCGATCCTCCACAGTCAGGCGACCACTTCCCATAGGAATAATCCTTCCAAAGAACGAGACAACGCTCTGTATCTTTCCAGAATAGATTGACACTTTATTGAGAAAACACAGGTCTTTTTATACACACAGAGGGGAGTTTCTTAATTTCTCTCACAATGCATCTTTGACCAGAGCTAATTTACATGAGCTACTTAATTACAGCTGATGACTCAGACATATGACAGTAGGCTAGCTTTTGTCTCCCAATCCACATTTCAGTTTAAATGATTATGCATGACCTTTTGTGTTCCCCAGCCAGACGGTCTGCTAGAGTCCAATACCTATACTTACAGACTTAATTATCACTATTCACAATAGACAATAGAATGCAATCCCTATAATTACAGGCTTAACTCAAACACGCCACAATAGACAATAGAATGTAATCACACCCCATCACAGCAAGTATTACATAACAGCCCACACACAGTATATACCCAACCTGTACAATCTATATACAGCATTGAATCTGATTAGCACAGATCATACTGGGGTTCTCATTCACCCTGTGCCCCTAATGAGACACAGGGTGGTTTACACATAAGAGGCATTGGGGAAGCTGAAGCAAGGGCATCTCATACTTTCTAAGAGCCCTCCCGTTACAGCGCCTAACTTCGGTACATAAAAATTCCCATAGGCGACGCTTAAATTTTTTTTAATGGTTACATGAGGTCTAGGGCTAGAATTATTGCTCTCGCTCCAACGTTCGCAGCAACACCTCACATGTGTGGTTTGAACACTGTTTTTATATGTGGGCGGGACTTATGTATGCGTTCGATTCTGCATGCAAGCACACGGGGACAGGGGCACTTTAAAAAAAATTAATTAAATTAGGAATATGGCATGACAGGACCCCTTTAAAGCGAGATATGGGGGTCAATAAGATCTCACCTCTAGGCTGGGAAGCCTAAAATCATTTTTTTTAAAAACAACCGGTGCTTCACAGCCGAGGCGGCGCCAGTTTTTTTTTGAATGCAGAGGCCGGGTGTGACGTCATAACATCGCGCCAGGCGGATCCGGTCACCGACCGCACAGGTGAGTCGGTAGAAGCACCGGAGGACGGCGGGAGGGGAAGGGGATGTCCCCTCTCGCCGCCCGTAAGAATGATCAAGCGGCGTAACAGCCGCTATGATCATTCTTATGGTGTAGGGAATCGCCGGCTGAAAATGCCGATATCTGAATGATGCCTGTCACCTATCATTCAGATATACCCCCACAAAAGACCAGGACGTCATATTACGGCCAGCAGTCGGCAAGTGGTTAAAGTGCAAATAATGGAGCAGAAAACAATTCCTATAAATGACAAAGTGTGTGAAAATAAAGCGCTGTCTACACTTGCACTTTATGTCATTTATAGGAATTGTTTTCTGCTCCATTATTTGCACTTGTTGCACTTTATTTCACTATATGGACTTTTATTACTCAGTTCAGTTTATTTACCCACATGGATTGTGTATTGCTCCACTTTTTGCACTTTATTTCATCTTATGGACTTTTATGAATTTATCAGTTTAGTTTATTTACTGTATATACTCGAGTATAAGCCGACCTGAATATAAGCCGAGGCACCTAATTTTACCACAAAAAAAAAATGGAAAAAACGTATTGACTCGAGTATAAGCCTAGGGTGTCCATCTGCATGCCTCACTGTGCCCAATCTCCCTACCTGATCTCCGGTGCTGTGTGACTAGACTGACGTTTAACATGGGAGTCTATGGACTCCCATGTACCAGGTCCCCAAAATCACCGGAGAAATTACCCTTTAACATGGGAGTCTATGGAAGGGGTTCCCGGCTTTGAAAAATCGGTGCTCCCCAAGCGTAGTTCCTCTGGACAACAAACTTTGCACACTTGTAGATGAAGAGTGGGGCTACATGTGTGCCAAGTTTGGGGTCCAGGGGACCTACGGCTGGCGGGAATCAGGCGCACAAATTTGAAGATGGACACAGACTCGAGTATAAGCCGAGGGGGGCATTTTCAGCAGAAAAAAATGTGTTGAAAAACTCGGCTTATACTCGAGTATATACGGTATATATATATATATATATTTGATCCTTTTACCAGTGTGACTTTGCTAGCACTCATCATTGAGGAGCGCATCACCAAATATTGATCTTTTATACTCTGGGAAGTGTTTAACCCTTACGGTGATTGCTGCACCTTTACCAGGGTCATGTGATCTCCTATCTGCACAGGAACACACACTTCTACAAATCAAGTATATCGTAAAATGAAGTCCTGCTAGATCTCTTCAGGTCGGCCTCTTTTGCCGGTATAAATACATAAAAAAATAAGGGGCAAAACTGTTTAGATCCAGTAATACAATGGGGGGGGGGGGGGAGGGATTTACTAAAACTGGAGAGTGCAACATCTGGAGCAGCTGTGCATGGCAGCCAATCAGCTTCTAAATTTAGTTTGTTCAATTACGCTTTGAAAATAAGGCCTGGAACCTGATTGGCTCCCATACAGAGCTGCACCAGATTTTCCAGTTTTGGTAAATCAACCTCCCGGTCTCACCCTGCTCTGCACATGCTCAGTTGCTCTCCATTTTTAAGCACTGCATCGCACATATGTGAACCAGCCTCATTAAAATCAATGCATTTTATAATGTTATGCGAGTTGGATGCGGTTTAAGCCGCAACCAATTCACATAGGTGTGAACGGGGCCTTACAGCCAAGGATGCTGCTTCTGTTTGATCTGCAACTGCCATGGTGGCTACACACGTGATCAGCCATTTCATGGTTTGACAGTTGAGGACACAAGCAAATGTGACCGTTAGCAATTCCAGCAATGTAAGGGTTTTTTTTTTTTAAACCCTTAACCAGTTGTCTACCGCCCACCGTCAAATGACAGCGGGCGGAAGACTCTCTTGTTCTGACGTCCTGCCTATAAAAGCAGCTAGGGGGTGCCCGCCGCGTCGCTGGGGACCCGATGTGCGTGTCCGGCGGCCGCGATTGCCCAGTAACCCGAGCAGGACAGTGGATCTCTGTGTGTAAACACAGAGATCCACGTCCTGTCAGGGAGAGGAGACCGATGGTGTGTCCCTTGTACATAGGGACACAGATCAGTCTCCTCCCCCAGTCAGTCCCCTCCCCCCACAGTTAGAACACATCTGAGAAACACATTTAACCCCTTCATCGCCCCCTAGTGTTAACCCCTTCCCTGCCAGTCACATTTATACAGTAATCAGTGCAGTTTTATAGCAGGGATCGCTGTATAAATGTGAATGGTCCCAAAAATGTGTCCGATGTGTCCGATGTGTCCGCCGCAATATCGCAGTCACAATAAAAATCGCAGATCGCCGCCATTACTAGTAAAAAAATAAAAAAAAATGCTATAAAACTACCCCCTATTTTGTAGACGCTATAACTTTTGCGCAAACCAATCAATATACACTTATTGCGATTTTTTTTTTTACCAAAAATATGTAGAAGAATACGTATCGGCCTAAACTGAGGAAAATTTAAAAAAATAAATAAAAGAATGGATTCTTATTTTAGCAAAAAGTAAAAAAGTGTTTTTTTTTCAAACTGGACGCTCTTCTTTTGTTTATAGCGCAAAAAATAAAAACCGCAGAGGTGATCAAATACCACCAAAAGAAAGCTCTGTTTGTGGGGAAAAAAGGACGCAAATTTCATTTGGGAGCCACGTCGCACGACCGCGCAATTGTCATTCAAAGTGTGACAGCGCTGAAAGCTGAAAAATGGCTTGGGCAGGAAGGGGGTTTTCGTGCCCGGCAGGCAGGTGGTTAAATCAATGGGTTTAGCGCCGCTTTATGATTTATTGCTGTTCATGGGGCTCTGGGCTTCAGCAAAATGGCCGCCTCTGGCAAGAAAAAACCGGAGCAATGTTGGAGGCAATTTACAGCGCACTAATTTTGGTAGCATAATCATTAATGTGGAATGAATGTTCCTTGCTAAAGAACATGATTTTTTTATCAAGTTGTTTTGGGTAAAGTTCCGCTTTAGGCTCGGTTCACACGGATGTGGTGCAAATTGATGCGATTTGTGGCTTGACAGGTGTGAATTGAATGCGTTTTCTGAGGGGACTGGGCATAGCTGGAGATTAAATTCCACACCCGCAACCAGATCAAAAATCGCATTGATGGGGCCGCTGATAAGGCAGTACAGGCAGCCCTCCTGTACTGGGCCCGGGCCCCATCAGTTTAAAAGGGGGGGGGGCCTAGGCACCTGTTGAGGAGGAAAGCCGGCTGTACTGTCTTATTGCAGACACCAATCCTCTCCCTTTCCTGCCCCCTGTAGTACTGCCAGCTCCTCCTCCTCCTCCCTCTGGTTGCCCTCAAGGGGATTGGTTCTAGCACATGTGCCCCTTTCATCTGCTGTCCAGGCCCCCCCTGTGCCTCTTTCTCCCGCAGCAATGCCAAAACACAGGGGGATGTAATTTACTGGCCTCATCCTTTCCTGAATGAACAAAGTGAGCGATCGGTACCAATCACTGCTGTGTCCATTGATCTCTGAAGCATAATCAACTGTTTACTATGCTTCCATTTCTGAATGGGCAGGAAGCCTCAGTGTTTTTCCTATTTATTAATCTCTGCTGTTGAGGCTGTAGAGAAAAGGAGTAATAAATATGTCCTCGATCACTTTGGCCGGGGGGAAGGGGGGAGGGGGGGGCTCTGTCAGGTAGGCTGTATGGGGCCCTGTGATTTCTAACAGAAGCCCTGTGTATGGTTCTCATGTTCCTGGGGGGGGGGGGGCCCACCTATCCCAGCCCTTTAGGGTGCACTTGCTTTTACTCTTAATTTTATGATATACTTGATTTGTATGGTTTTATTTTTATGGTAATTGTAATAAAAAAAGATGTCATTTTTATATAAATGTGTATAAAGTCTGCATTCTAAACGTACAATATAGAAGAAGTTCATTTTGCTATATTAATATACACTATTCTGTCAAAAGTATTGGGACGCCTGTCTTTACACTCCCATGAACTTTAATGGCATCCCAGTCTTAGTCCGTAGGGTTCAATATTGAGTTGGCCCACCCTTTGCAGCTCTAACAGCTTCAACTCTTCTGGGAAGGCCGTCCACAAGGTTTAGGAGGATGTCTATGGGAATGTTTGACCATTCTTCCAGAAGAGCATTTGTGAGGTCAGGCACTGATGTTGGATGAGAAGGACTGGCTCACAGTCTCCAATTCATCCCAAAGGTGTTCTATCAGGTTGAGGTCAGGTCTCTGTGCAGGCCAGTCAAGTTCCTCCACCCCAAACTCACTTATCCATGTCTTTATGGACCTTGCTTTGTGCGAAGTGTGAAGAGTTCCCTTCACTGGAACTAAGGGGGTCAAGCCCAACCCCTAAAAAAACAACCCCACACCATAATCCCCCCTCCTCCAAATGATTTGGACCAGTGCACAAAGCGAGGTCCATAAAGACATGAATGAGCGAGTTTGGGGTGGAGGAACTTGACTGGCCTGCACAGAGTCCTGACCTCAACCCGATAGAACACCTTTGGGATGAATTAGAGCGGAGACTGTGAGCCAGGCCTTCTCGTCCAACATCAGTGCCTGACCTCACAAATGCTCTTCTGGAAGAATGGTCAAAAATTCCCATAGACACACTCCTAAACCTTGTGGACAGCCTTCCCAGAAGAGTTGAAGCTGTTATATCTGCAAAGGGCGGGGCCAACTCACTATTGAACCCTACGGACTAAGACTGGGATGTCATTAAAGTTCATGTGTCCCAATACTTTTGGTAATAACATAATAATTTAACACATTATCGCTAATTGATTTTCTTTTACTCCTTGACCGGCTGCGAACTGAACCTTCTATTTAAATCAGCAAATTACTTTACAGGCCCATCCACAAATGGTGCTCAAAGTCTTTAGAAAAGGAGCCACAGATGAGTAGAAAAGTCTGTGCTTTGCCAGCATGCTGCAGAGAAGGACCTTTTCTCTACACGTGGAAGCAGTGGTCTCTCTGCAGAAGTTAAAAATCTCTAGAGGGTAGATCCCTCCAGCAACATTACACCCCTCAGCTACAATAACTCACCAGCAGTCGGCATCAATAGACCCCCCACCACACCCCAGCCCCCTATGCCAGTACACATACATTCTGTGCCGGAGCTGCATTCTCACTCCAAAAAAGCCCTGCATCTTACTTAGCAAGAACTATGTCAGACCTCTGCAGAGAGACCACTGCTTCCACATACACAGAGCAAGGGTCCTTCAATGCAACATGCTGGCAAGGGACAGGCTGAACTACTCTGTAGTACTTTAGACGGTAAATGAACTGTAAGACTTGGCACACTTTTTGTTTTGATGCAGAGAAGGACCCGTTTCTCTTTGTGTGGAAGCAGTGGTCTCTCTGCAGAGGTTTAATGAGTCCGAGCCGGAAATCTGCAATCATCAGGGAGGCGGAGCTTTTCTGATTGCAGCGCTATAGATGTGACTCAGCAAGGGGCGTGTCAGACCTCTGCAGAGAGACCTCTGCTTCCACACAGAGAGCAAGACTCCTTTGCAGCATGCTGGCAGGGAACGGGCTTTTCTACTCTGTGGCTACTTGAGAAAATAAATGAACTGTATAAGGCATCGCACACCTTTTGTTTTAATACCGACTCGTGCGATGGGTGCGACTTGGATGGGACTTCGGCCCAATGAGAATGGACAGCGGTCACAGGAACAACAATCTGGTGCGACTTTTGAGGGTTTACATTGCAGTCTATGGCACTCAAGTCGGACCAAAGCAGGGCAGGAACTTTTTTCTAAGTCACACAGATTTGAACAGTTGCCCTTGAAAAACATGGGGGGGGGAGGGGGGGGCGACTTGTCATGTGACTTTAGTGTCCAAAGTCGCATGGCAAGTCTCACATGTGTGAATGAAGCCAAACTGAAAGATTGGCTGGACCTTAGGAAAAGGACCCCCTCCTCCCCTCCCCCACAATGGCGTGTGCCAAGCGAGCCGCCCCTTTATTATAATCTATAAAATAAACAATTAAAATAATTGTACCGACCTTTAATTAATGCATTCCGCGAGAGAATGTTCCCACTCATCAAGACACCAGTAAGAGACCTTTACATTCCGGGCGCTCACCAGAAGATGGCGCTCCACCGGAGGGACGGAGAACATTCGGCGTCTATGTGTACAAAGCATGGTGCCCCTCCCCCAATCACAGGACGGATTGTATGCATCAGCGCCAAATATGTGACATCATTTATACTTTTTCACCTGTTTGGAGTGAAGCGATTATTCGAATGCCGTGTTGTCCTAATAAAAGGACTAATGTTTTATTTAATATCCGAGTGTCGTGTCCTCATCTGCGTCTCCAGTACAGGAAGTGACAGTTGGGGGGGGGGTTTGCACATCTGCGTCTCCAGTACAGGAAGTGACAGTTGGGGGGGGGGGTTTGCACATCTGCGTCTCCAGTACAGGAAGTGACAGTTGGGGGAGGGGTTTGCACATCTGCGTCTCCAGTACAGGAAGTGACAGTTGGGGGGAGGGGTTTGCACATCTGCGTCTCCAGTACAGGAAGTGACAGTTGGGGGGTAGGGGTTTGCACATCTGCGTCTCCAGTACAGGAAGTGACAGTTGGGGGGTAGGGGTTTGCACATCTGCGTCTCCAGTACAGGAAGTGACAGTTGGGGGGGAGGGGTTTGCATACCCCATTTGGAGTGCAGCCTGGGGTGACAACGCTGCTCCTCCATTGAAACAATGTAATAAGTGAGCGTTGTCACCCTAGGACAGGAAATGCTTTACTTGCAGCCTGTCTGCGCAGGGGTGCCACCCCCCCTAATCCATGCGTCCGGCCCCCTAATCTACATGCGGGTCGCCGGACGCATGGATTCCAATAGCGTGTTTTTTTTTTGAAGCACGTGATTAGAGCCAGAGGCTCTAATTGGCTTAAAAAAAGGGGTGGGTTGGGGCGCAGAGGACTGCACCCTGAGCCCACCCAGTTGTGTGACAATAGCAAATTAATATTCGCTATGGTCTTCCCTGATTCTCCTCCCAGCCAATCAGGAGACCCCCTGGGACCCATTACCTGATTGGCTGAGAGGAGAAGCAATCCTATTGGCTTGCCAAGAAGGAGAAGCGATCCTATTGGCCGCCAAGAAGGAGAAGCGATCCTATTGGCCGCCAAGGAGGGAGGAGACGCAAGCGAAGCTGTGGTAAAGCACCAGGAGGAGGAGATGCGGGGTGAAGCTGACCTTTGGGAGGGGTGTCAGTAGGTGGATTGTCCCCCCCCCCAAATAAAAATATAAACCAGAAGCCACCACTGACTGGCAGGATCACCAGCTGAAAGGAAGAGGAAATTCCCAATCAGGATAAAGAAATAAAAATGGATACAGACAACACATCGAAGGACTGTTAAAGAATCTGTTACCCCAACATTTCCTGATATGTGTCGGCTGTACCATGTACTTGTATGAAAAGTCTCTTCTCTTTGTATTGCTTCCTTTGTGTGAAATCCCCGGTGATCCTGCCAGTCCCTCTGCTTTCCTATTAACAACTGACCACACTAAGCATAAACGCTCAACCTTCCCAACGTGATCAGTTTTCTGGCTGTGCTGGGAACAATACATGCCTATCCTCCAATGATCAGACTTGTGCTGACACACCCCAGTACACGGGTCTTCCCAGTAAATGGATGTGTTTTGTGTGGGCAGGCTGTGTTCCCAGCACAACCAGAAAACTGACCACCCTGGGAAGGATTCTTAGCGTGGTCAGTTTGAAATATGGGAGCCAACCACATGATATAGAAGCCGTGCAACCTTCTGCAATAAAAGCTAAGGGGTTGCAGGGAAGCGGCTTTAGAGTGATAATACAGAACTTCAGCTTCCCATTTTAAAAATGCTGTTTGTCACACACAGTGCCGCTTTCCTGAACCGTACATGAACTAGGGACAGCTGGTGTCAATCGCAGGCTTGAAAGAGGGAGGAGCAAGGGGAGTGGCTGCTTGCCGCCAGTGATATTCGTTTCTGTAGACGCATGGAGCAAAAAAGGAGTTTCAAATGTAGCGCCAGCTGGGAGTGCGTGTTCAAAGGCGGCTCCAGGGGACCCTGTAAGGGAATGGAGTCACCCAAAAACAGGAAGAGAATAATTTGAGAGATATAATGCAAAGCAACCACAGGCCAAATAAAAAAAAAAAAAAAAAAAAAAAATTATATATATATATATATATATATACATACATACATACATACATACATACATACACACACACAGTATATAATATAAATTTCATTTCTAATCTTGTAACATTTACTATCCATGGATCACCGAGTGCATTCCAATCTTTGCATCATAGACTCGATCCAGACCATCTGCCTGAATCCCCCATCCCTCTACTCTCTGCAATCCAGAAACTAGAGAGTAAAAATAACTCTAGAAAAGATTACCCCAAAAAAAAAAAAAAAAAAATACAAAAATCCTACTAGAGCCAATTCTACCAGTAATGTGGGATTGTGCTGCCATCTTGTGGTTAGTTATGGGTAGTGCAGTTTTAACAGTGAACAGGATTCTAATAAACTGTGCTTTACAAATCTGATTAAACGGACACTCTACAAACGGATCAAAAAATAAACATTTGATGATATAAAAGCAAGAAGATGGCACGTTGTATTAAAAATAAAATTTGTAGCATTTATTGATAAAACTTTGCAAGGTTCCAAGGATTGTTTAAAAAAAAAAAAGAAGAAGTATACATGTCTGATCTCAAATAACTGTAATCCGTGGACTAAAACTGAGCCCACAGAATCAAACCTGAGCCCACAGGGGAAAAAAATAAAATAAAATTGAGCAAATAGATACCAAACATGTCGAGCCATAAAATTGCACACACCCGTGTAAATCACACAAAAAAAACTGTGATACCCAAAATTCTCCATAGGTGGCACTTTAAAAGCCTTTGCAGGTTATCCGTTTAGAATCACCTGTGAATTCTTACTTTCACGCCCAACATTCACGAGGATACTTCACCTGTGTGGCGCCATTGAGGTTACATATCTATCATGCTCTCTCTGCGCCAGACTTTTTATATGGGGTGTGTAAGTTTTTTTAATAAAATAAATTTTTCGTTTAAACTTTTTAACTTTATTGCCATCACAAGAGGGCTAAACAAGCTCCCCCTGGGATAGCAGAGGCAGATGACAGAGTCCTCTATTTGGAGACATGGGGGGGGGGGCTCTTAGATCCCCAATGTCTCGCCTGCAGATCGTGCTCGATTAGCTGCATCGTTGGCTACATCAGCTGAGGAATGACAGCTGGTAAGCTGTAAATTACGCAATACACGCCTCTCCTGGGGTCATGTCGCAGGAGGGAATGGGAAGTTGTTTTTCCCCGGAGGAAAGGGAGAGCCCACGAACCACCACCCATAGTGTGTGATGACAAACATACTCCAAGCATCTGATGAAGTCATCGGGACGAAACATAATAGGGCGGGTTTCATTGGAGCTGTGCAGATGTGTGCGCCACATCTGTTAACTTTTTATACATAGACCCCCCTTAGTGTGTATTTAGCTGTTTGGCTGAGATTTAAAAAAAATAAAAGATTAGAATATGGACCAGGTCTATGGGACCCACCTGAGGTCTAGAAAGAGATCTTTGTGTAAAAAAGACGTCCATAACAAAACGTAGAAGAGGAAAAAACGCAACGAGTCGGCTCTTCTATCGCGAGAAACAACTTTTATTTTCTTCACCTTATCCAATTCAGCCCCCAAAAAGAACATTAAAAATCTATCTTCTCAGTACAAAAAAAAATATGTAAGTACCACTAAGTACACTTTCAGGTCCATTTATTAAAAAAAAATAAAAAATTAAAAAAATAATAATTATTACGATGATGTAGTCATTACATTTTCTAATTCCCTCTAGTGTCCTCTAGAATTGTTACATCTCTTTTTTACAAAGTCATATTCCCTAGCGCCATCTAATGGATATAAATGCAGTATTACTTCCCATTTTAAACGTTATTACTTCCTACTATTCCAATGGCTACATTTATTATCTGAATTCCCTCTGGCATTCTCTAGAATTGTTATAATGTATCTTGTTACAAACTTATATTTCCTTTGCTCCAGAGCTCCATCTAATGGACATAATGCAGTATTAATTCACATTTAAAGAAAAAGTGTTACTTCCCATTATTTCAATGATTACATTTTTTTTCCCCCAATTCCCACTGGCATCCTCTAGAATTGTTATGTCTTTGTAACAAGAGATACAACATATTTCCTATGCTCCACAGCTCCATCTACTGGCCATAATGCAGTATTATCTCCCATTATAAGAGCTGTGGAGAATAGGAAATATGTCTTAAAAAGAAGAGATATATTGTAACAAAAGACATATTTCCTATTCTCCACAGCTCTTATAATGAGAGATAATACTGCATTATGGCCACTAGATGGAGCTGTGGAGCATAGGAAATATGTATTTGTAACAAGAGAGGAACCAACCTGAGGTCCAGAAAGAGATCTCTGTGTAAAAGACGTCCATAACAAACCGTAGAACAGAAAAACACAAGTCGGCTCTTCTTTTATGAGAAGCAACTTTTATTTTCTTCACCTTACCCAATTCAGCCCCCAAAGAGAACCAACATTAAAAATATATCTTCTCAGTACAAATTATATATATATATATATATATATATATATATATATATATATATATATAGTGGCACATCACCCTCTAGTACACTTTCGGGTCCATTTATTTAAAAAAAAAAAAAAAATCATATAGCCATTTTTATTGGTTACATTTTCTACTTCCCTGTAGCGTCCTCTAGAATGGTTACACTGTATCTCTTTTTACAAAGACATATCCCCCTTGCTCCACAGCTCCATCTAATGGATATAACGCAGTATTACTTCCCCTTATTCCAAAAGGTTACATTTATTTTCCACTTCCCTCTGTAACAAAAGATGCAATATAACAATTCTAGAGAACGCAAGAGGGAACTGGAAAATAAATGTAACCATTGGAATAAAGGGAAGGAATACTTTTCTTATGAGAGGTAATACTGCATTATATCCATTAGATGGAGCTGTGGAGCATAGGAGATATAGGTCTTTGTAACAAGAGATGCAATATAACAAATTCTAGAGAACACCAAATACATTTCCTATACTCCACAGCTCCATCTAATGGATAGAATGCAGTATTACTTCCCATAAGAAAAGTATTACTTCCCCCTTATTCCAATGGTTACATTTATTTTTAAATTCCCTCTTGCATTCTCTAGAATTGTTACATTGTATCTCATATTTCCTATAATCCACAGCTCCATCTAGTGGACATAATGCAGTATTATTTTCCATTATAATGATTGCCCATTATAAAAGAACAATCGTTCAGAAGAGACAATAGCCTAAAGAACATTCATTTTGGCCCAATCCACACAGAATGAATGTACATTCAGTATATAATTGGCTATACAACTTTTTTTTTTTTTTTTTTTAATAAATAAATAGACCTCCATTTACATTCCATGTGGCTTCTGTTACGACTATATTAAAAATATATTTAAGGGTGTATTTATATTGTAGTGGATCTAACAGTCAGCAAACATTCGCTGTAGGGGAATCTTTCAGGTCCATGAGTTTTAAAGGACAGTTAATGATTCACCGCCAGAGAATGTTTGGTAAAAGTTACATTCACTGCTTGATAAATAGACCCCTTTAGTGTCCTTTTGTTTTATGAAGAAGAAATATTTACAATGAAAAGTTTCTCCCCTTCACCATGTGCAGGTTTACATGTACAGCTCGGTTATTGTGGGGTATAGATAAAAAATTTGCAGAGGTATTCATCTTTTATATACATTCATTATGTGAAAATGCTAATCCTGTGAAAATACGGGCAAAATTACAGGTTACTAGGCCATTTTCTCTCCACGTCCCATGCTATTCTTTCATATAAAAAAAAAAAAAAAAAAACACAGTTCTGCATTATGGCCACTAGATGGTGCTGATAACAGCAGAGTACTTATTTCATATAATCATCAGCTCCATCTACTGGCCACAATGCGGTATTTTCCCAATTCCAGTACTTATGAATGAATAACATCTGACCTGCACAGAGGATAGCCAAGGGACATTTGAGTTTGCCAGCACCGACACAGAACAAATGTACACGCAGTTTCACATAGATCTGGGATTTTTTTTTCTAAATAGACCCCTTAAAAACAGCCATGATAATCTTTATACCATGCATCAGCGGTCTCCATAATTTTCGGTCCTAGGGCCACATCATATATTTTTACAAAATTGTCATTGGCCCACAAAAAAAAAAAAAAAAAATATCAGAGTCCCCTCTAAAGTCCACCTTACATGGGAATCTCCCAGAGTCCCCCCCCCCCCCGTTACCATCAGAGTCTCCATCAAAGTCCATCCTACATCAGAGTCCCCCTTATATACGAGTCCTCACCAGAGTCCCCATCAAGCACAAGTCCCCCTTACAAAATGTAATCATGTGTAACTGTCCCCTTCTCTCCCTTTGTCCATTCACAAAAATCCTTTCCATGCAAAATGTTCTGTGAATGGACAAGGGAAGAGAGGGGGGGGGGTGTGGCCAGGAAGCGATCTGGTCTCTCCTTGTCTATTCAGGGAACATCTTGCATTCTGAACAGAATTTGAGAGACTCTGGGAATGGGAAAATGGAGAAGGGGCTGGGAAACAATCTCCCCTTGTACATTCACAGAATGTCCCCATCAGAGTCCCCCCCACATTAAAATCTCCCACAGAGTCCCCCTCCCCCCCTTACCTCAAAGTCTCCATCAAAGTCCCCCAATCACGAGAGTCCCCACCAGAGTACCCCCTTACATTGGAGACCCCTGCCATACATGACAAAAGAAAACGTCAAATCACAATAAAAATAAACAATTTGTTTTAGACTCTAGAACAGTGATCTCCAAACTGTGGCCCTTTGCTTGCTTTTATCTGGCCCTCGGGGCACCATTTCTTCCACTGATACCAACAATAGGGCATAAAAGCCACCCGCCCCCTCTTCCATCGACCCCAATGAAGGGGCACAATTCCTTCGAATGACACCAACAATTGGGCCCAATAACACCAATGATGGGGGCACAATTTTTCCCAATGACACCAACAATAGGGCCCAATGACACCAATAATGGGGCACAATTCCGCTCAATAAAACCAACAAATTGCTCCCAATGACACCAATAATGGGGCACAATTCCTCCCAATAAACCCAACAAATGGGCCCAATGACACCAACGATGGGGCACAATTCCTCCCAATGACACCAACAAATGGGACCAATGATGGGGCACAATTCCTCCCAATGACACCAACAAATGGGCCCAATAACACCAATGATGGGGCACAATTCCTCCCAATGACAACAAATAGACTCAACACCACCAATGATGGGGCACATTTCTTCCCAATAACAGGGCACAATTCCACTGACACCGAAGTTGGAGCATTGTTTTTTCCCACTGATGTCGGGATCTTTCTACTCCCAATGGCCACAGTCTGGCCCCACAAAAGTCTGAAGGACAGGAAACTGGCCCTTTGTTTAGAAAGTTTGGAGACCCCTGAACTAAAGGAACAGAGGACATGCTGAATATCCAACAATGTGATACAATAGAGGTAAGAAACGTATTGGTGGATCTCCTGATATACCTTCCAGTGCTGGTTAGGTTAATAATAATAAAAAAAAAGCATTATAAAAAAAAAAATATTCACAGACAAAAAAAAAGCTGAAATCAGTTGTGTACCACGGCTCATCGATATTCCAAAATGTTGACTGGAGTCCACAGGGGCAGCTGGTAGTACCGGGAGCGGCAATCGCGCACCTCGGGTGTCAGTTCGATACAATCTGTCAGTCTGGCTAGACGTCGGTTTCAATCCGCAGCCTCTCCATACGTTTAACGTTGCGCTCCACCGCTACCTGGCTAGTGATCTCTTTGGCGCAGGTCTGTGGAAACCAACCGCGCTCTCCGTCCCGGAGTCGTTCACCCTGATACCAACCTAAAAAAAATAAAAAATTTAATCAAATTACAGCAATTAAAAGAACGAATACAGCAAATAACAAAAAAATAGTACAATAGCAATAATAGTATCATGATATGAAATTGATACATGAATGCGTACGCCCATAAATTATCGACCATGGATGCAAGTTTTTCTATTTTTGGTTTACAGATCCAAATGCAGTACAATTTTATTGAGGTTTATGCGCCGTGTGTACTACGGACTTATAGAAAAGTTCACATAAAAAAAAAAAAAAAACACAACAACAAAAGCTGTACTGATAAAAACACAATTTTTTTGCAGCGGCATGCAAGGCCCCCAAAAGGAAACTAGGAAAAATTTCTCAGTTTTTGGTTAGAGTGGGCAGAGTTACCTCCCCCATTACCATGCAGGACCCCAGATTCCCCCCCTTCCCAAAACAGCTGCGGCATGCTGACCTTTTCAGCCGAGCTTCCATTGTCACTGGATGGAGTTCTCCTGACATTACTGGGAGAGTTGAGTAGAGTCCAGGTGCTCATCCTCTATCATTGTGGCCCCAAGTGTTAGCTTGCTGTGTTCTGGGCCCCCCTCTTCCCCAACTGTCAGCCCCACCCCTACCCTTCCCCAACTGTCAGCTTACTGTTGTTTTTAGGACCTTACATAGAGTCCTTACGTAGAGTCTTTGTGGGACACCTGATGTTAATGGCCAATGAGCACCCAGAATAATGTTACGTCTATATAAAACTTTGAAAAAATATTTGTAGGCCTAACATACAGAAATAGTGAATTAGTTATGAAAGATTTATCATTAACAGAGTCCTGTACTGGGATAAATACAAAGGCAACCATTTATGGGCCCCCCCCAAAATACCACTTTCCCCGCTATCCCTGGTATCAGTGCTTTGAGTCACAGCCTGGGACAGACATTCAGATCAGGAACATCGGAGAATGTTCAGGACTCCAGATCTGTATACTTGTTCCAAATCAGTGAAGCCGCTGGATCAGCATGACAGCCAATAGGTAGTATTTTGAAGAAGCGTCATTTATAAAAGAGGACAAAGTATTACCGTCTTCCTCCTGAAGCACCAAGACTACGTCTGCTTGCTGCAGGGACACCTCGTCCGGCTGTTTCGCCATGTAGGCCTTTATAATCTCCACCTGGCGCAATCCTGAAAAACGATGGAATTAGAATCAGGCAGAGTATCATCACAGCCTCCAATCTCTGCCCGCCACAGATATTCCGAACATCTCCACTCTTCTATGTCCAGGAAAAAATTCTAAAGGGAAAACTATTGTCCATCTATGTTCCTCAGTAAATATGCAGATGTGATCATCTTTATGCAACTCGTGTCCACCTTATAAAGACCTTCTGAGTATAGATTATTATTATTTTATATTATACATTAAATGGCTAAAAAGTTTGTGGACACTTTTATATGACTACTGGACACCACATCAACTGGGCACCTGAACCATCACACCTATGTGACCTTCTTGGACTCCTGACTCTCATTACTATATGACCTTGTTGGACACCTCACCAATACACATATACGGCCTTACTCAACACTTATTACACCTATATTAACTTGCTGGATGTCTGACCCTCACACCTTTATATGGCATTGTTGGACACCTGACCATTACAACCATGTGGCTTTGATGGACAATGCCCATCACTCCTACATGGCCTTGATGGACTCCTGATCATTACACCTATATGACTTTGTTTACACCTGACCAGTTGGATGCCTGACCCTTATCACAACTTTATATGGCCTTCCTGGACACCTGACCTTCACAGCTATATGACCTTGTTGGACACCTGACCCTCATACCTTTATTAGGAGTTTGATGGACACCTGACCCTCACAAGGGTAAGACCTTGTTGGACACCTGACCTTCACAAGGGTAAGACCTTGTTGGACACCTGACCCTCATACCTTTATTAGGAGTTTGATGGACACCTGACCCTCACAAGGGTAAGACCTTGTTGGACACCTAACCTTCACAAGGGTAAGAACTTGTTGGACACCTGACCTTCACAAGGGTAAGACCTTGTTGGGCACCTGACCCTCATACCTTTATTAGGAGTTTGATGGACACCTGACCCTCACAAGGGTAAGACCTTGTTGGACACCTAACCTTCACAAGGGTAAGAACTTGTTGGACACCTGACCTTCACAAGGGTAAGACCTTGTTGGGCACCTGACCCTCATACCTTTATTAGGAGTTTGATGGACACCTGACCCTCACAAGGGTAAGACCTCGTTGGACACCTGACCTTCACAAGGGTAAGAACTTGTTGGACACCTGACCTTCACAAGGGTAAGACCTCTTTGGACACCTGACCTTCACAAGGGTAAGACCTCGTTGGACACCTGACCTTCACAAGGGTAAGACCTCATTGGACACCTGACCATCATGCCTATATAAACCTGATGCTCTCTACCCTTGCCATGTAAGCTTCCAGTGAACAAACCCATCTCCGTTTTCTCTTACCTGCCGTCTTGGATTTGCTAAAACGTCTATTTTCTTCTTTGACCTCCAGCGCAGTGATCCATCGGGCCCGGTCACTCCTGCAAACAGAAACAAGGACGAGTAAGAATGTCCACATGGCAGGTGCCAGGCTGTTCCTGGCTTCCCTTAATTCGAAATCACCAACCTTAAAAAAGCATGCAGCACATGTAGTTTGGATACCTGACCCGAATAACGACTTGAAGTCTACAGTACGTATGTCCGAATCAGTGACTCAAAGTATTGAAGCCACTGGATTAGCATGACAGGAAGCAATAAATTGTGAAGGAGCTGAAAAGGCTGATGATAGAGATATCCTATTTAAAAAGTGACTATAGCTGTTGTCATTGCTGACTCCATGTTGAAGGTGCAGACTCTGGAGCCATCACTCTCATCCTCACTTTCCTATTGAGGGAGTCACCTACCTGGAGATTCCACCCTCTATTTGTCCTGTTTACCGTCATCATTGAAAGGAAAAAGGAAAAGAAAATCCCAAATTGTAGGTTGACATCAGAAGAGTAATAGAAGAGAAATCTTCCGATGGGGACACTAGTTCTGGCGACAACCAGGGATTCCCTCACTTTCATGAGATTTCTTCTCATTTCCTCTCTTGGCTTTGGCACAGGAAGTGAAATTAAATCTCCCCAATGGGACACAGATGGCAAAACAGAAAAAAAAAAAAAAACGGACAGGGTTTATAACCCTCCCTTCCTCAGTCTATCCAAAATGAAAAAAATAAAAAAGAAGAAGTTTTGCTTTAGTTACACTTTAAGACTCTCACATTTTCCTGGTTGCTCATGATTTTATCAGCCTATTGTTGGCTGTAACAAGAAGCTCAATTAAGACTATGCAGAAGCTCATTATAGATCAGGATCTGTATGCCATACTTTCGATGACTGCTGCAGATCAGCAGTTGACAGTGAAGATTGCACCAGTGCAATAGTCAGGGAAACAATCAGGAATTAGACATGTGGAATTCATTTCGGTCAAATGTAAATTCTGACAAATTTTGGGTTAGTCGAAGATTCTGACGTATTCGAATCTCCGAATGAACTAATAACAAATTTTGTTGAAATTTGTTTAATTTATTAATTTGCTAACTAATTCCAAATTTTCGGAACCATTCTAATTCGGATCAGTCGAAAAATGATTGACCAATTCGAAATTTGTATGAAGAATAGCTGATTGTTAAGGCCGGGAAGTCGGCCGCAATGTCCTTAACAACCGATGATTCATCAGCTGTCAACGGGCTTCCCTGCTGACAGCTGAAATGTAAACAAAAGAATGGCAGCAATAGAAAATTCAGAAACCAAAAAACAAACAAAAAAAAACAAACAGTGTGGTATGGATTTTCAGGGGAAATAGTTGTAAAAAGAACCTCGCGCCAATATGTACTGATAAACTAAAAACCAATAACAAAAAACAAAAAAGCTGCTCCCCTGCGAAGTGATATACTCCCAGTGATAGTGTTGAATATAGGGGGCACTAGTGCTATTTAATAGACCAAAGTGCTAAAATATAATTTAAACCATATAACAACCTTATTAGCTCTTAATTGGTAACCCAATCTAAAGCATTAGTGACAGTCCCAATACGAGTCCTTCAAATTACAGTGTTTAAAGTCCATAACCAACATAAATTCACATTTGCTGTTGTGATCAATCTTGAAGAAAAAATATTTTTTGAGTTGAAATCCTTCTGACATCAGAACTTATTCATTCAATGTCTCTGATATGGAAATAGTAGTGATATAGAAAGTGAATCCTCCACCAATGTTTTTAAAACTACACACCCGACGTGTCAGTAGCTTAATTCTGCTTACCAGAATTAAATGACCTCTTTCGCCAAAAAGTAGGTCATTAAGGCTTGCGCAGGATTGTGCCTGCTCACATGGATGATAATGGAGACGTACAATAGCCTTCCTCCTCACAAAGTTATGGCCGGATAATATGTAAAAATGATGAAAAAATCCCCATAGTGTAAAACCGTTTATTGATTAAACTGTATATAAAACAGAGAGCCAAATGGCTTACTCACATTAGAATGTGCCCATTCCTGGCACTGGGGCTGCTGGTTTTCAGATTCGTGTGCTGGCGGGGAACTGATCTAACGCGGCCACCTCCGTCTGCGGCGTGCGTTCCACCTCCTAGCTTCCGGCAAACCACTCAGTCCGGAAATGACGCACGAACGTGACCAGGTACCGCCTCGACGTACGTTTCGTTGTGAACGTCCTCAGGAAGCGTACCTGGTCACTATGGTCACGTCTATTTGTATAATGGGTTACCCGGGAAAATTTGGATGCGCAGCCGCAGTCTCGGTCGGCATCCATCCAGATGCTTCTTATGTAAATTCATAGCCAAATCACTGCATATAAACATACATGGGTATAACTTATATCTATATAAGATCGGTTTTGTGAATCTAACGTAGAGTATATTATGGATGTATGTTGTATTTATGATGGTAGTATTTTGGTCAGGCATACATTTCACCCCTTATTAGGAATGTTAATTTGGTACAATAGTGACCCCTAATGGTCATATAGAGATATGGCACGCATACATTGGTATATAGCTTACCTAATTATTTTAATAATCTTATTTATTTATTTTTTTATTATCGGACACAAAGGGGAGAAAGAGGGGAAATTAGTCCAGGGTTAAATACTGAGTTATTTTTGAGATTGCTATGTGTGTATAACTGATTGGTGACAGTCTCACCACTCACAGGTACCTGTTTGGCATAATGTTTTTTTATATTTAATTTGCGGACGTATTTTTCGACGTCCACAAATAATTCAAATTTGTCTATATTTTTATTTGGTGCAAATTTTAATCCCCGATTTAACACTGTTAATTCTTGTTCAGTAAGTGAAACCCCTGCCAGATTATAAATCCCTTGATTGTTTATTTCCCTTTTCTTTCTCCTCCTCGTCTTCCTCTCTTTCGGAAATGTTTCTGGGGACTTGTGGGGCACTGGGTGGAATACGATAGGGTTCCTTCCAGTCTCTCCATTCCCCCCCCCTGGTATGGACCCTGATATGGTCCCGGCCTACCTCTAAAGTTGCCTCTAAAGGTTCCCCGTGGTGGTCTTGGCGGATAGTAATTCCTATTCTGTTCATAATAGCCATAGTCCGACCCTCTATTGTCCAAAGGTGCGAACCGATTATGGGTATGCACTGGATGGGCTGGTGGATAGGGGTATGGACTAGTCTGATGGTAATAGGAATTTTTTGGATTATTAGGTGTTTTAGTCATTTTTTTAGGAGTACTCGAGTTTTTTGATGGTGGTTTACTCTGTTGTACTGTTACTACACAGGGGCCTCAGGCTCTTTATCCAGTGATGATTCTATACTGGGAGAGGATGTGATGTTGTCCTGCCATTTATACACTTTATTTTCTTCGAAATCCTTGACATCCCTTTGATATTTCTTCAATTTTTTATTTTTTATTTCCCAGTCATATTTTTGTAGATGGTTTTGGAGATTTTTTGCTTTTTCTACATAGTCATTGTTAGATTTGAATGGCTCCATTCTTTCCTTGAGGTCAGCTATCTTAGCTTCCAATATTATATTTTTGTTTTTTCTTCTTCTAATCATAAGTTGCATGAGCTTTTGTTCACATGCGTTGAAAAACTGGTACCATTCGTCTAACAACTGTAGATCTTCAATCCCATCACTGGGACTGATATCCCACCTCAACCTTCTGGGGGTAAGGTTTTGGCTTATGTACAATTCAAATGAGGCAATGTCCCACCATAACCTGATTTGTTTCTCCATATCAAATTGCAGTTGTTTAAAACCCCTTTCAAGATCTAAATTGGGACTGGGGGCTTTCTGAAATATTTCCTCTATATTGAAGTGCCGTTCTTTCCTGAAGTCAAACACATCCATGGCAGCGTAAGTTTGATAAAGTTAAAATAAGCAGATTACTTGATACTTTAGTGCATATAGTTGTAAAAAGAACCTCGCGCCAATATGTACTGATAAACTAAAAACCAATAACAAAAAACAAAAAAGCTGCTCCCCTGCGAAGTGATATACTCCCAGTGATAGTGTTGAATATAGGGGGCGCTAGTGCTATTTAATAGACCAAAGTGCTAAAATATAATTTAAACAATATAACAACCTTATTAGCTCTTAATTGGTAACCCAATCTAAAGCATTAGTGACAGTCCCAATATGAGTCCTTTCAGGGAAACCCCACTCCAAAACAAAAATAAAAAAAGAAAAGAAAAAAAATGCCGTGGGGTTCCCTTACCTGATCCTTATCCAAGCATGCAGGCCAGAAAGGGGTGGAGGGGGGAGGACACATGGCGAATGAGCGCCCCCCCCCCCTGAACCATACCAGGCCACATGCCCTCAACGGGAGGGGAAGCTTTGGGGCAGGGGGTTCCCTCAAACCACCTTGTCCCCATGTTGATGGGGATAAGGGCCCCTTCCCCGCAACCCTGGCCGGTGGTTGCCGGGGTCTGTGGGCGGGGGGGGGCTTCTCGGAATCTGGAAGCCCCCTTTGACTAGGGGGCCCCCAGATCCCAGTCCCCCTATGTGAATGAGTATGGGGTACATAGTACACCTACCCATTCACCAAAAAAAGTGTCAAAAGTGAATAAAGACACTACAAAAGTTTTTGACAATTCCTTTATTAAAAAAAAAAAAAAAGTACCCCCGATGCAGATTCATAGTCAATCCTGCTGCAGTCATGTTGAACGCTCCCGCTGACTGCCTGCTCCGCCGCCTGACATTTCTTAAATAGCTAAGGGGCGGAGTCACCAGGTGACTCTGCCCCCTTTTTGACGTCATCGACCCAGCATGATCATTTTTAAACCGATCCGAATCGTTCCGAAAACTTGGAATTCATTTGAAAATGAATAAACAAAATTCAATTAAATTCCAAAACCGAATCAACGAAACAAAATTAGTAACATAACAAATCTATCCAAAAGGAAACAAATGTTTTCCATTCTGCACATGTCTATCCCTGCAGAAGAAGCACACAGCTCCATGGAGTGTTTATAACCACTTTAGGTCCACCCATTGTCATTACCCAGAATTCCTCCAGCCAATACTCACAGTGTATCTGTTGCCAGAGAAATCTGCTCCTGCCGCCCCTCGCTGTTTTTCCTCATGGTTATCTGGAATTGATAGGGTCCAGCTGGACTTCGGTTTCCAGCAGTCCCCGACTTTAGCGAGGGAGAAACCACGCTGTCTCCAATATCGATCCCATCGATGGCGTACTGATCTGTCTTTACGTAATCCGTCACCAGATAGCTGTCCTCACTGGGGGGTTAGAGGAGGAGAAGACGATGGGTACTTCAATCAAGTCAAATGGACACATCAGAGGCACAGGACCTCACAAACCCCACCAAGAACTGGTCTGTTCGGGTCTACAACAGTCACCCAACATCATCGCATTACACGCTGCAACCCTTTCAAATAAAAAAATAAATAAAAAAACACAACACACACTCCTCACACTACTTACCACCACCACCACTTCACTGCTTACCACCACTCTACTCCACCACCACTACTGACCACAACTCCCCACCAATACCACTACTTACCACCACCCACTCCACCACCACAACTACTTACCACCACCCACTCCACTCCCCACCAATACTGCTACTGACCACCACCCAACCATCACCACTACTTACCACCATACCACCACCACCCACTCCTCCACTACCGACCATGACTATTTACCACTACCCCACCAAAAAAAAGGCATTACACATACACAGCACTATGTAACAGGGTTCAGTCAGCGCAAAAAATTAGATCAATCCTAAAACTAAAGCAGCTGGACACTTAGGGTCAATATAGCACACTCCTAATGTAAACATAGATAAGATTATAGTGCAGCGCTAGTAAACATACAAACTAAATAACCAATCACTAAAATAGCAAAACATGCAAAGAGTTCCATATAAATGAAAAGTCCAGAGGAATGGCTATCACAGCCAAAATGAAAATGTATATAAATGCACCAAAGGAAAGTCCTCAAAAGGCGATAATAGACTTCAGTGTGTCCTTAAAGTGTTTCCTTCACCAGATATGTAGGCCGCTCACCTCAATCAGTGCGTCTCTGACCTAACAGAAGACCAAATGCACAGTTCCCCACAGGGATATAATCATTGTATAAAGTTGTCTCCAGAACATCAATGGTACTTGCATCAGAAACTTCTCAACGGTGACGGTGAGTGTATCCCATACACTTGTCATTCAGTGGTAAACATGAAAAAGCCAATAGGACAAGACATAGTGCTCTCTGTATCACAGTTTATGTCACATTTATTTAAAATAGAAACATTTTCACTCACATAAAAAGCACTATTCCCAGTGCTAGGGGTAAAAAGCCTCCGATATAGACATGGATATGGAAGCGTCTCTCTTTACATTCCAGGCAGATATGAACAGATGACGTCACACGGTGGTCCCATCTACACGCACATGTATCGTCCCAAGGGCAGGACTTCCTCCGCATATATTCTACGATATATTCATATCCATGTCTATATCAGAGGCTTTTTACCCCTAGCACTGGGAATAGTGCTTTTTATGTGAGTGAAAATTGTGAAAATGTTTCTATTTTAAATAAATGTGACATAAACTGTGATACAGAGAGCACTATGTCTTGTCCTATTGGCTTTTTCATGTTTACCACTGAATGATAAGTGTATGGGATACACTCACCGTCACAGTTATTAAGAAGTTTCTGATGCAAGTACCATTGATGTTCTGGAGACAACTTTATACATCAATTATATCCCTGTGGGGAACTGTGCATTTGGTCTTCTGTTAGGTCAGAGACCCACTGATTGAGGTGAGCGGCCTACATATCTGGTGAAGGAAGCACTTTAAAAGGACATACTGAAGTCTATTATCACCTTTTGAGGACTTTCCTTTGGTGCATTTATATACATTTTCATTTTGGCTGTGATAGCCATTCCTCTGGACTTTTCATTTATATGGAACTCTTTGCATGTTTTGCCATTTTAGTGATTGGTTATTTAGTTTGTATGTTTACTAGTGCTGCACTATAATTACACAGCACTACTAGTCTAACATCAGGAAGGAAAACTTATTAGTTTGCTGCTGCTCCTTCACTGTCCAATCAGCAGGCTGGGTAAATGACCAAGCTGTATTGCCTACCTAAAAACTGGGTAAATGACCAAGCTATATTGCCTACCTAAAAACGTTAAGTCGGGGTCCTGGCTGGGCTATCTGATCATAAGAGGGACAGAACAGAATCCCAAATCTCTTGGCATATAAAACCCTTCACATGTATTTCATTAAACTCCTTCATGCCAGCCAAAGCAGGTGTTCTAACAGTATGGGTCCCCCATCAGATAGTGCCCGGGTTGGACTGCGCATGAGCAATGGGAGATCACGGAAATCTCAGAGACGAAACATGTGTTACATCAGCTGTTGTTGGAGCATGCGCAGTTAACACGCGCTCGCTCACGCCGCTCGTTCTATCTGATGGGGGACCCATCTAGATAGAACAGCGATGGCCGCACTCAAGTCAATACAGCAAGGGGCAGGATGGTTATATAAAAAGGGGCGGGTGTATTTGATTGAGAGTGGCCAGCGCTGTGTAGTTTATTGTGAAAAGCTATCAAAAATTACTGCTCAATAATACACCCGGCTCTTTTATTTAAAGGAGCGCGGCCAGCGCTGCTCTATCTATCGAGATGGGTCCCCCCATCTGATAGAACGAGCGGCGGGAACGAGCGCCAACAGCTGATTGAACAGAGCGAGCGCTGTGTTAACTGCGCATGCTCCAAAACCAGCCGATTGAACAGATGTTTTTTTTTCCCCCGGAGATTTCCGTGATATGGGACTGCGCATGCGCATTGCAATCCGGGCACTATATGATAGGGGACCCAGAATGATAGGACACAGGTTCTTTAAATGGGTGGTGACGCCTTGAGCAAGTAGGTGGAGCTCCTGATCTTGTTGCATTGTAAATGGCTGCATGGTGCTGACATCACTGGGAGTCATGCTTACCAGCTCCAGATGGTCAGTAGTGGACTGTTGCCGACAGCTCAGTCACGGTTCTGGGAGCACGATGGAGCGCAATCCAGAACAAGACAACAAGGCATAGAAGGGGCAGCTGGGAGTTAAGGCCAACCTGTCCTACCACCTCATATGTAGAATGCCGTCATATAGAGGCTACACTACGAGCCAAAGATCTTCTGTCCCTTTACCTCTTCTTCTTCGTAATGATGAGGACATCGTTAAATAGGAAGAGGTAGTAGTAAGGCCTTCCGAAGCCTTTGCGGAAGATTCCGGATTCTTCCATCAGCAGGAGTTCACCTCTCTTCAGGAGCCAGCGGGAGGCGGAGATCAGAGGGAAGGGCTGTGAACGGGAAAGAAAAGTATGCCACTGTCAAAAAACGGCCTTCTTCAAAGTGGTTGTAAACCCTTCCATATACCCAGTGAAGTGACTGGTCTCAGGTGATACACAGAGATAAAACAAATCCACCTACATAAAAGTTGTACCGGTTTATCTGCAGCCTCATCTTCCCTACATCCGTTCAAAGTTCAGAATTTATAAAGCTTGTTTGTGCTTTCAGAAAGCAAGTGAAGTTACACTCGGCAGAGATTAGCAAGTTAATTGAAGGGAGAAGGGACACACCCCCCCTTCACACATTTCACAGGAATAGAGCCGACACTCTCCATCCAATCTGACAGAGCTTGAGGTATTTTGCAAAGAAGAATGGGCAGAAATGTCCCTCTTTAGATGTGCAAAGCTGGTAGAGACATCCCCAAAAAGACTTGCATACATTTACGTTTTTAGTTGTAACAAAATGTGAAAAATGTCAAAGGGGTATGAATTCTTTTTCAAGGTACTGTGTACACACACACACACACACACACACACACACACACACACACACACACAGAGACAGAGACTTTATTAGAATATATACACACACACACACACACACACACACACTCTCTCTGTATAGATAGAGATTGTATATATATATATATATATACACACACATATACACAATATATATTATATATAAACAAAATTATAATTTTTTTTATCTATATCTATATATAGAGAGAGGTAGATTTTATTAGAATATATATACTAGTATGTAAGGAATATTTTTTTTTTTCCTTACCTTTATCTTCCCAAATTCGAGTTGAGTTTGAAGCGTGTACATCTGTTCCGTCCTCTCCATTTTCCGAGCCCCCTCGTTGCATTGCTTTACCAACTAGAAACATTAAAAAAAAAAAAAAAAAAAAAAACACAATATGACCCGTCTGAATCTGCTGGAAGAGATCTGATGATCTGACTATCAATAGTAAGAGAAAATGTTCAGATTAAGAACCTACCAACCATTGGATGAGCACACATACTGCACACATTGGAGAGACCTACCTTACTGATGAGTACATTGAAGCCCTGTACACACGATCGGTTTTACAGATGAAAACAGTCCGATGGACTGTTTTCATCGGACAAACCGATCGTGTATGGGCCCCATCGGTCTTTTTTCCATCGGTGAGAAAAAATAGAACAGGTTTTAAATTTATCCGATGGCAAAAAAAAAACGATAGCAAAATCCGATCGTCTGTGTGGTATTCCATCAGATAAAAAACCCACGCATGCTCAGAATCAAGTCGACGCATGCTCAGAAGCATTGAACTTAATTTTTCTCGGCACATCGGAGTGTTTTACGTCACCGCGTTTGAAACGGTCCGTTTTTTGACTGATGGTGTGTGGGCAAGACTGATGGAAGTCAGTTTAATCGGATTTCCGATGGAAAAAAACATCAGATTAGAATCCATAGGATATCCGATCGTGTGTACAGGGCTCGAGTCTATACTCATGAATTTGTTCTTTTTGTATCATATATTGCTTGTATTTGTTATAACAATCATGTTTAATTGATTCACATGTTCATTATATTTATTACTGCTGTCTGTACCAATCATGTCCATTTATGATCAATATTAACTACTTCCCCCCTGGCCACTGTACATATACGGCCGGGTGGGTGCTCTCTCCTGAGTGGACGTTCCTGGAAAGTCCCTCAGAAGGAGGGGGATCGCACCCGGTGTGCGTGCCCGGCGGCCGCCCAGGAAACGAGCAGGAAAGTGGATCTCTGTGTGTAAACACAGAGATCCACGTCCTGTGAGGGAGAGGGGACCGATGGTGTGTCCCTTGTACATAGGGACAACCATCGGTCACCTCCCCCAGTCAGTCCCCTCCCCCCACAGTAAGAACACATTGAGGGAACATATTTAACCCCTTCCCGCCCCCTAGTGGTTAACCCCTTCCCTGCCAGTCACATTTATACAGTAATCAATGCATTTTTATAGCAGGGATCGCTGTATAAACGTGAATGGTACCAAAAATGTGTCCGCCACAATATCGCAGTCACAATAAAAATCGCAGATCGCCGCCTCTACTAATAAAAAAAAATAAAAAAAATGCTATAAATCTATCCCCTATTTTGTAGACGCTATAACTTTTGCGCAAACCAATCAATACGCGCTTATTGAGATTTTTTTTATACCAAAAATATGTAGAAGAATACGTATCGGCCTAAACTGAGGGAAATTTTAATTGAAAAAAAAAATAAATGGGTATTTATTATAGCAAAAAGTAAAAAATATTGTGTTTTTTTTCCAAACTGGACACTCTTGTTTATAGCGCAAAAAATAAAAACCGCAGAGGTGATTAAATACCACCAAAAAGAAAGCTCTATTTGTGGGAAAAAAAGGGCGCAAATTTTGTTTGGGAGCCACGTCGCACGACCGCGCAATTGTCATTCAAAGTGTGACAGCGCTGAAAGCTGAAAAATGGCCTGGGCAGGAAGGGGGTTTTAGTGCACAGTAGGGAGGTGGTTAAATAATATGTCATTATTATTACATTAATTATGGATTTCTTTGTATACCCCATGCATTGTATATCATATTTATCTATTTATTAAATAATCAATTTAATACATTATATTTCCATGGACTGCCCTTAGGGGATTGTGATATTCATTTTTTTCATAATTAGGTACTTCATTCATTAATCTCCATCAACAAAAGATATGCCTTATGATAAGTCCCAAATCCATTTCTCCTTTTTTTTTCGCATACATTTAGGGATGGAGGGACGCCTTTGCTGTACTTGGGTATTAGTAGGTCACCTTCTGTTTTTTTATTTACCTTACTGATGGCCTTCAGTGCCCTGGTGTTGGCTTCATACTCCGGGGAGTCCATGTCCGTTTTCTGGCAGATAGTCTACAGAATGGGACACAACACACGTTTATGGAGGAGATCAAAAAGAATCTAAAAAAGACTCCACTTTTCAAAAAATGATAAAAACATTAAAAAAATATATACAACTAGGGGTTGATTTATTAAAACTGGAAAATCTGAGGCAGCTCTGCATATAAACCAATCAGCTTCCAGGATTTATTGTCAAAGTTTAACCACATCCCAGCCGGCCACTACATATATACGGCCGGGTGGGCTCTTCCTCCTGAGTGGATGTTCAAGAACGTAACTCAGAGGGAGGGGGATCGCGATCACCCGCGGGTTCCCGCGCAGCGGTGCGATCCCAATGCGCTCGTGTCACCCGGACACGGCCCATCTCCGATTGTGGCAGGAGGGCTCTGTGATTGGCCCTCCTGATCACATGACAGCCATGTCCAATCACAGCCGTCATGTGATGTAAATAGAGAGCCGGTTGCTAGGCTATCTGCTCTCCTCACACAGAAGTTGTCAGTGAGGAGAGGAGAGCAGATCGCTGCAGCCGGCCGGTCATCAGTGACTATGAGCTGTTTTTTTACAGCTTTTTACACTCTGATCACCAGTCTAGTGTCCCCACACAATGTAAAACACACAATGTCCCCAAAACACCTGTCCCCCACATATGTAACAGTAAAATCACAGGTCCCAATGATCATCTGCACATATGTCCGTGATCACACCAACCAATTATTATACACTTAACGGGATAAAATAGAAAGAAGAAAATATTGTTTGTTTTTCCATATTTTTGCTCTTTTTTCGCTTATATTGCTAAAAAAAAAAAAAAAAAAAAAAAGTCGTGAATAAATACCACTAAAAGAAAGCTCTATTTGTGTGAACAAAATGATAAAAATTTCATTTGGGTACAGCGTAGCATGACCATGCAATTGTCATTGAAAATGCGAGAGCGCTGAAAGATTCAAATTGGCCCGGGAAGGAAGGGGGCGAAAGTGCCCGGTACTGAAGTGGTTAATTGAACAAGCTGAAGTTAGAAGCTGATTGGCTGCACCAGATTTTGAGTGCTCCAGTTTAAAATGGGTCCATTTAAAAAAATAAAATAAAATAAAAAATTGCTGTATGAATGTCCCAAGCATTTGCACAGATCGCAAATAAACGAGCATTGCCCTCCGATTCCTCCTGTATTGATTTGTATTGTACCGTCTGCCCTAACGTTGTAAAGCGCTGCGCAAGCTGTTGGCACAATATAAATCCTTTATAATATTATTATTATTATTATATTATTAACGCTGTATTTTTCCCAATACGTTAATTTCCTGTGATCATTACTTCCACCAGGTGGCCATAATGTGCCGTTTTCTCAGTTGGGGTATTTCAAGGGCACGTCAAACAATCGAATTACCCCACATCTCAAAAGAAGTACAGTGAAACCTCGGATTGCGAGTAACGCGGTTAACGAGCGTTTCGCAATACGAGCAATTTGTTTGTTTTTTTAAATCCTGACTCGGTTTGCGAGTGTTGTCTCGCAAAACGAGCAGGATTCAAGACTCTGCAGTGTGCAGTACCGCATTTGGCCAGAGGTGTGGGGGCCGATCGAAGCCGTTCGGAATACTCTGTTCCCGAGCTTTTCCGAATGCAGCCGTGTCTCTCCGGTGCCCCGCCCCCCAACCTCTGGCCACATGCAGTATTGCATGCCATAGAAGTCAATGTGGAACAAATTATTTTCGTTTCCATTGACTTCTATGGGGAAACTTGCTTTGATATGCGAGTGCTTTGGATTACAAGCATTCTCCTGGAATGGATTATGCTCGTAATCCAAGGTTCCACTGTGCTACAAGTCAGGGTTGCCAACCTCCCGCAGCATTTTTTACTGACAAAGCATGGAAAATTTACTGGCGGAGCACATTTTTTTAACTGACAACCTCATAAATTACTGAACTCCTAATGAAAACTAACACAGTGAATATTTCAACAGTATAAACATGATATGGAAACACTGACAATACCTATAAAACAAAGTAATTTGCTTGATTTACACTTAAAAAGTCAACACAGCATGAAATTATCAGCCCCTGATATTTACTGGCAGTTGTAAAAAAAAACAAAAAATTTTTTTTATAGAAACTGTCAGTAAATTTACTGGCGGGTGGCAACCCTTCTACAAGTACATGTCATGCTGGACGGAGGATGTTACAGAACTTGGACAAGTGAATGCAGTACTCACATCCATCAGCAGAGGGAGCCGAGTGGCCCTCTGCATGGGAAGAATAAGAAAAGAAATCATTGGCAGACCGCCGCACTCCGGGTTCATCTGGATCTTGTTCAGCGTTTCCTTAAAGGCCACGTTCGTGGATCTGAAAAAAGACGAGAGAAATGTAAAGTTCGCACCAGAAACGCAGACATTTATGGCGGTACGGTGGTCTTGGGCTACCCGCCATTCTAGTTTTAAAAAGTACATTTTGGACAAAAAAACAAACAATCAAGCAGATTTAATATTAAGAAGTTAGCAAATTTTCAGGGGTTGGGCTTGGCCCCTTAGTTCCAGTGAAGGGAACTCTTAAGGCATCAGCATACCAAGACATTTTGAACAATTTCATTCTCCCAACTTTGTAGGAACAGTTTGGGGACGGCCCCTTCCTGTTCCAACATGACTGTGCACCAGTGCACAAAGCAAGGTCCATAAAGACATGGATGAGCGAGTTTGGGGTGGAGGAACTTGACTGGCCTGCACAGAGTCCTGACCTCAACCCGATAGAACACCTTTGGGATGAATTAGAGCGCACACTGCGAGCCAGGCCTTCTCATCCAACATCAGTGCCTGGCCTTACAAATGAGCTTCTGGAAGAATGGTCAAACAGCTCACAGTGTGCAGTGAAATCAAAGTAAGGCGTTTCAGTCCAGGAGAGGAGCCGGTACAACTGTGCAAGACTGAAGGGAAGGGTGACCCAGTAAAGGCTCCCTTCTGTAATCTGTTTGGGGGTCACACAATTATACTGATGACATGGCGCACAGCCTCCTGGGTGGGTGCAGTCCTGATATAGAAGGCTCCATTTAGAATTTCATGAAATCCATACAGAGTCAGATCATTCCTAATAACATCATCTTATGTCATGGCCGTGCACCAATAATGCCGGACTCCACAAATTAATTTGCCTTCAACTTTTGGCCGTCACCTGGTGACCAATGGGGGGCCAGAAAGGAGAGAGAGTGCACCGTGTACAATAAGTTAACTGGTGAAGGGTCCAAATGGTCCCTTTATTAGTTCCACAATCAGGCCACTTCCCTGGTGGAGCCGCATATAATAAATACTGTCTGTAAAGCCTCACAACCAGATACTTTCAGATTCAATTGATCATTTTCCAGGGTGGCTTTAGAGCCAGTTGTTGGGTTGCACAGAATATGTATGAGACGCGAGGCTCAGGGGCCCTTTGCTTGCGGGGGGCCTCCACTTACAGCAGCCTCTGGAGGGTCCTCTGCTGGTAGACCTCGTTGGAGCAGTAGATGACGTACGGCTGGAAATGGTTGAGTGCATGGTTCTCCACAATGTCACTGATGTCGTGGATGAAGGCATTGTCCTTGTGCCGCTTCTCCAAGTCATCAAAAAACCTGGAAAGAAAAAAAAAAAAGGGAGAATACAATTTTCAAAATTCCACCTAAATGGTACCCGGAACTGTTACTGAGAAGTTGTAAGTCTTCCATTCCATGCTTTACAACCGATTTATAGTCAGTGGAGGCTGGTGCTCAAAATTTTTAGGGGGCGCATACAAACTGAAAAAAAAAACCCCATCAAAACGCAGCCACTGTGCCCATCAAATGCTGCCAGTGTGCACATAAATTGCCGCTACTGTGCCCCATCTGATGTTGCCAGTGTGCCCATCAATTGCCACTACTGTGCCCCATCAGATGCTGCCAGTGTGCCCCATCAGATGCTGCCCGGCACTTACCTGTCTCGCGGTGGTCTCCTGCACGTCCTCCATGTCTTCTTCCGTCCTCTCTCAGGCATCCAATCACAGCGCCTGACGTTTCAGCCAATCAGGTGACCGGTAACAGACCCCGGCAACCTGATTGGCTGAGAGGCGGATTCAGTGTTAGTGAAGCCAATTCCTTCGCTTTGGTAACACACAGCTGAGTGAACAGCGAACGCCCAGCATGGCGCCCGCTGTTCACTTTTGGGCGCCCATTAGAACCTCAGAACACCTTCCTGGACTTCCAAAAGTCAAGACAAGAATATAACCAAAATGTTGACTTTTGGAATCTAAGTTGAGGGTTGGGACACCCCGTGCTTGCTCGCTGGTTGGTTACAAAGCTTGGCCATCAAGCTGAAGGACCTATTGGTAGGCAAAGGAGGCAGCAGACCAAACTACAACTTGGCATAGCAAATCTGGTATTTGCCTTTAAGAGTGCCGCAGGTTAAATTGTTGTTCGTAGGCACAAAAGAATGCTAGATAGTGGAACCTGGGGGTGTGGGGGAGAGATTTCTCTAACATGGAGAAGAGACTCAGATTTTCCAGTTGACAACTACTTCCCTGGAAGTCTTAACGTTGCTTCTTTGTGCTCCTGCTCTGAACTCTGCCTTTTTTTTTTAATTATGGTTTCCTACATATCTCCCCAGGCAACACCAGTGAAGGTAATGGGGCACTACCAGATATGCAGATAGGAGACAGGCATAACGCTGTGTTAGTTAACTCTGCCCTGTCCACTTTGTCCCAAGGAAGAAAAAAGAAAGAAGAAAGGCAAAGAGAGAAGACGGAACGGAAAGGCAAAGAGAGAAGACGGAACGGAAAGGCAAAGAGAGAAGACGGAACGGAAAGGCAAAGAGAGAAGACGGAACGGAAAGGCAAAGAGAGAAGACGGAACGGAAAGGCAAAGAGAGAAGACGGAACGGAAAGGCAAAGAGAGAAGACGGAACGGAAAGGCAAAGAGAGAAGACGGAACGGAAAGGCAAAGAGAGAAGACGGAACGGAAAGGCAAAGAGAGAAGACGGAACGGAAAGGCAAAGAGAGAAGACGGAACGGAAAGGCAAAGAGAGAAGACGGAACGGAAAGGCAAAGAGAGAAGACGGAACGGAAAGGCAAAGAGAGAAGACGGAACGGAAAGGCAAAGAGAGAAGACGGAACGGAAAGGCAAAGAGAGAAGACGGAACGGAAAGGCAAAGAGAGAAGACGGAACGGAAAGGCAAAGAGAGAAGACGGAACGGAAAGGCAAAGAGAGAAGACGGAACGGAAAGGCAAAGAGAGAAGACGGAACGGAAAGGCAAAGAGAGAAGACGGAACGGAAAGGCAAAGAGAGAAGACGGAACGGAAAGGCAAAGAGAGAAGACGGAACGGAAAGGCAAAGAGAGAAGACGGAACGGAAGGGCAAAGAGAGACGGAACGGAAAGGCAAAAAGGGGACGGAACGGAAAGGCAAAAAGGGGACGGAACGGAAAGGCAAAAAGGCACGGAACGGAAAGGCAAAAAGGGACGGAACGGAAAGGGAAAAAGGGACAGCATGGAAAGAGAAAAAGGGACGGAACGGAAAGAGAAAAAGGGACGGAACGGAAAAAAAAAAAAAAAAAAGGCGTTGGAAAGAAAAGAAAAAAAAAAAAGAAGGAAAGAAACGAAAAGAACAAAGGAAAGAAAAGAAAAAAAGAGGAAAGAAAAGAAAAGAAAAAAAAAAGGAAAGAAAATGGAAAGGAGTAAAAAGGAAAAAAAAAAAAAAAAAGGAAAAATAGGAAAGAAAAATGGAAACAGGAAAAAGGGGAAATGAGGGGAAGTAAAAAAGAAAACGTAGAAAGTAAAAAAGAAATGAGACTGGGATCAATCATTAAAAAGCGGATGAAAATGTATTTACCGGCGTATAACACGCACCCCTAACTTTAAGAGGGAAGTTTCAGGAAAAAAACTTTCCACAGCCCCTGCGTATAACACTCAGGCACAGTTTACCCTCTATTTTCAGGGTAAAAAAGTGAGCGTTATACGCCAATAAATACAGTAATTATTTTGTAAATATATGTCAAAGTTATAATTTAAAAATCTTATTTGAGTTTTTGTTGTTTAGTATGTGATGATTAGAGAGGTACATGGAGGCAGCCATCTTTGCTCATTCCGTGAAGGTCCCGCCTGCTGCTTGTAGTTTTGCCTCATTGCTCCTTCTCTCTATCAGTCCTCAGGGACAGACTGAACACATTGCATGGTCTACCTGGCTGAGGTTTTGTCTCAGCAGTTTTTGGACAGGCAAACTGAGCGTTTGCGGTGAAATACAAACAACCAGTAGAAAGAGAAGCTTCATATTTATGTATGCAATTCAACAATGGAAATATGGCACAGCTAGAATATAAAATGTGAAATGTAAGTAACTTGAAGGTACATATTAAAGAAAATAATCCATAATAAAGGCTTACAGGAGAAGGAGATGAACTGTAGATTGCAATTATGGAAATCAGGGAGAAGTAAAGAAATCTGTGTTTCCTGTGCTGTGTTGGGTCTTAGTGGTGCTTTAATCTAGATATAATGGACACACGTGAGGAAGTGGTTACAGAGGTCTTTAAAATGAGAATGTAAATTCCCCGTCTTCATCCCTGGACAGCATCCCGAGGGGAAGAGATATGAACTAGTCTGCAGCTTCAGCTTCTGTCACCCCTGCCGAGGATGTGACCCCACTCAGAACAAGACAGAATCCAGTGATTGGGACAAGATGGGACTTCCCAACAAAATGGCCAATGACCCCAGGAGGTCACAGTTCTGAGGAGGAAGGAATGTGACCCAAACCAAGAGCAACTGGCCACGTACTAACAAAATATATTTCTATAAATATCAATAACTTTGTAAGCGTTATCAATTATGTCTTTAGAGGTATCCATGTGTCCAGTGTTCACATTTTAACCACTACTGAAGAGAAACTGAGCTCAAGGGATGAAAACCGAGCCAAGGGGGCAAAATCCAAGCCCACAGAACAAAAAGAAGAAGTGCACAGGATGAAAATTCACAGGATTAAAAACGTGAGCCCAAATAATGAGAACTGATCTCACGAGACAAAAACAGAGCCTACAAGAAACAAAACAGAGCCTACAAGAAACAAAACAGAGCCTACAAGAAACAAAACAGAGCCTACAAGAAACAAAACAGAGCCTACAAGAAACAAAACAGAGCCTACAAGAAACAAAACAGAGCCTACAAGAAACAAAACAGAGCCTACAAGAAACAAAACAGAGCCTACAAGAAACAAAACAGAGCCTACAAGAAACAAAACAGAGCCTACAAGAAACAAAACAGAGCCTACAAGAAACAAAACAGAGCCTACAAGAAACAAAACAGAGCCTACAAGAAACAAAACAGAGCCTACAAGAAACAAAACAGAGCCTACAAGAAACAAAACAGAGCCTACAAGAAACAAAACAGAGCCTACAAGAAACAAAACAGAGCCTACAAGAAACAAAACAGAGCCTACAAGAAACAAAACAGAGCCTACAAGAAACAAAACAGAGCCTACAAGAAACAAAACAGAGCCTACAAGAAACAAAACAGAGCCTACAAGAAACAAAACAGAGCCTACAAGAAACAAAACAGAGCCTACAAGAAACAAAACAGAGCCTACAAGAAACAAAACAGAGCCTACAAGAAACAAAACAGAGCCTACAAGAAACAAACAGAGCCTACAAGACCATAAGAGAGTCCATAACATGGGCCCTCAAGACCGCAACGTGGCCCCCCAAGACCGCAACGTGGCCCCCCAAGACCGCAACGTGGCCCCCCAAGACCGCAACGTGGCCCCCCAAGACCGCAACGTGGCCCCCCAAGACCGCAACGTGGCCCCCCAAGACCGCAACGTGGCCCCCCAAGACCGCAACGTGGCCCCCCAAGACCGCAACGTGGCCCCCCAAGACCGCAACGTGGCCCCCCAAGACCGTAACGTGGCCCCCCAAGACCGTAACGTGGCCCCCCCCAAGACCGCAACGTGGCCCCCCCCAAGACCGCAACGTGGCCCCCCAAGACCGCAACGTGGCCCCCCAAGACCGCAACGTGGCCCCCCAAGACCGCAACGTGGCCCCCCAAGACCGCAACGTGGCCCCCCAAGACCGCAACGTGGCCCCCCAAGACCGCAACGTGGCCCCCCAAGACCGCAACGTGGCCCCCCAAGACCGTAACGTGGCCCCCCAAGACCGTAACGTGGCCCCCCCCAAGACCGCAACGTGGCCCCCCCCAAGACCGCAACGTGGCCCCCCAAGACCGCAACGTGGCCCCCCAAGACCGCAACAGAGCCCGCAGGACGAAATCTAAACCCACAAGACAAAAAAGGGAACAAATGCGACAAAAGCTGAGCCCACAAGACAAAAATGGACCCCAAAGTACAAAAATCTAAGCCCAAAGGATGGAAATGAAGCCCACTGAAAAAGACAGATACAGTATTTCATGGACACGCTCTGTCAACAAGCATCTTCCCCAATGGGGACAACTGATCTTTAAAACCTGCAATCCCATTCTAGTTACTGTACGTAATTCACAAAACCGACATCAAATCCCCTACTTGTATCACCAATATGTAAAGAGAAAGTAACCAGTAATCACTGGGACGCTCTGGACAGGGAGCCTTTTTTTACTTAGGAGTGGATTGTTCACAGCTCATAAAGTGAGCTCGGTGACTCCACACGTCGGTTATATGGTTGCGCAATTCTACATTACATCCCATACTGAGAGAAGAAAAACTAGGAGGCCTCCTCACCCCCCCCCCCAAAAAAAATCATTTACAACATAACAAATCACAGGAGAGGATTGTGTCCAGTGTGACACACGGGGATAATGTCTACCACCTGACACCAGGGGGAGGTGGGCGCCAAGGACATGCCGGATTATTGCTTTTTTTTTTTTTTTTTTTAGTTAAAAGGAAGGTTTAAAAAAGGAAAGAATATATAGTCAGTTGGATCCAATGGCTGAGCAAGACCAAGGAAGCAAATTGGTAAATCTGACTGTGCTGCACCTTTCCTGCTCTGCCTGTTTCGGGTCAGGATCTCACAAGGATCAAAGCCAACAGTGGCCCGTAATACAGGGCGCAGGAGCGCTGTGCCCCTAATCCATGCGTCCGGCTCCCATATCTACATGCAGGGCGCCGGATGCATGAATTCCAATGGGGTTTTTTTTTTTTTTGAAGCACATGATTAGAGCCTGAGGCGCCAATAGGCTTCAAAAAAGGGTGGGCTCGGGGGGCAGAACACTGTGCCCCGAGTCCACCCAGTTGTGCGACAATAGCGAATGAATATTTGCTATTGTCACGCCCATTCTCCTCCTGGCCAATCAGGAAGTGCGTCTTGAGACCCGTTTCCTGATTGGCCGAAAGGAGAAGCAATCCTATTGGCCTAGGAGGAGATGCAGGAGAAGCCGCCACCCAGAGGGAAGCACTGCCCATGCAATAGATGGGGTAAATGTCACAGGAGGGGGGAGTGCAATTGACCTGACCAACCGGGGGGGTTGGTGGTTGTTTACCAACCCCCCCCAAAAAAAAAAAAAAAAAAAAAAAAACAGCCACCACTGACTGAAGCCAAAGACAGCCAGGCATTCTGCATTGCAATGGTATCCTATGCATTTCTTAGTACGGACCTCCTGCAGTGCGGTGCATTTGAAGCGCGTTTGTAGCACATTTGTAGCGCGTTCCCTGCATTTGCGTAGCAGAAAAATGCAGCATGCTCTACTTTTATTTCTTTTTTTAACTGCACTGAACTGCACTGTGATGATGTGAACTATGCCCATAGGACCACCTTAATTTTGGGCTGTTGTTGGAGTGCAGTTAAAAATGCATCTAACTGCAGCCAACTGCGTTCGATGTAAAAGGGCCCTAAATCTTAAAGTGGAAGTGGATTACAATTAATTTACTAAAGGACCGATTATAAAAGCAATTGCTTTTTTTTTTTTAAACCTAAAACATCGAATTTTCACCTATTTTTCATCTCAGGCTGCTGATCTCCTGCATCCTCTTTGAAGCCCCTTCCCATCTCCATGCGCGCCCGTGATGCCTGCAGGATATTTCTCAGGGCAGGTTTCCTGATGGTGACACCAGTGTTGAAATGGCCGCTTGTAAAGCCTGTGTGACAACGCTGGAGCACGACAGGGACACCCAATAACAGGAAGTGCCTGAACAAAGGCCTCTATGGCAGGATCACCAGGCATTATTTCATAGAAAGCTGCAGATTTAAGAATGCTGAAAATTATTTTGACATCAGCATTTTAAAGATTTTAGGGATGGAGTTCGGATCGACTTTCAGTTCTATATAAAAATTACAAAAAGTTCTAAGATGCTTTCAAAATTGAAGATTTATTAAGAGTTAGTTGAGTTTAGCGAGCCGGTCCTTCCCGGCCGGAGAGAGAAGAAGTTTCCTTTTATCCTCCTAATGCTTTCATTATGTGATGGGGGCCGGGCCCCCCCCCCCCACCCGAGCTCCTGACCCCTCTCCCCGGGGCCCTCACTGGGCCGGGCCCTGCTTGGGAAGGAACCAGCTGTCTGGATTCTATTATCACTGACCAGAAGAAGAGATTTCCCATAGAAGAGCCTGTGAATGAGCGTATGTGTGAAGCCCACGCCGATCGCTGGAATGTACGATCGCAAATGTGTCCGATATTAAAGTGGAACTCCAACCAAACTGGAAAAGCAGAGCTAAAAATTTTTAAAGGGGAGCCCCTACCAAAAAAAATAAAAAATGAAACGGCTAGGAATCAAATGGCACCCCAGCGGGTTTTTTGTGCAGCAATGCCATTTGTGAGAGGCTTTCTATGCTATTCTTTTCTATTCTTTTTATTTTCTATTCTATTTTCGTATATTCTTTTCTATTCTTTTCAAAATTCAAATTTCAGAAGACGGCTATCCTATTTTATTGTATTCTATTCAAATCTATTTTTTACCTTTATTTTCTATTCCTTTTCTATTATATTTTATTTTATTATTTGGAAGACGGCTTTATTCTTTGTGTTCTATTCAAATCTATTCTATTTTCTTGTCTATTCTACACTATTTTCTATTCCTTTATTTTCTATTCTGTTTAATTATATTTTTATTTTGTATTCTATTTTATTGTGTTATATTCCATTATTTTATATTTATATTCTATTCCGTTTTTTTTTCTATTCTTTTAGAATGTCATATTTCGTAAGACGGCTATTCTATTCCTTTATTTTCTATTCTATTCCCTTTTTTTCTACTCTATTTTGCTTTCTATTCTATTATTTTCTAAATTCAAGTTTCGAAAGATGGCTCTATTCTATTTTATTGTATTCTATTCAAATCTATTTTATTTCTTTTTATTATATTCTATTCTTTTCTGAAATCAAGTTTCGGAAGATGGCTATATTCTATTTTATTGTATTCTATCTGGTGTAGTCAATTTTTTTTTTTTTATTCCTTTTTCTTTTCCATTCTAAATTCACGTTTCAGAAGACGTCTATATTCTAAACACTAATACACACAGTCTTTGAAAAAAAAATCAACAACAGGCAGCAATATTTTTAGTTTTCAATTTTGTTTTCGAATTCAATGATTTTTCGGATTTCTTTAAATTCAATAGTATTGTAATTCAGATACATCCGAATCCCCAAAAATTGTGTCAGAATTTTGATTCAGAACAAAACGAATCGCACGTGTCTAGATGTCTGTCCAGTGTGGATTGCGAGCGAACAATCGTTGCAATCATTATAGGGAAGAGACTCCTCCCACCTGGTACTCGTCCACCATTTCTATTGGCCCTCAGTAAAGGCAGCAAACACAGCGATGAGGGGGGGGGGGGGGGGATTACCTCTTACTGACTTCCAGTATATCGGCGATGTTGGAGAAGAGGTGGTGGTGGTCCGTACCATTGATTGTCTGTTTTAGGTCATCGGATTTCTTGAAGAGACGGACGAGGATGTCCAGGCTGTGCTGGTAGGAATACTCCGATGTGATGATTTCAAAGATGGACTGCAGAACGAATAGAAGATCAGCACAAGAAACTTCATGTATTTGTGTTATTATGACTTTTTTTTTTTTTTTTTTTTTACATGCTTGCTTTTCTTTATTGGAAATATAAAATAAAAGCAAATATGATTTGCAGATTAGCCACTAGAGGGAGTTCTCAGGGGCTCAGTGCAAATAGAACCATCTTTAAAAAACGCAGGGCAAAAGGGGCAGCTGCCCCCGGGGCCCAGCCAGTGTTGTGGGGGCCCAAAGCAGCTACCCCTTGAGCCCGCACTGCCTGCAAATATTTGATAAAAGGGCGGTCATCACTCAGGCGATGAGGGCAGAATTTAATGTTAGGGGTGCTAAAGAAAATGTTTGCCCAGGGTCCAATCATTACTAAAGACAGACCTGAGTGCAAACACCCTGCACCACATACACTGCAAGTGTATGTAAATGGTGATGGGTGTCGTGTGCCCCCCACAAAAAATAAATAAATCATACAGCACCAGCCGCCACTGGTCACCAGGACAGAAAGGGATGAAAAATACAAATTTTTACAGTCACCAGAACAGGAATAGAGGGTAAATCTTCTGACGGAGACACTAGTACTGGTGATAACTGTCTAAGAGGACAATTGGTAAAAAATCGGCAATAAAAAAAATAAATAAAAAAAAAAAGAAGAAGGACAAAACCATTTACTGGTGATACCCATTTGCTTAACCACTTCAGCCCCGAAGGATTTGGCTGCCAAATGACCGGGCCACTTTTTGCGATTCGGCACTGCGTCGCTTTAACTGACAATTGCGCGGCCGTGCGACGTGGCGCCCAAACAAAATTTACGTCCTTTTTTTCCCCCACAAATAGAGCTTTCTTTTGGTGGTATTTTATCACCTCTGCAGTTTTGATTTTTTTGCGCTATAAACAAAAAAAGCGACAATTTTGAAAAAAAAAAAACACAATATTTTTTACTTTTTGCTATAATAAATATCCCCAAAAATATATATAAAAAGAACGTTTTTTTGCCTCAGTTTAGGCCGATACGTATTCTTCTACATATTTTTGGTAAAAAAAAAAAAAAAAAACGCAATAAGCGTATATTGATTGGTTTGCGCATCTACAAAATAGGGGATCGTTTTACGGCATTTTTAATTCAATTTTTTTTTTCTACTAGTAATGGCAGCGATCATCGATTGTTATTATGGCGGACACATCGGACACTTTTGACGCCATTTTGGGATCATTCTCGTCATTTATACAGCGATCAGTGCTATAAAAATACACCGATTACTGTGTAAATGACACTGGCAGGGAAGGGGTTAACCACTAGGGGGCGAGGAAGGGGTTAAGTGTGTCCTAGGGAGTGATTCTAACTGTGGGGGGGATGGGCTACGTGTGACACGTCACTGATCACCGCTTCCGATGACAGGGCGCAGTAGATCAGTGTCCTGTCACTAGGCAGAATAGGGAAATGCCTTGTTTACACGGACATCCCCCACCCCCCCATCTGCAACTCCGTGACAAGATTGCAGGACACCGGCGGACATCGAGTCTGCGGGTCCCACGGGGCATAGTCACGGAGCTCGCAGCAGGGGTGTGCGTGCGCCCACATGGCGGCAAATTTAAAAAAGGGACGTACCTGTACGCCCATTTGCCTGTCCGTGCCATTGTGCCGATGTAAAAGTGCGTGCGCTCGCTGGTCGGCAAGTGGTTAAAGCTGAAGTTTGAACTTATTAAATAAAAACCTGGTGTGTTTTCATTACATGCCTTAATTTTAGATCCAGCGAAGTCATCAGTTTGTCTCTGATTTTCTATGCAATGCAGGCAGATCGTGGCTGGTGGGAGGAGCTAACAGGGTGCTGTACATAGCTTCCTGAAACCATCACAGCACCCCGTCCTCAGCACTCCTCTCCAGAGCCCTCAGTCCTGATGCAAGCAGTTGGCCGCCTCTTGGGAGGAGTTATACAAATATGCCTTGATGGGCGGGCGTCAGTCTGGATGAATGGGCATTCCTAGGCAGGGTGTATTTGCCTGTAGACATCCAAAATGCGATACTGAATCTCAAATATTAACAGAACTGAAATCCAATAAATGAAAGGGACGGGACAGGGACAGTCAGGCTGGGGAGGAAAGAACTAGATGATGCTGGACGTCCTCCAGCCAGGAAATGAGGTGGTCTATATCTGACTTGTTGCAGATTCTGATGCACATGGTGAGAAGCTCACA